>ML978713.1:869673-1011465 GCA_010015785.1 Saccharata proteae CBS 121410 | reverse complement strand
AGCATTCCTGGCCGCAGAGAGCCGCCTTAGGCGCTGCCTCCGCCCGTCTTGATCTCCTTGTCGTCTTATCGATTGCCAGTCATGTGACCTCGTACCTCGCCCGGCTGCCAAGGCCGTGAGCCTCAGGCTGGTAATTACTACTGTATTTCCCGTCCAGCATTTGACCTTGTACTTCGTCCGGCTGCCAAGGTCTCGATGCATAGAGAGGCTGGTAACTACTACTCCTACTCTAATTCCCGTCCAGCATTCCTCCTTGGTCTTGTTGGCCGGACTGCCCAGGCCGAGGTGCATGCACAGCCTCCGCCCGCCTCAATTTCCTTATCGTCTTATCGATTGTCCACCTCGTCCCACCCACAGTCATGTGACCTCATACTTCGCCCGGCTGCCAAGGCCGTGAGCCTCGATGCGCAACCTCGAATGCTGGACGAGCTGGTGCTGAGAGCTGCTCATGCGCCTGCCTGCGTCCCCCACCAACACCTTCCTTCATCTCTTCTTCCACCCCCCGTCTTCGCAGATGGGCCCGCTCACCTGTTTGCGCTCGCTGCCATCATGAGGATACTCAGCTACGGCTCTGACCGTGACGCCAACCCATCCTCATCCAAGCAGTCGCAGCCCACCGTCGCCCGGATGTCGGGCTATCCTCACTTCGAGCCCAGCCAGCCCAGCCAGCCCTTCGACCGTCGCGCCCACAACTCCAGCTCCGAATCTTCGCCCAGTCCGCGACCGTCCTCCGAAGGTACTCGCCAACAGATCACCAACGGCTTTGGTGCCGCACCCCGCCTCAACGGCAGCTCCGCTACTGCCCGCTCACGCCCTGGTCTTGCCCGCGCCAGGAGCGATTTTGGTCCCCGACGCGATGAGAGCTCGGACAGTGAGAATGATGCGGAAAGCAGCGCCGATGGCGACTGGAAGATCAGACATGGTTGGGAAACCCAACTCACTTCGGAAGAGTATCAGAACCTGCTAAACTCGGTGCGTCGCCATGACGTCCATCCCTACGGGCATGTCAGTCCTCAGCTGACCTTTCTTCCAGACTTTCTTCATGTACTTCACCGAGAAGCGCCATGAGACCGACGGCAACCCAAAGGATCCGAGTGAAACCTACCCTCTGCAGGAATGGCGGATGAAAGACCGCCTCAAGACCGTATCTGCAGTTCTTGCGCTCTGTCTCAACATCGGTGTCGATCCGCCCGACGTTATCAAGACCAACCCGTGCGCAAAGCTGGAGTGCTGGATCGATCCTACTGTGTCTACGAATACCTCGGGACACACGCCTATGAATAATATAGGAAAGGCCCTCCAGACTCAGTATGAGCAGCTGAGCATGCGCACGCGGTACAAGCTGTGTCTTGACCCCACTGTCGATGAGACGAGGAGATACTGTTCTACTCTGCGCAAGAATGCAAGGAACGAGAGGGTTCTCTTTCACTACAATGGCCATGGTGTGCCCCGACCAACGTCGTCTGGAGAGATTTGGGTTTTCAACAGAAACTATACGCAGTATATCCCCATCTCGCTTTACGACCTCCAATCATGGCTTGGGGCCCCCAGTCTCTTCGTGTACGACTGCTCTGATGCGGGTCTGATCATCCAGAACTTCCATAAATTCGCAGAAAAACACGAACAGGAGAATGTGGACCAACAGCGTAGGGATCCAAATGCTGAGCTCATGGACTTCAGCGACTGTATCCATCTGGCCGCTTGCAAGGAAAAGGAAACGCTTCCGACAAACCCGGATTTGCCAGCTGACGTATTCACTTCATGCCTTACCACACCGATTGAGATGGCCGTCAGGTTCTTCATCCTTCAAAACCCGCTTCCGACCGGAATCACATTGAACGACGCTGCCAACATTCCTGGTCGCGTCGCTGAACGAAGAACGCCCATCGGAGAGCTGAATTGGATCTTCACTGCAATCACGGACACAATTGCATGGAATTCCTTGTCAAAGCCACTGTTCAGGAAATTATTCCGCCAAGACTTGATGGTTGCGGCTCTTTTCCGGAATTTTCTCCTGGCTCAACGTATCATGAGAGTATATCACTGCCATCCACAGTGTTACCCCGAAATCCCGCAGACCCATGATCACCCGCTCTGGCGCAGCTGGGACCTTGCTGTCGAGATGATACTCTCTCAGCTTCCAAACCTCCTGGCGGCCGAGCGAGGTGAAAAACAATACGAATATCAGCACTCAAACTTTTTCGCAGAACAACTTACAGCCTTCGAGGTTTACCTTCACCAAGGCGGTGCGCTACAGCAACAGGTACCTGAACAACTCCCGATTGTTCTTCAGGTGCTCCTCAGTCAAGTCCACCGCCTACGCGCCCTTATCTTGCTCGGCAAGTTTCTTGACCTTGGCCCATGGGCTGTCAATCTTGCTCTGAGTATCGGTATCTTCCCTTATGTCCTGAAGCTACTTCAGTCCCAAGCTGTGGAGCTCAAGCCTGTGATGGTTTTCATCTGGGCCAGGATTCTTGCGGTTGACCAGTCTTGCCAGACTGATCTTCTAAAGGATAACGGGTATACCTACTTCATCGGCATCTTCAATCCGAATTCAGGTGTGACCGACCAAATTATATACGAGAGATGCACCGCAACTGGTACTGAAATACGTCTAGGTATTCCTATTAGCAACCCCTCTGAGCACCGCGCCATGTGCGCTTTCATTATTGCTATGTTCTGCAAGGATTTCCACCAGGGTCAAGTCGTGTCGATGAGTGGTGATCTAATTGATAGCTGTCTCAGTCATCTTGGCGACATGGAAACGCCTCTGCTGCGGCATTGGTCCTGCCTTTGCTTGAGCATGCTTTGGGTGGATTTCCCAGAGGCGAAATGGACCGGTATCCAGTGCCTAGCACACCAGCGCCTCCTTTTCCTCCGCACAGATCCCGTGGCAGAAGTTCGGGCTTCTATGCTCGTGGCCTTGACTACTTTCCTCGGCATACCGGACGTCACGCCTCAGGTGGCTCAGGTCGAGGAGTCCATTGCTGGGAACCTGCTGTACATGGCTCACGACGGCAACAGCATGGTTCGAAAGGAATTGTTGGTGTTTTTCTCCACTTTTGTCGTGCGATACGAGAACAAATTTCTCGTCGCGGCTTACAAGCAGATGGTGGAAGAGGCAGAATCCCACTCGAATCAACCGGAAGCCAAACCAGCTGTGTGGGCAACAGATGCGAGCGATGAAGAGGAGGAGATCCCGGAGCCAATTGCACAGAACACCGTATTCTCGGCTATCTGGAAGGAGATCCTGATTCTGTCTGTTGACCCTCATCCCGAGGTTGCCAACAACGCTTCGATCATCATTGACTACGTTCTGACAGCAGTGCTGCAATCGCCGCTTGGACCATACGCGCAATCACTGATGGACGCAATATCACGGCATAGTGCCCAGCCTGCACCGGCCCGCCCCCAGCAGATCGAGGCGCCCGCTTCAGAGGCACAAACCCCACAGGCCACGACGCCGCCAACTCCCTCCAAGCAAGATAGCTTCTTCTCGTCCGGTATCAGACGAACTGCTAGCGTCGCTGCATCGTTGAAAAGTTTGGCCTTTGGTGGCACTAATGATTCTGGTTACGGTTCTTCGATCAAGAGCCCACCCAAATCATCCCATGGAGGTCGTGCTCGAATCCCCAGTGAGTGGAACAGGCCTCCTGACGAGAAAGATGTCCCTCGTGCGTCCACATCATCCTACAATGCAGAGAAAGTTCCAGTTTCCAGGTGCTACACATCGAGAAAGTTGACGGACCCGCCAGCCCTTCCTCTGAAGAGCAGATTCTTTGAGTGGTCTGTGGAGTACTTCCGAGAACCGCAGATGCGGGCATCCGAAGCAGATGAGCCTGGCAGCAGGGACTATAATAAGAGGCTGTGGCGCCGGAATCGTAATGATAGGATCATTGCCGAAACCCAGCCATTGAAAGACGTGGGCGGTCGAAATCGTTGGGACAAAGCCAGAGGGTTCTTCAACAATGGAAGTCAACCCATCAAGATGTGTTTCCACCAATTCGATGACCATCTTGTCGTTACGGATGACAGAGACACTGTCTGGTAAGCAGGAACACCGTCAATCTAAGCGGGTCGCACGCATACTGACGTTTTCATGCAGTGTATGGGACTGGGATAGACACACTCGGCTGAATCGGTTCTCCAATGGCAATCCCATGGGTTCCAGGATCACTGAGGTCAAGTTCATCAACGAGGACGACCAAGCTTTGCTAATGACTGGCTCTTCGGATGGAATCATCAAGCTATACCGCAATTACGAAGACCAGAAGAATATCCAACTTGTGACGGGCTTCCGGGCCCTGACTGATCTTGTCGACAGCAATCGATACTCAGGTCTTGTTTTCGACTGGCAGCAAGGTCGAGGTCACGTACTGGTCGCGGGAGATGTCAAAGTCATCCGGGTTTGGAATGCTGGTACCGAGACCTGCGCTTTGGTAAGTGGTTTCTTTCCAGCTTTGCCCTGTTGTGTGCAGACGGCTAACTGCGGCCCATAGGATATCAATGCTCGTTCAGGCTCATGCATAACCTCCCTCACCTCGGACCAAGTCGAGGGGCATGTCTTTGCGGCCGGCTTCGGTGATGGCGCTGTCCGCATATACGACCAACGCATGGACAAGCGTCGTGAGATGGTCAAGGTGTGGAAGGAGCACAAGCAGTGGTGCACCAACGTCCATCTCCAACGGGGTGGACAACGCGAACTCGTTTCCGCGTGCCGCAGTGGAGAAGTCAAGCTCTGGGACATCCGCATGGACCGTAGCGTCAAGACCATCAGGGCGACCAGGGATACCCTAAGGAGCCTCAGTGTGCATGAACATGCGCCAGTCTTTGCAACCGGATCCGAACGACACAATATCAAGCTGTTCAACTTGAACACTGGAGGCTTCCTTTCCGCCTTTGAGCCCTACTCCGGCTTCCTCCAGCACAGCAGATCAACGCCCATCTCCGCGACCACGTTTCACCCGCACCGCATGATGATTGCAGGCGCAGCGCTCAACGACACGCACATCAACATCTACGAGTGCAACGAGAAGTCCAAGGACGTGCTGGACTCGTGAGATGCTCGGACTGGATGAAGAGCTCTTTCCTTCCTTGGCTATCATTATTTCGCAACGGATCGTAACGGCTTTATTATTTCTTTGAGGGACGAAGGCGTCGGTGGTCGTATGCATTCTGCTTGGGATGAGTATATCATAGCGATGGCGCTCTCGGCTGTGTCCCTGGTTATCCCAACGGGAGGTGTTCACAAGGGAATGGCGACTTGTTGGCTTTGCGGAGATGGAGAGACGCAGTTGAGCTGGCTGCGGAGGAGATTAATTAGGCTGAGAGATGAATCGTTTGATGCTGGATTGCTGATGAAAGACGGGTCCCTTGAGATGCCTCGTACGAGTAACGTTACCTAGGTCATGAACTGCACAGTCGCAGTGCGTCTCTCTGGTTGCTGGTTGTGTGCGCGTCGCGCCGCCTCCATATGACCCCATCGGGTTCTTTGCTGGGGTTGCCGATCTGCCGGCCGCGCAGTCCACGGAGCGCCACGACGGCCAATCCCGTACAGGCAAGTCAATAATGAAAGGATGCGCGGCTCAAAGAGATAAGAGAGGCGGACAAGAGAGGCGGACATGCTTCACCCACGACACCCACGACTCGGCCGCGAGCACGGCTACTGTAGGCTGAAAGGATCGAGTGCTTATCTTTCCCTGCGTAGCCGAGAGATAAACATCGCGGGGCTTTTGCTCCATGGCTTGACATGGCGTCGGGAGGCGTAGTCGCTGTTTGTGTGGACGAGACCATATGTAGAGCCTCCATCTGCCACTCTCTGCTGCGATTGTTACCGTTAACTTACCCGCTGGCGTTCTGTTTCGATTCGGTTGGATGCTAACGTTAAGTTAGCCGCGGACAGCACACTCCACACTCCACAAGTGGTCCTGGTGAGCATGTCGATTACACACGAGCGAACGACGTCGGAGCCGATGGTGGAGGTGGAGGGGGAGGACAAGAAGGCACCGCCAGTTGTGGCGGACGAGAAAGATGTCGAGGTTGCGCCGGGGTACATGCAGGAGTTGGAAGTTGATCTTGGGGAGGCGCTGCATGAGGAGGGAGTGTTCGACGTCGAGTCTGACCATTCGCCGTATCCCGAAGGTTTGTGAATCAATCGGTCGTGGTGCTGAGAAAGAAGGATGCGGTGCTGATGCCAATTGGACCTTCAGTCAGAGCTGTGGTGCCAGAAGTCGACGACCCCAATATTCCGGTCAATACACTCCGTATGTGGGTCATTGGCTTCGTCTTCACGATGCTGGGCTCCGGAATCAACAACTTCTTCTCCCTCCGCTATCCATCCGTCCACATCGTCTCTCTTGTCGCCGAGCTGCTCGCCTACCCCTTCGGTGCCTTCCTCGCCTACGTATTACCCTTGTATACCGTCAATCTGGGTCCCCTTGGCCGCTGGTGCATCAATCCAGACCGTCACTTCAACATCAAAGAACATGCTTTGATCACCATCATGTCCAACGTCTCGATCGGCTTCGGCAGCGCCGACGCAACGGGTATCATCCAGGCGGCAAGCGCCTTCTACGGCTTCCCTAACCGCGCGGGCTTCAACATCTTGGTCGTGCTCTGCTGTCAGCTTCTCGGCTTCGGTGTGGCGGGCCTGTCCGCGCCGTGGCTGGTCACGCCGGCGAATATCATCTGGCCCGGCACCCTCGCCATCTGCGCGCTTCTCAGCACACTGCATTCCCGCGCCAACGCGGTTGCGAATGGCTGGAAGATCTCGCGTCTTCGCTTCTTCAACTATGTCATGGTTGCGGCGTTCGTATGGTGGTGGTTCCCCGGCCTCATCTTCGTGGCTCTGTCGTACTTCACCTGGGTGTGTTGGATCGCGCCGCATAACCGGATCGTCAACCATCTGTTCGGGATGCAGACGGGCTTGGGGCTGAGCCCAATCACCTTCGACTGGACCCAGATAGCCTACAACACCAACCCGTTGCTGAGCCCTGCTTGGGCCGCGCAGAACGTGTTTTGGGGGTTCGTCGGGGCGTTTTGGATCATCGTGCCAGCCATCTACTACACCAACACCTGGTGGACCGGCTATCTCCCGCTCATGACGGCGGACGTCTACGACCGGACCGGTTCCGTGTACAACACGTCTCTGGTACTGACAGACAACCAAAGCTTCAACGAGACCGCGTACCAGGAATACTCGCCACCGTTCCTCGGCGCGCCCTTTGCGTTCGTCTACGGCCTCTCCTTCGCCTCCATCACCTCCGTCCTCGTCCACGTGTACCTCTGGCACGGCACCGAGATCTGGACGACGCTACGAGGCGGGCAAAAGTTCGACATCCACGCCCGCCTCATGCGCGCCTACAAGCAGACACCGTGGTGGTGGTACGCCGTGATCACGGTGCTGACGGTCGGCCTCTCCATCGCCATGGTGGAAGCGTACGCCACGCTCCTGCCCGTCTACGGCGTCTTCCTCGCGCTCGTCATCCCCGCCGTGTACATGGTGCCGTGCGGCATCATCCAGGGCATCACCAACGTCGACGCGCAGCAGCTGAACGTCCTGTCCGAGTTCATCGGCGGCTACATGTTCCAGGGCAAGCCGCTGGCCAACATGATCTTCAAGACGCTGTCCCAGGACGTCGTCCAGCAGGGCATCTTCTTCGCCCAGGACATGAAGCTGGGCCACTACATGAAGATCGCGCCCCGGCTCGTGTTCGCGGCGCAGGGCTCCGCCACCGTGCTCGGCGCGCTGACCCAGGTCGGCGTCACCAGTTGGATGCTCGGCAACATCAAGGACATCTGCGACAGCGACCAGTCCGACGGCTTCACCTGCCCCAACGGCCGCACCTACTTTTCGTCCTCGGTCATCTGGGGGCTCATCGGTCCCGCCAGACTCTACTCCGCCGGCAAGATCTACTCGGGCCTGCTGCACTTTTTCTGGATCGGCGCGCTGATGCCGCTGGTCACGTACATGCTGTGGAAGTACACGAAGAAGGACTACTGGCGCTTCGTCAACTGGCCTCTGGTGAGTAACGATACCCACCCCGAACCCCCTCTCACCGCTCCTCACCGAGCGAGTGGTCCCCGAATCCCACACGCATGCTTGCTTACACGTCTTTCTTCTTTCTCCCCAGATCTTCGTCGGGACGTACAACGTGCCCCCGGCCACGGGCATCAACTACAGCTCCTGGGCCCTCGTCAACTGGGTCTTCAACCACTACGTCTACCGCCGCTTCTCGCAGTGGTGGACCAAGTACAACTACATCCTCGCCGCCGCCCTCGACACCGGCACCGCCCTCGCCGGCATCATCATCTTCTTCTGCGTCAGCTACCCCGGCGGCGTCTTCCCCGACTGGTGGGGCAACACTGTAAGTTCGGCTTTTTTTTTTTGGTGTCGTCTCCCTGAGCTGCGCGCTCGAGCAAGCCTCCCTCTCCCAAGCCTCCTCGTCTTTTTTCGATCTTGTGAGATTTATGTGTGGCTGATTCTGACGGGGCGCTGCTCCATGCAGGTGTATGCGAACACGGATGATGCGAACGGTGTGCCGTATCTCGATCTGCCGAGCGCCGGGTACTTTGGGCCTGCGAACGGGACGTGGGCGTAGTTTGGCCCGCTTTCGAAACCGGTGGCTTCTTTGGTCGTAGCTTCCACTTCAATGCATGACTTGCACCACCAAACATCATGCCATCCTCTCCACGACTGCAGCATCGAAAGACACTGAAAGCACAGCGCGCGACCTTCAAACATCTAAAAACCTCATTGATATCCCCTCCGCAGCCGTTTAACCCCCGTCCCTCTACATACAGCTATCCCCCAGCACCGCCCCGCAAAACCCCATCAGGGACCCAACACCCACCGCAAGATACACGGATACGGATTACTCGGGCACACCTTGACCCTGCTCATCTGCTTATCCACCGGGCCCGTCGGACCGGACGAGTACTTGGCAATGGCGCCTCCAAACAACAACTCCTGCCTCGGATCGCTGGCGGGGTACTGCTCGTCGCCCCACTCGGCGATGTAGGAGAGCCAGTCTGTCGGGTAGGAGGGGTCGAGGGGCGTGAACGTGGGCGTGCCGGTCGCGTTGGTGTAGTTGTAGTAGTTGGCGCTTAGGAGCGGGTCCCAGAGGATGCCGCCGGTGTCGGGGCCGTCGGTGTAGTCGTCCAGGAGGCCGTAGGGCAGGTTCAGGTCCGGGATCGTGTGGTCGTGAATGCCGGGGATGGCGTAGTTGGCGTGCGTGCCGTTGGCGACGTAGTTTATGGGCTGGACGGGAGCTGGAGTGAGTGCATGGACGAGATGGGATGGGATGGGGTTTTCGGGGTTTCGTGGCAGGGACTTACGCGGTTGCCGGACTTGTGGAGGATGGGGTAGGCAAAGGCTTCGCCGTTCTCGTGCTGCGAGTACCAGACGTAGGTGGGCTCGCCGTTGACGAATCGCACCATGTTGTGCTCCCTGTGGTCCGTCTCAGCAACGTATCCTCTCCTGCTACCCGGCGTTCCAGGTGTACTTACCAATCTCCCACGTGGTTGCCCAGCTGCAGAAAGTCCAACACCAGACCACCCCAGTTGTACGCGTAAAAGTACATGTAAAACGCATCCACGGTGCCGTTGCCCTTGTCAACAACGATGACGGCGGCGGAAGTGGCATTTCCAGTCTTGCCGTTGCAGTCGGGGGCCACGCCGGTAAGCCACGCCGGGTTGGTGGTGATGTCGACTTTGGAGGTCAGGTAGACGTCCTTACCGCCGAGGGAGTTGAGCTGGGAGAGGTTGTCGAGGGTGAGGGGGGAGGGCGCGTTGGACACGACGGTGAAGTTGTCTTCGGGCTGGGTGTTGTCGAGCTGGGCTTGGAGGTCCGAGGGGAAGTAGGCTTCTTCGTGGTAGAGATAGCTTAGGGGTGCTGTGGTGGTGGTTGTACCTTCAGCATTGGGGTTGCATGGGAGATAGAAGAGGTCCATATGAGAATAGTTTCACGATATTGGATCTTCTTGCTAATCTCTCTTTTTCTTGACTATGACGGCACTTTGAAGGACGGAGAGTAAAGTAATATGGATATTGAAGAAGAAGCTGAAGCAAGCTCACCATAATCAATGACATATTGAGGCAGGCCAGCCGGAGTCGTAACAGCAGCACTCAACAACGGAAACACGCCCGCCGCGAGCGCCCACGCCGCGCAGAAGCGAGTGGGAGAGGTATGCATAGGGAGTCCGAGGAGGTGTTGAGATGGGCAACACAGCTATTCACTTTCAAAGCTGCCCTCTCAACCACGGGGAGCATGACGCGCTGGGAAGCTCCTGCTATATAGCAAAGCCAACCCGCGCTACCGGCGCCATGTGAGCCTGGGACCACGCCTTCCAGGGCGGGACTGCGATTCGCTGGATTCACTGTGGGTGCCAGGCATGAGACCAACGAAAGGGACTGGTAGGCAGTTGGTCGTCAAGTTAGTCTCGTGCCCCGTGGGCAGACAGCTAGGTAGCTTAAGTGGTGGGCAGTTAGACCATCCCAAGCTTGCACGCCGTCGGTCCCGATTGGTTCGGCGGCGGAAGGGGCGTGAGCGCAGTTGAGCTGCAGGCACGAGATGTGCGGGGGTTGCGGAAAAGGCGCTGCGAGTGCGATCTGTTCTTGGCGTCGCCGCGAAGTCCGATGCGTCCGTTGCTTTGATAGTGTATGCACCCTATGCCACCCACTCGGATGCATCCAACGTTACCTGCTCTTTTGGGCTTGAGGATCAACAATCATCGAGACTGAGAGAGGCACAGGAAGGATGTGCATGTTTGCTTTTCAGGGGAAATGGGTCATGAAGCACAGCTCGACAGCTGGGAGGACAGACGGACGGGGGTGCAGGTGGGATACATGTGCCGAGGTGCGGGAAGATCATTGGGCTTGCCGGGGATGGGGGCGACGGTGCATGCAGTGGAAGGGTGTGATCTCGCGCGGTGGAAGGGTGTGAGGCCACGCGCATGGCTGTGTCTGATAGCATCAGGAGGTCGTGGATGATGATGATGATGATGATGATGATGATGCGAGCTGCTTGTCCGGCCTGCGTTGTCGTTGTCGTTGTCGTGGTCGTTGTCGTTGTCGTTGTCGTGTCCGTCTGAGAGGAAGAATTGCGGACGGAAGTCGCGAGATTTGCCCGCGAGGTTCGGCCCGGAGAGGCACGTGCTGAGGCCACCAACGCGTGCCCCGACCACGTGTGGGCGCTGGGCCCTGTCTCAACCTTCTTCCATCCTCTCTCTCTCCTCTTGTCTCCAGCACAAGCGTCGAATGCAAAGAGACGAGAGCTCAGAACTACTCGCGGATCCGAGAAGCAATGTTTGCGAAAGGACGTTTTCAGCTACCTAGTCTACCGAGACGGAAAGAAACGCAAACGCCAAACTCCTCTATGGTTGAGTCCTAGCCACCGAGGCAAGAAAGTATGCTACTAACAAGAGCAGGAGTGAAGATATCGGCAGCAGTGGGCCCTAAGTTAGTCCTCGCGCAGTCTGGGCTGCCGGGCTGCTGGGCCGTTGGATAAAGGAATACGTTACCGGTAAGCTAACTTTACGCACCAAGCAAGAACCTGGAGAAGAAAAAGAAAAATCAGAACGCACAGTACCAAACAAGCAAAAGTAAATGCAACGGCAAACCATAAAAGGAGGATACAAACAAACAAGCATCACCCAACCCCCCTCCCTCACATCACAACCAAAACATCCTCCCCTCGCACTCCTCCACCCACGGTCCCCCCCTCCCCCTCCCCTTCCCACCCACCGGCCAAACCCCCTTCTCCCCCGTCAACCACCCAACCACATCCCCCGCCTCCTTGATCCCGCGCGGCACCTCTGCCGTCCCGTTCAAGTACTCCCACAGGTAGCAGCGGCCCCTGTTTGCCAACTTCCTCGCGTGCCAGGCGGGCGCGGCCCGGGGCAGGGTGCAGGGCGCGTAGGGGTTCGCGTGGCAGAGGGCGTAGGTTAGGCGTTCGTACTGTTCGTAGGTATGGTCGTCGTGGGGCGAGTCTGCGTCGGATCGGCCACTGCTACTGCTACTACCGCTGAGCTTCGTTGTTTTTGAGTTGGCGAGGAGGGAGTACTTTGTGCTGGGGGCGGGGACGCGGTTTTTGTCGTTGTCGCCTCGAGGCGTCGAGTCGATGTGGAAGGTGTGGCGGGAGAGGTTGTGGGCGTGGCGGTGGTCCTGGGGCGGGCTGACCACGAGGCCGAGATCGTGGTTGACGGCTGTGTTGTCGGCGGATGGCGAGGCAGTGAAGCGGGTGCGGCCTTTCGTCAGTGCGATGTAGACGATTTGCAGGTCGTGGTTGGCGTCGGGGAAGGCGTGTTTGTATGCGAGGCGGATGCTGGCCATCTCTTCCCGTTTGAGGTGGGCGAAGTCTTCTTCGGAGGCGCCGCTCCGGTAGTAGATGATGCACCGAAGCTTCTTATCTCTGTTGGCAGCCTTCCACGCCTCGAAGCGCTCCACCATCATATCCGAAAGATCTAAAATCTCCTGTTTCCAAAAGTCAGCATTGGGGAGCAGCCTCATGTCTCCGGAACGTACTACTCACCGGTTCTTCGCCAGCCCGTTGGAGGCGCATGCTCCCGCAGTATCTGAAGAATCTGCCGTCGACGCTGGCAACGACTGAAGCGATCGAGGGACAGAAGGGTATGGCATTGAAGCCACCGCGCGATATGCTCGCTCCAACAATCATCGTGTCCAAGGCGTCCGGCTTGCACAACTCGTCCAAACCTTTCACACCGTGACTGACGGCGCCCTGCATGGCCATCGCCTTCCGGATGAGCCAACCGCGTTTGCGGAGCGCTGCCTGCTCCAGGCTCGAGTCTTCAACCAAGGTGCCGTGGACGGTCCCGGTATGATGCCTCCCAGGCTCGAGCACTCTGATGTCTTTGAAGCTCTTGTCGAGGACCACGAGGGTGCGGACACCGCTCTCGATGTCGCTCCAGCGCTTGATCGCGGCATGGAGTCGCGAGCTGTAGACCTTGTCCGTGGAGTTGATATTGACCACCAGCAGCGATGAAGGATGCGCCTGACGGGTCTTCTGCTCAAGTGCACGCTTCACGACGTCCACGTCAAAGCTGGGCATGGCGCATCTGAGTACGCTGTTCCGGATGTGCTTCACAAAGTGCTCATGGTCCCAATTCAGCACCTTGAGTTTGACCATCTCGGTGATCAGATTCTCCAGGCTTGGGACGAACTCCGGGTTGGCCGCAGGCTCGGGCGAGAAATCCACAAACATCATGGCTGGAAACTTCTCCCAATGCTGGTAGGAGTCCGGTACCGAATGCGTCCATCTCCCGCCATTACGCTTACGCTCTTCGGATTTGATGTTGACGCCTTTGCTGTCCTTGGAGTGAGTCACAGCAGCGACGATCTCGGCGTGGTCGAGAATATGTCCGTACAGCTGCTCGGGAGTGCGGGAGATCTCGATTCCAAAACACTGCTTCAATTTCTCGAGCTCAAGTATCGAAGGATCAGGTCTGTATCCATCGTCACTCACAACGTTTCTCCTCTGCTCGTCGAATTCCTTGAACCCCTCTCCACGCTTTTCAAGCTTGGAACCTTTTTTCCGTCCGAGTTCTTCTTGCACTTGCATTTTCATCAACGAGCAGGGGTGATGGTTGACTCCCTGTTTGTCGTTGTATTCAGGCAGAGGAGCTGCTTTACCTTTTGTGTTGCAGAGAGGTTGGTTCGCCACTATGTGAAGCAGCTCCATGGGAACCCATACCGGCATTGCGACGCTGCCAGTGTTGATGAGAGGCAACTCCGGACGATCCAACGGACTATCCGCCGACAAAACGTTCTTGTTGAAGTGGCTCTTGACCGAAATGCGCACGCTTTCGCCATTCTCTGTTTCGCGGGTGAAAAAGACCTCTTTTGCGCGACCTCCAATACCGACAATGGCGCGGACACGGCCTCGCGTCGGAATGTGGTCTTGAGGGAGGATACCGGGAGCGCGGGCATCACCAGGCATCCATGGTTCGTAGTTGTACCGGACCTTGAGACCTTTGAGCACCTCCTCGAGCTTGTTTCGGGATCTGTCGATACGCTGTAGCGGCGTCAGCTGGTCTTTGGATGTTGGATCCGGTGCGCAGAACTGATCTACAAAGGCGACCAGAGAACCCTCGGGGTAGAAATGATTGGACTGCTTGTGGAGATCCAACGTGAAAGATTCGGCTTGTGGCATGCGAATAGACAGTGAGACGCCCTGCCGAAGGTGAAAGTCTCGCCTCTTCTGAACAGCCAGATTCGCCGGTTCGTACAGCGTCCTCCCGATTGAGAGCCAACCTTCAGCTTGCGCGAATTTGGTCAGAATAATGCTCAGCGCTGCGATGGTTGAGTCGCCAGGAACCAGGTCGGTCTCTCCGTAGTCTGACGACATGGTGGTCGTGACCACATCCCGGAGCCTTTCGACCTTGACCGTGATGGCTCTGGGCTCTCCACGTCGGCCGCACTCCGTGAGCTGAATTTCTTTTTTCCCGGAAACGACCTTCAGTCCCAAGTGCTCCAAAGGTATTACACTTATGATAGTGTTCTTTCCGTTGGTGGCGAAATAAGCCGGATCTTGCTTTTCCAAAAGGCCTTGCGGTGAAAGTAGCTTGGACATCAAGCGCCGTCTGACGGACTTGCTGTGCACTCCTTGCTGTCTCTCGTCCTTCTTTTCGATATCAACGTATTGAAAATCCACGTTGTACCTAAAGAGTCTATCCGGAAGACGTTGAATCGGATAAGAAATCCCAAGATTGCTTTTGACGAGCACCTTTGGGGTTTTGTTCGATTTAAGGATCTCTGAACAGGGGATCGCCTCATGGACAGATGTCTTGGGCGATAAAGAGGATCGAGAGGTACTACCAATGGAGAGATTTGCAACCGCATTCGTGACTCCGTAAGTGGTACTGGAAGAAGAGGCTGTACGAGAAGGAGGAGAAGGCGAAGAACTGGCAGAGGGGTCCATGGGGTCTATATTTTCTTTGTCATCTCGCAAACTCTTCCCTCCTGGCTTCTTCTCATTCTTAGAGATGTCAGATTGCGCGTTTCTGGGCGGCAAGGAATTCGACAGGCCCACCGGCGAGCCGTCTACCTGCTCTCTCAGGCCTGTTTCTCTATCGGGACTCGGCATTGTACGCGCTCGTAGACTTGTAAATATCGACAGTAGCACAAATTGGATAAGGATCAACTCGGTAATGAGCAGATGAAGACACTGAAACTTACTGATGATGAGCCATGACGCCGTCCAGCATGGTCTTTAAATCATGGGGAGACGCATCCTGACAACCGTTAGGACAGTTGCGGATTGAGCAGATGGGGATGAGACGAAAGCCGCATCGTACACGCCCTCTCATCATCTGCCAGTACACAAACGCCGCTGTCGGTCAAGAGGTCTTCAATTCTTCAGTAAACGACAACCGGAAGCAAGTTGCCCCTTCTTCTCCGACAGTTGCGACGGCTTCTGTGACTGGTGGGGTTAATTGGACTGTCTCTTGGCAGTCATAAGCCAGCGTTGCACTCATTTCTCCTAGAAAGTCACTAACAAAATGGCGATGATGCAGACCTTTGTAAGTGTTTCCTAAGGGGAAACATCGCGTGCAGCTTCCAAGTCGGTTGACAAACTTACTGTAACTCATGTCACGCTTAACCAATAGGCAACACGTGAAGAGTAGGTCCATCGTTTTGGTTTCTCCTGGCATCAGTCGGTGCCGATGAGGGGTCGCAGGTGCCCTCTTATTTCGATATTTGGCTTTCCTTGACTAGAGTGACCTAAGAAAGCCCCAAAGTTTGCTTCCGGAATGTCTAGTCTGAGGTCACGGTTATTTGATCAATGTATCCAATCAGCTGGCATGTTGTAGCGAGGAGAAAAGTACTACGATTTAACCGTGTCAGCTTTGCCAGCCTCAGCAGAGGTTGGCGAGGCACTTTATTCCGCAAGGCCCACAGGCGGGAGAGGTTGCCAGACCAAAGAGATGCACCAAGAGAATATGGGAGGATGATCAAGACCCTGCAGCTGTCTGGAAACCGAATCAAGGCGGCAAAAGACACTCGTAATCCAAGCACGCGAACCCTAACGGACACCAATTCCCGAGACAGGGAACCGATGGCCAAGCTGCGGATGTTCCCGGCGCTACGATCATTGAGACACGCAAACCTATCTTCCGGCACTTCACTGGACTTGGCCGTCGAGAACAGCAGGCCTTGGAGGTGAGGACAACAAACTCATTTTCGCTCAGGACCGGGTGGAAGACCGGAGACTGGAGATCTCGCTCGATGAACTGAGGACATTGGCAAAGATAAAGTGTTCGATCCAGACGGTGCACGACCGGCGACTGGACATCCGATGGAGGGCCTTAAACGCGTCTAGTCAGTCCTAGGGAGGTGTGAAGGGATTCCTGATGAGATTTGCTTTGAGGATTCGAGATACCCGCGATTCTCAGCAAGTGTTGAGTACAAGGTAGTAGTACATGATACGCACAAAGGCGATTGCTGCAACTGTGCTGCGACATGGGTCTGCATCTTAGATGCACTGAATTCGTTGCATTGCAGCATCTATTGAAAGTGGAGCCAGTCCAGCGACGCCTATGTGATTTGAGTGATGAGCGATGCATCTATCGCGATGCATTCGTGGCCGAACGATGATTGCCTTCAGCATCTGGCCAAGTCTTTGCCGGGCTCAAGTTGTCATTGGACTGACTATCGCCAGAGAAAATGGACCAACATGGTAAGCGCAGAGTCACAGACCGACATGGAGGCTTCTGGTGTGCGAAATTCCTCGGATGCCTTGCAGGTCAGACATTTCGTTGAGTTATTATCGATACACAGCACCAGATGCGAAGTTCTGCATAGCTGATCGTAGTAGGTGTCATTCGCGTAGATGACCTAGATTTTCAAAAGCCGATGTAAGCGCGGGTGAACATTCAGATGATCAGCCGAGTGGAGCATCGGGCTATGCATGTACACTGTACTTGGTAGAGTTCTTGGAGCAGTGGGGAACGAGCCAATCGGCTCCTCGCCAAGACTGCAAGTATCTGTCGGTAAGTGCAGCATGGACGGAGCCCAGCCTTGACATGGTTGACAATTCTCGGTGAATTGAACCTCGAGGCGGGAAAGTAGGGATATATCAGACTCAACAAGAAAAGTAAACAGTGTAGATGGGGGCAGGATAACGTCGTTGGCATGCTGCTGAGGACCTTCGCTTCGGGATATCACAGTCGAGGCAGTCTAGACCACCATGGCCGGATCCACTGAGGTTTTGAGAGGCGAGAGGTCATTGAAGCGCATCTCGTGTGAAAGATTGTCAAGGGTGTTAGTCTGTACCTACCTCGTGTGGAAGTGTTAGTGTTGGAGACATGCTCGTCTGGAAGAGCTAGTGCTGGAAGAGTGGAGGAGAATTGGTGGATACGATCAGTCCACTCGTGCAGCTGCGCGGATGGAGATGTGAGGAACAGACTCTGGCGTCTCGCATCGGTGCGGAAGATGAGGCTGATTGTACGACGTGAAGTGCTGCGAAGGTCACGGTACCGTAGGCACTGTAGAAGGTTCCGGTCAGGAAAAGAAGCGGCAGCCCCGGCGGCTGATACACGGCATGTCTCCATAGTCCGTGGATTGTTGCGGCTGGAGCTAGGCTTGCCGCCAACGTGGCCTCCGACGCAAGTTGTAGTACAATGATGTCTTGAGCCAATCAGGTTGTCTGGATAGGCGTGGGGGTAGGCTGGCCCATGACGTACGCACAGTATTGCGGACGGGATGATGTTAGGGAGAAGAGGCACGACTCGCAGGGAGATCAGCCGACCGTTGAAAGGCGGAGGGAGGAGGCCTGGAGGGAGGAGGCTTGGAGGTAGGAGGCTTGGAGGTAGAAGACTTCGAGGGAGGAGGCCTGGGGGGAGGGGACTTGGAGAGAGGAGGCTTGCAGGATGAAGCCGACAGAAACGGACGGAAGAACGCTTTGCCGTGTAACTTATGGGTCGATGTATTCGTGTTGGCTGGATGCAGAAAGAGTCTCCGACCAAAGGAAACAGTCAAGGGCAGGTTGCCCCGCCTTCTCTCCTCCGCATCTCCACACGACGCTAACTTAACTACCGTTACTGTAACGTTACCGCTAACTTAACTAGCTCAGGCCGGGGTTAGCCTCAACGCCTGCCATACCGTACTGTATCATCCCTGTCACTTCTGCTTGACACTTTCAACACGCCAACCCGCGCACGTGCCGGGAATGCCTTTCCGCGTCTCCAGAGCCATGACCTTGCGTGCGTATGCCCTCCGTATGCCGTCTATAAAACCGTTTCTACTCCCGGCCGCAGTGCCTCGTCTGCATTCACTGTGTCTTCCTCAGTCTCCTCTCTAGTTCAAATCAATCACCTCCCAGCCCGTTCAAGAGGGCTGAGACCGTCTTCATCTCGTCTTTCGTGTCTTTCATGTCTTCTTTGTCTCGAGCCATCAATTTCATCTGAACACCCCGGGACACTGCCACCATGGCGAAGGTCTTCGACGAAAAGGATGCCATCGCCCAGCACCGAGTGTCCGGCTCCGAGCACTTCGAGCACGCAGTCGAGCCCGTCCTGACCGCCGAGCTCCCGGACCGCCTGGCCGAAGCCGTCGCGTACGGCCCCAGCGGCTTCAGAGGCATCATCGGCAGCCCGTATGTTTTCGGCGCCGCCTTCCTCGCCTCCTTGGGCGGTTTCTCATTCGGTTACGATCAAGGCGTCATTTCCGTCATCAATGTCATGGACCAGTTCCACGCCCAGTACCCCGAGACCGCTTCCGGTGGCTTCTACACCGGCTTGATGACCGCCATGCTCGAGCTTGGTGCCTTTCTGGGTTGCTTCTTCATGCCCTGGCTCGCCGACAAGATCTCCCGCAAGTGGGCTCTCAGTGTCGTCGTCTGCATCTTCTGCCTCGGTGCTGTCATCCAGACCGCCTCCCAAGACTACGCCACGCTGGTCGTGGGCCGCTTCATCGGCGGCATTGGCGTCGGCACACTCGCACTGGTACGTATCGAATCCCACCCAATATCTTGACCCTCGATGCTCATCCGCAATCCAAGGGCGCACCGCTGTACATTTCGGAAATCGCGCCGCCCAATCTCCGTGGCGCTCTCCTCGTTCTCGAATCCGTCTCCATCGTATCCGGTGTCGTGATCGCGTACTGGATCTCCTACGGGACCCAATACATCGACAGCGAGTTGTCTTTCCGCCTCCCGTTCGGCCTGCAAATGGTGTGCGCCGTCTGCCTCGGTGTCGGAATCCACTTCTTCCCCTACTCGCCCCGCTGGCTCGCCCTCAAGGGGCGCAAGGCAGACGTGCTGAGCTCCCTCTGTCAACTACGACGCCTCCCCCCGTCCGACGTGCGCGTGCAGACCGAATACAACGGCATCATCGCCGAAGTCGAGTTCCAGAAACTGGTCCTCGCCAGGCACCACCCCGGCGCCACCGGCTTCAAGCTCGAACTCCTGACATGGTCCGACCTGTTCCGGCTCAAGAGCTGGCGACGGACGGCCGTCGGCGTCGGCGTCGCCTTCTTCCAGCAGTTCTCCGGCATCAACGGCTTCATCTACTACGCGCCCACGCTCTTCCGCAGCATCGGCCAGTCGGACAGCATGTCGCTCGTGCTGTCCGGCACGCTCAACATCGCCCAGCTCGCCGCCGTCATCATCTGCTTCTTCATAATCGACCGCGTCGGGCGCCGGCCGCTCGCCATCTGGGGCGGGTTCGGCATGGCCCTGCCCTACATCATCATGAGCGTGCTGGTCGGCCTGTACGACGCGGACTGGGCGGCGCACAAAGCCGGCGGCTGGGCCACCACCGCCATGGCCTACGTCTACATCCTCATCTACGGCGTCAGCTACTCGCCGCTCACCTGGGCCCTGCCGTCCGAGGTCTTCCCCAACAGCACACGCGCCAAGGGCGTCGCCCTCAGCACCTCCATGGTCTGGCTCGCCAACTTCGTCATCGGCGTCGTCGTCCCCACCATGATCGCCGACGCGGGTTTCGGCACCTACGTCTTCTTCGCCATCATGTGCCTCCTCGCCGGCGTCTGGGCCGTCCTGCTGGTCCCCGAGACCAAGGGCAAGACGCTCGAGCAGATGGACGACGTTTTTGGCGACAACGCGGCGGCCGAGGAGAAGGAGATTATGCGCGAGATCGCCATCGTCCTGAAGAGGGATGGCGATGACGCGTTGGGGGTTGTGGCCAGGAACGAGGCGGGTGCTTGATCATGATGTTTGGATGGTTGCTTGATTAGTTAGATACCCTTGGAAATGATTACACGCGCTCGACGACGTTTTACGACCGCTTTCTTGTTCTCCCGGCCACCATTGTTCGCGCAAACGGCGACCTGTATTCTCGATTAAAGACTGCTGGTCGAGGACATGGGTGCTCTGGTCGGGGCCTGCCGAACTCACAATCTTTTCGCCATCTGCCGCGCGGACTCCCTTCAACATCGCGAACGTCGAAGGCAGTTCCACTTCCATCTCCCGTCAAAAAGCCGTCAATGCTCATTTCAGCAACGTGCGAACTCTCTTCCAGGCGCACTTCAAGAATAGGTAAAGGCGTACTTGTGACTTCTGACTTGCTTCGACGAACCTGAACACGGGAGGTATGATTGCTTCTGGCTTCTGGTGGACGCTGTCTGGACGTACTTCAACAACGTATATGTTCGGTGGAAAGTGCGCTTCGACGTCCTGAACGCAGCAGGCAGACTGATGTTCAATGTCCGCTAGACGCTACCTGCACGTACATCAACAACTTAGGCGTTCGAATCAGGGCTAGCTCCAAGAAAGCATCATTCCCAACGACGCCGGCAGCGACACCAAAAAAACCAACACCGCATGCATCACCACCATCCATCAGCCTCGAGGACCCCACATCCGATGTAGCTTGATATCAGGTATCTCAACCGGACAAATGCTGCCGACGGGGAATACATACCAGGGCAGAGGTCGGCATGCGCCCAATCCCCCTTCCCAGCTCCTCCAACCCTACGCACACTTCCGCCTCTCGAAAAGCGCTTCGATATGATCGACGTCAAAACCAGAGCGCTTCTGCGCCACGTTCTCGGCGAACTTGCCGCGCGGCTCGCCTAGTTGGATCGAGCGAGAGATACTGCACCTCTTGTTGTCGTCGTCGAATTGCCAGTGGAAGCAGTGGTCGTTGGCGCGGCAGAGGGCCTCGCAGGCATGAGCCGTGCTGCTGACGTCGTCGTCGTCGTCCGGGACGATGTCGTAGACGTGCGGGATCGGCTGTCTGTTGTTGTTCTGCCAGTCGTGGTCGCTTGCGTTGAAGCGGGGGAGGAGGTAGTGGAGGAGGTTGGTGTAGAGGAGGGGGTTCTGGGATGGCGGCCGCCGGTGGTGTGAGTTGTGTGTGGTAACGTTGACGTGAACGAGATGGACGGGGGAAAGGTGAGCGCAGCGCCGGGGGGCGGGGGCATGGACATACCGGTTTCGCCTCATTGCTGGTCGTCGTCCAGTGCCAGAGCGACTCCATCTCCCATTCGGCGAGATGATGCAGGGAGAGAACGGGCTCGCACCACAGGCCGCCATCGCCGCCCAGCACCAGATCTTCCAGACTCTGCCCGTTGATCAAGGGCCAGTACCCCCTCAGCCCGATGCCCTTCTCCGCCAGCACATCTCCCAGCACCGCATCCCCGCAGCACTCCCCCCTCATATCCCTCCCAAACGCATGCGTTCCCGGCTCCCCGAACGCCTCCTCCTCCCCCCTCATCATCGCCCTCATCGCCCCAGCAGAAAGAACGTACCCGCTGCCTCCGTACGCGAACGGCGCATGTCCCTCCAGCCCCGCGTCGATGCCGTGCCCCAGATACAACTCGTCCGCGCCGTCGAGCTGGGCGAGGAAACCGAGCATGTTCTCCCAGAAGACGAACGTGTCCGCCTCGGCGAAGACGTAGAATTTCTTGTCCGGCCGCAGCGCCCACGTCTTGGAGAGCATGGGCAGGAACTTGTGCTTGTCGAGCAGCCAGCCCGAGTGCGAGGGTTCCAGTGTGCGGCCGTCCGCCTGCGCCTGCTTTTGCGCCGAGTAGGTGCTGAACTCGGGGTTTGCGGCGCGGTAGGCGGGGGGGAAGGAGGAGAGGATGTCGATGATTTGGTGGCCAGCGGTTTGGGAGGCGGCGTCTGAGAAGATTAGGAGGGAGGAGGCGGGGACGATGGATGTGACGGTGCGGAGGTGGGTGAGGAGTTTGTTGTCGGTTTCTGCGAAGCCGGTTTTTAGGACTACTTGGATGTCTGCGAAGGCTGAGGCGGGATTGACTGTGTTAGGGGCGTCTAGGCGGAGGGAGATGGGGTTTTTGGTTGAGTTGTGGGTGAGGATGGTGCGGAGGGGGTCGTCCCATGGCTGGATGACTGGCCTACGAGGGGGAGGTTTTTGGGGTTGTGAGAAGGTGTTGAACAAGAGACAGACGGTCAGAATGGTAAAGCTCAATGCGAGCAGAAGGTAGACATATCTGCCTAGAAAGGGATTGCGAATGCCCAAAAAGGCCATTGTTGACACACAAGGAATAGGGAAGAAAAGGGAGCGCTTGACAGCAGTACCATTGTTTCGGGCTGAAATCTGCCGTATATGATGCGGGGTTTGCGTACGGATATCTAACTTAGCTATGAGGGCGTGGCTGACTCTGGCTATACACCTATTTGTCTGTCACGTTTGGAAAGGAATCCTCCGCGCGGACAGCAAGTAAGAAGCCAAGATGGAGGGAGCCGCCTTGTCATGGCGTCAATGAATGTGGTACATAAGCTCGGCTTAGCGCTTATATGGCACCCTGCCACCAGAGTTCTGTGTTGTGAAAAGACAGCTGAGTTGAGGGGGTCCTGGGCAGTCCGAACTTGTGCTCTGTGGACTGCTTCTGCCATCTTGTAGCACCCTGTCTTGTACTTGGCAACTCGAACCCCCGAGAGCCCACGAGATTGTAAAAGTAAAAGTGTCATCGTGGTAGGAATTAGGTTTGGAGGCTGTGGATGTTCGTCATGTGCCCTGCAGTGAGGTTGGTGGGTTTTCTTTTGATGATCTAACGTTAACTTAACTAAGCCAAAGCCACTCGGCTTCGCTTCCCAGGATCCGCGATCGAGGGGATGCGGCCGAGACGGGACGACCCAGCCAGACTGACAGCAGTGGACGGCACTGGCCTTGGGACGGGATCAAAGGTCGCTGTGCTCGCGTCCACATGCAAAACGCAATAGTCTTTGTAAATACAGCGAGGAATGAACGAGAGGTCCACGTATCGATCTCCGTGGCGCGTTCCTTAGAGCGAGACAAGGTGATACGGTATTGATTTCCCGTGCCGATTAAAGCTTGGTTCAAGATGCCGCATACTAAGCAAGAACCAGGACCGGTACATCAGCAATTCAGCATCGTTGAATGTTATTACAATTCACTCCACTCTCCTACTGAGTACAAAGAACAACCACTCGGCCCCAGCCCATCATCTTCCACTATTTCGGCTCGCGCCTACCTTTGAGACATCGGCTAAGAAAAGAGAGATGCAGCAAAATCACCCCGTGGGCGCACGATTCCACGCCTTATGCAGGAGAAACCCTGTATCTCTGTGATTCCCACCAACGAAATGAAACCCCGGTCCTGAACGCCTTCATAATAGAAGTGGCGCAACCGGACCCAGAAGCAGAATCATCAACATGAGGAACGAGAAAAGGTGCTGAACATCAACAGAGATGAGAGAAAAGAAGCCAGATCTTGTGACGTGCGCCAGCGTGCAGGGCATAAAGTTAAGAAGATCCACCCAGTCCAGTCCATTAGGAAAGCCTGTATCCCAGCCGATCGAAGCATAAGGAAAAGCCGTGATGACCAGTGGCCGGTCAAGAAAGTGACATGTACAGAGATGGCCTGGTTTTGCCTTGAGGGATCGTCTGGAAGAAGTGCCAGACTAGCGACCACCCAAGGATCGCAGAAGACCTGAAGCATGAACGCAATCCTGGCGCTTTCTACAGCCAGGGTCCACTACCAGGTCAGTGTAGTAATAAAGGAAAAATATTGATAGACAATCGCGAAATCAATGGCAAATCCACCGCGACTACTCACCTTAGTTCATCGAATCTGGCACGGGATATCTTCCCACCGGCACACTCCCGATGCCTTGAGGTCCGCCACCACGGCCTCGCATACCTGGGCCCCCGCGCAAGCCACCCCTCCTGCCACCCCTCGTCGGCGGTCCAAGTCCTGGTAGGCCAAAGTCGGGATTCGCCTCGAGCAAGACGTCCTGCTGCCGCGGCCTCATCGGCGGGCCCCCAAACCCACCTTGACCTGGCGGAGGCCTCCAGTTCGGGTTTACGCCGCGTTGCGAGATGCTCGTGAAATGCGACGTGTCGCTCGCAGCGGGACTTCGTGCACCATCTGGGACGGCTAGGTCATCTTCCTCGCCGACTTGGGCAAGAGAATGTTGCGACGACATGTCGAGGCCAGAGTGCACAGGAGTAGCACCGGTTGTCATAGGCGCGGGTGAAGCGTTTTGGCTGCGTGGCGCGGGAGACATACCACGGCTATCTGCGAAGCCAGGGATCAGGGCACTGGGAAGAACCATTGAAGAGGCGGCTATAGATGGCCTGTTGCTGTCTTCGGCGGAGGAGCTTGGGATGGAGGGCAGCGGATGGGTGGGCTCGGCGAAGCGCGGCTCGATGTCTTCGTAATAGTTGTCGCTTGTATTCGTAACTGTGCGGCTCACCGGCACCGGCGGAGGAGAAGTAGGGGCTGATTCGGATTGGTGGTCATCGTAGTGGGAGCCCGAAGGCGTCTTAGCGAGTTGTGCAGGCAGTTCAACGGGCGAGCCCGCGGGGGATGCGGCGATAGGAGACAGCCCGCGTGAAGTACTTGAAGGCATGGTGTTGTCGGAAGTGTCATGATACAAGGGCGGTGATGCGGCGGGCTGATGGTTTATCCAATGCGGACGAGGGCCAGTGTATCCGTTGGTGCTAGAGCTTCCGTAAGCGGTGTGTCAATCACATATATTGGGGAACTTACTCCTGAGAGTACACGCTGGTCGGACTGAGCGGACTGGCACTGTTGATCCGAGGTGGAGGGTTGAGTCGCGAGCCATCGTACCTGCCCTGCTGTAGTCCGATCATACCCTGTAATTCACCATCACTGTCTCTCAAGCCGTAATGGCTCGCCCCTGGGTGTTCTCCAGACCCAGGAGTGCCAGCTCTTCCGTCCATTTCTATCGCCTGACCGATGGGGCTGTTTGGCTCGGGGAGGACACCCAGTTGCATCGCTCCCTCCGGGCTGACCTCTCTTGCTCCATAAGGGAATGGACCCCGGCCTGGAGGTCCGTCATAGAAGCCATTGTATCCACCGTACCCAGGCGGTGGAGCTCTTTGACCTCTGCCCATCATAGCACCTCCCGCCATGCCCATCGGCGCCGCAGCAGGGCCCATACCTCTCCCATTGCCAGCCCAGCCAGGCGGAGGTGGACCGCGTGGGCCTCTGAAGCCTCCTCTGGGACCACCGCGCGGTGGGAATCCTCCCCTTCCTCTACCGTAGGACGGAGGCGCGCCGCCTCTCATCTGCCCCATTCCGCCCCGCATGGGTGGTCCGTTTGAAGGCATTGGGTTCCCATACTGGTCTCTCATAGGTCCAATACCCCTACCACGGGCGGGCATCGGCATAGGAGGTTGGTCGGCGAAGTATCTTGGATCCTCAGGGAAAGATCGACCGCCCGACGTGCTGGCACTTCTCATAGATTGACTCCTCGGGTTCAGCGGCGCGTTGTCATCCATGCTCTTCTTCTGCAACTCAAAAGTCGCAAACTCAGGGCCCTTGTCGCCCATGTGCGGTGACGCTGGGACGTTGGTCAATGGTGGCGGCGAGTCTGCGCGAGGCAAGGTATCCCCCATCATATCGGGAGGCGGCGGACGGCTGTTGTAGTAATTCTCCCCGTTCATTTCATCGTTCTCCGCAATCCTCTTCTTTCGCGCTTTTCGGCTGACCAGCGTGCGGCGCATAGCACAGGTAACCAGACCACTGCAGAATATGATGATTGTAGCGGCGAGGACAATCCAGCCTCCCCATTGCATATGCGGTACGAATAGAAGGATGTCGACCAGGAAAGCCAGCAGGGCGACCAGTAACGTTGGGAAGGCAAGTATCAACAGTCCCATGAGGTATCTTGGGGAATGTGACGGAGCGTGGAAATGCGCGGCCACGGAGAGAACGAAGCATACCAAGGCGAGGAAGGCGGCAACGGGGTGGACAATCAGAATAGCGGAGAGGGTGTGCCGGGCACCGGATGGAAGGTCGAACTCGCCATCGCTAGACGAGGAGAAGAGACCGGATTCTGCGTTGAGCTCAGATTAGTACCCATTCATGCAATTGACAATTGTGCAGCGTGCGATCTTCGTGCTGCAACCAGCAACGGTCTGGAGATGAGGGCGTCAAGACTTGTCCCACATACCAGTCGTGTAGCCAATGCCCATGCCGCTGCACTCGCTGCCCTTGCAATACCCGAACACGCCATAGTCAACGCCGGCGTAGGTTGCGAGCGGGATTGCCTTTATTATGGGGGTGGACAGGGTGCTCAGCAGCAGGAGCACGAAGGCAGCGAGGAAGAGGATCGACAACGGGGTAGCCGGGCGGAGGTTCATGACGGAGAAGCGCCTCTCTGCCGCAACGAGCGAGACAGAGGGCCGTGGAGAAGATGTTTGTTGTGGTAGGAGAGAGTCGGCGAGCAGTCGAGGGTGTCGGTGGGAGGTATCGGGCTCTCAAATGGGTACGCCTGGCGCCGGTGCGAGCGCGCGCCACGGGACGCCGAGTGTATTGTCACTAGTGTATGTCCTGAGACGTCTGAGTTTGGGAGCGCGTCGTGTAAGCGTCCGGGTTTGGACCAGAACGGGTTCGGGCGGAGGATGGCGGTGGTAGCAATGAACGTTGGTCGCAGAACAGTGGCGCAGGCAAGTCAACTTGCGGGCAAGAAACAGAATGACGGGAGTGAGAGAGAGTGTGTGTGTGGTGGGACAAGGAGCGTGGGCTGTGGAAAGTTGGCACTGGCGGACAAGCGTGGAGTGGCTTTTGGCGTGGGAGGTGCAGTGGTGAGTGGTGCAGTGGTGAGTGGTGCAGTGGTGAGTGGTGCAGTGGTGAGTGGTGCAGTGGTGAGTGGTGCAGTGGTGCAGTGGTTGTGTGGTGGGCTGGTGGGCGGGCGGGCAGGCAGGCAGGCAGGCAGCGCGACGAGGGAGGAGACAGCAGCGCGTGCAACTCGACTCGACAGCAAACACACAGACTGTCGGCCCCAAGACCCAATCTCTGGTGTTGACGGCTGGCCGCTTCTCCACTTTGATGATGATTGAGTCTGTTGTGCCTGATCGACTGAGAGTGGAGCTGAGAGTGCGTTTGGACGGGAGAGCACCAAGCCAAAAGCCAACTGCAGCGCTCCGGAACGGCGGCCGTCAGCCCACACCAACCGCTCGCGTCTTTTCCTCCATCCACTCTCTCAACTCGGTGCTCTCCCGTCGGTGCAATCCAAACATCTCCATCTCCATCTCCATCTCCATCTCCATCCACAGAGTCATGAAGCTGCAGCGAGTCGCACAGCCGTGATCGACTGCCCCAGCGTCTCTGCATCTGAAACAGCTAGCAGCCAGGCCCTACAACGGCTTCATTGACCGTTGCATATGCCACCATCTCTCTCCTTTTCCTCTTCCCCCATGCCCGCGACTCCATTTCGGGTCGACCTTTGCTTCTTCCGCTCGACTCCATCGCCGCACCATTTCCACAACCGCATGCGATAGATAGTAACTCAGAAGACCGCCGTTTGCGATCCTCCGGACTCCGGACATTTCCTTCGGCACTGATGACTCGTTCATCGCTGTCCTTGCTGTCCTTGCTGTCCTTGCCCGGTCGTGCATCCATCCAATCGCCGACCTTTGACTAGTAGTACTTGGTTCATCGTCAGCTCTCCAACCGGCCATCCGACCAAAATTGAGATGAACCATCCCAACTCGTGCCACTTTTACTACCAACAGGACTGCCACGCTGACTTGCCATGCCGACCAAAACCAACACGGCACTTTCCCTGCCCTCGCCCTGCTGTCCATTGACTCTCCTCGTCCCTGCAGACGCACTACCACGTACCTACCCTGCTATTTCGAGAGCCGCTACAGTTTCACGTTGCTGCAATTATTCACAAGACATTCAAGCGTGCATCATTGTGGCAGTGGAAATGTTTCATTTTTGATCTGCTCACGGCCCGATCCGTGGACCATCCGTGGATTTGAGATGCTAGAGCAACACTTTGGCAATGCAGATACCTTACCCGTACGCCGTCCCCAACCACGAACCCTCCGGACAACCATCTACGGCGCACGCATTTAGTGGCCGGCGATGGCGTGAGCCCGGCGACGGTCTCTCTCCTCGGCGATAGAGAGCTGTATCGAGCGTTAGTACACGTCCTGCGCACATAGACTCGCTGAAAACGTACCTTGACACCCTTGCCCTTGGGAAGGGAGATCCAGGGCTTCTCACGGCCAATGACGAAGACGTTGCTCTCACGGGTAGCGAACTCGTTGTCAACGGCGTCCTTGATGTGGACGATGTTGAAGCCACCATCGTGACGCTCACGGTGGGTGATGACACCAACACGACCCATGTTACGACCACCGGTGGCCATGGCGATGACGCCAGTGTCGAACTTGATGAAGTCGCTGATCTTGCCGGTCGACAGGTCAATCTTGACGGTGTCGTTGACCTTGATGGCGGGGTCGGGGTAGCGGATGCTATTACGCTCCGTCAGTATGTAAGTTCAGGCTGGACATCGCCAAAGCTTGGTCCAACGTCTGATGGATGGGAACTCACGTTCTCGCATCGTGCGTAACCAAGAATGGGATTCCGCCCTTGCCGAGCTGCACGCGCTTAACCTTGCCCAGCTTGTACTCGGCCTCCTCGGAGGTGATGCGGTGGACGGTGAAGCGGCCCTTGGTGTCGTAGACAAGACGGAAGTTCTCGCCAGTCTTCTCGATGGAGATGACGTCCATGAAGCCGGCAGGGTAGGTGACATCGGTGCGGACCTTGTTGTCCACCTTGATGAGGCGCTGCATGACAATCGCCTTGGTCTCACGGCCGTTCAGGGCATACTTCAACCTGTTACGGATGAAGACGATGAGAGGCATGCAGTCGCGGAGCTTGTGAGGACCGGGGGAGGCCTTCGGGGCGTAGGCACCGGACAGCTTGTCCAGCAGCCAGTGCGAGGGCGCACTAAGGCGCTTTTGGTGCTTCTTACTGTGCGATGTCAGTCTTGTATACCTCTGAGATAACAGACTCCAATTGCGCTGCGATGCCCAGGAAAGCTTCCACCAGTAACGATTCCAGTAGATCACATTTGACAATGGGTATTTGTATACTCCCGATGCTCGAAGCAACGAAAGAGACCCAACAACAGACACCCCAAGTCGCGTGCTGTGTCCAATGTGCCGGGAGATCGTAACGGTGGAGGGTTCGGCGGCAGCGTCGCAGCGGATATGGAAAGAGTCGCAGAGGCGCAACTTACGGTCCACGGCCCATGATTGCGCTCTATTCAATCAAGGAGGGGGAAGAAGAAATTGTCGTGGTCGTCGTCCGGTGGTCAGGTCAGGGCAACGATAGAAAAGGCGAGGTTGATTTTCGAGTGTGCCGCGCACAGACTCGCCAAGCCCATGGATTAATATTGTTCCGCGACAGCCGACAGACCGGGCCTGGCCCCACTCATCTCGCATCATCACTCTCCAGCTGCCAGTGGGCATCATCGAACAGTTCCATTGAACATGCGTCTGTGTTGAATCTCCTTGTCAAACTGATCTAACCGATGTATATTGTTCATTTTATACTCCCTATGATTTTACGCGTGATCATACCGCTACTGTAGAAGGCTCGAGATGTTAGCGAGAAACCCGTCTTTTGTCGCAATCACAGCAACAAGTACGCGTATAGTAACAGACATCAAACCCCAAAACGCGCCTCAATGTGGTATTTCTGCTGTCGAGATAAAGGTCTAAAAGTATGCAACTATCCTATCATGATCTGTTTTGTTTTTCCTACCAGGCGTCTAAGCAAAGCCCTTGAGAACAGCGGCTTCAGCGTTCAGAATAGAAGAACCAGCAGCTCCAATGACCGTGTTGTGGCTCAGAGCGACGAATTTGATGTCAAAGACGCCAGATTCGTCCTCTCTTATTCTTCCAACACTCACAGCGTACCCTCTGTCCGTCTCTCTGTCTAGTCTTGGCTGAGGTCTGTCTGCCTCTTCCATGACTACGATAGCATTCTCCGGCGCCGAGGGGCAGCCCAGCTTCTGAGCATCCGAAACGTATTCCCTCATGGCTGCCTTGACTTCCTCGACACTCGGTGCTGGTCTCTTAGCAAAGCGCAAGGATACGCATGCAGTATGACCGTCAAGGACGGGTACTCTGTTGCAAGCGGCAGAAACTTTGAGTGATTGGTCAACAAAGCCAGTGACATCGTCGTTTACTGAGCCCAGAATCTTCTGTGCCTCCGTCTCCAACTTGTCCTCCTCGCCGCTGATGAAGGGCACCACGTTGTCGATGATATCCATGCTGCTGACACCAGGGTAGCCACCTCCGGACACCGCCTGCATCGTGACAACGCTAACGTATTCGACAGGCCCGAATCTGGCTTGCAGCGCAGCGAACGGGATGACAAGGCCAATCACAGCGCAGTTGGAGTTGCATACAAGGAAACCCTTCTGCAACTTGTGGTGTTCACGCTGGTGCCTGATGACATCCAGATGATTCAGGTTGACGGTAGGCACAACGAGCGGAACGAGAGGGTCGCGGCGGTAGTTTTTGGCGTTGGAGAAGACGGCGAGGTTAGCCTTCAGAAAGGCCATTTCTATGCCCCAGCCAATTTAGTATGCCGACGAGCAATGGCGACTTTCTCATGGCCTTACCTGTCTCGCCAGCAACATCGCTGTCTAGGCCAGAGAAGACCAGGTCGCAGTCCTTGAACTCTTCCGGTGTGCATTTCTTGACCACGAGCTCGCCGAGCTCCTTGGACATAGGCAGCGCCTGCTTCCACTTCACAGCATCCTTGTATTTCTTTCCAGCGGACCGCTCAGAGGCACCGACAGCGTGCAGGGTGAAGTGGGGGTGCAGCGCCAGGAGCAAGATGAAGCGCTGTCCTACGGATCCGGTTGCGCCGAGGACTCCTACATGCCATTGCACGTCAGCATGTGTTCCAATGGATACTCGAGCTCTACTAACCACACTTCTTCTTGGGAAAGTTGCGGTTGTTCGAGGTGAAGTGTTCGACGTCCATGGTTGCTACGGTATTGTTTGGTGGAGATGCTGATGTCGAGTCACCGTTGTCGGACGACACTCAGAAATTCTGGCACCGCGGGGTCTTCGCGATCTGCAATGACGCACCTTAGCAATGGAATGCAACAACTCGAAGACAGCAACGATACAAGATGACAAACTCAGCAAGCAACACTACCCTCAGATGTTCCCACTAAGGCTTCTATTTTATTTGCGTCCAATACAGATTCGGGCCTATGCAAAATATCCGCAAGATGGTGGCATGAGCCCCGCGTGATCGAAAAATTTAGTAACCTCCAGTGTCAACCACCTTACTTGTGCTAACAAACAACAACTAACGCAGTAATCGAGTTTTATGACACTATTCTGTGTGGACTCGTGGCTCCTCCAGCTTTCGCTTTCACTCGTAATCCATAATTTTTCCTGGATTTAGGAGCCAGTGCGGATCAAGTGAGAGCTTGATATTCCTCATTACCCGAATGGTCTCCGGCCCAAGTTCCTTCACGAGAGAAGCCTTTTTACCCAGTCCAATTGAATGCTCTCCGGTACAGGTTCCCTCCATATCAAGCGCTCTATCGACCATTGCTTTGACGCACTTTTCAACCGCCGCCCGCTGCGCCGGATCCTTGCCATTGTACAGGATGCTCTCGTGGAAATTACCATCTCCGATGTGGCCGAGGATACTAGCAAACAGACCAAGCTCATCCATCTCTTTCTTCGACACTTCTATAATGTCCGGCAGTCTCGACAGAGGAACTGCAACATCTGTCGACCACACTTCAAGGTCGCCCTCTCGTAGAGCCAACATACTCCAGAGTGACTCCTTCCTGGCGGACCAGAGCTCCTTTTGCTCTTTAGCATCTGTGGTGAACTCAAAAGCGCCGCTCTTGTTGGTTTTCGAGATGGTTTTGACGAGCTTGATGTTTTCCTGAACGCCGGCTTTCGTGCCAGAAAATTTGAAGAACATAGTTGGTTCCTCCTTCCATTTCCTCTTGGTTGCGCCGGTTTTGTTAATCACGCCCATCTGTACTTCGTCCATGATCTCCATAGCAGCGATCGGAACGCCAGCACGCATAACCTGCGATGCAGCAGCAGCAGCATCTCGAATCGTCGGGAACGTAACCACAGCCACACTGGTTTCTTGCGGGATGACCGTAAGCTTGAGCGTTATCTCCGTCACTATCCCCAGAGTGCCCTCGGATCCAATGAACAGATTGGTCAGGTTGTATCCTGCAGACGTTTTACGGGGTCGACGTCGTGTCTTGATCACTCGTCCGTCAGCGAGGACTACTGTCAAGTTGACAACCCAATCCTTCATGGTGCCGTATCGTACGGCATTGGTACCACTGCAACTTGTGCCCACCATGCCGCCTATCCTAGCAGAAGGACCGGGGTCGACGGGGAAGAAGAGACCGGAGTCCTCAATACGTTCATTAAGTTCCATCCACGGTACGGAGGGCTGCACGACAACGTCCATATCTTCCGCATGCAGCGCGATGATCTTGTCCATGAAGGCAAAGTCGATGCTCATGCCTCCGAAAGGTGCTGCAAAATTGGCTTCGAGACTCGAACCTCCAGAATATGGAATCATTGGTATTTTGTACTTGTGGCAAACCTTGGCGATTTCCGATACTTCTTCAGTCGAGCGCGGATAGGCGACCGCAACAGGCAGCTGATCGATGTTGATAGATGACCACTCTGAGTAACCATGGCTGAGAAGATCCTCGTCGTCAGTGCTAATAGCATCTTCTCCAAGCATACGTCTCAGTTCCCCGATCGCCTTTTCCATATCCTTTTGGTCCGCGTAACTCGGCTTTTCGGATCCTGTGCCGGCCAATGGCAGCGGTCTTGCATCGTGGACACCAGCCAGATATGCTATTGCTCCGGTAAAGGCAGCGAGAAGCAAAGCTCTACCTGGAGTCCAGAAGCCTGCTTTGAATGGATGTCTGGATGTGGCTTCGTATGGATATCTGGATGTGTTCCATTTAGGACCACGCGTGATAGTGGACCTTGCTCTCAAGCCGACTGTATTGATCGGTTCATAGACCAACGGCCGAGCTAGTCGTGTCGCTGATCGATACATAGCGAGCTACTTGGTAGGACTCCTGCGTGAAGGTCGATGCCCTGCTTATAGTGAAAGAATTAAGTGCGGTAGGTACTAGGTAGCCGGGAGATTCGTCGCATGGTAAGCGGCTGATGAAGATGAAGGAGAGGGGTACTTGTTAGCTAGTGGAAGTCCAGTGGGACTGTCAGCGCAATTTAGCGCAGGCTGCCCATCCTCCTTCCAATGCGGCGAACGGCCGGCTATTGGAGGCAGGTGGGGCTGATGGCGGCATTGTACAATAACGTTGTGGGCGCTACCCGCGCACTCACATAAGTCACGATGCTGGACAAGACCCGATACGTTAACGTTAGCCCGAGACTCTCGACCTAAGTTACAGCGCCATTGCTTATTCTCGAGCCCTCAGCGACCGCTTGTTGGCTTGCAGCCTTGACGTGATGATGAGAGAGAAGTGATTCCGGGCCCTGTCAAAGGATGGGTTGCATTGATCCGCCACATGGGGGGGCAACAATGCTCAGATTGCGGGGGAGAGCAATTTGGGGCAACAATGCCGACACCTTCCCCTCTCTGTCCAAATATATTGGATGACTGGCAGCGCGCTCCTGTTTGAGTGGATAGGAATAAGAAGGGCTGTCATGCGGCTGAGCTGTTGTCCATCACCAAGCATCTGCACGCGTGATCGCCCTGTCCTTGTCCCTACGCAAGCCAGTGCATTGTGCGTCGCCGGGATGCTAACATTAACCAGTGATCAGACGGCTTGCTACCGCCAGATGAGGGTCTGCAGCGGTTTGCCTCTTCGAGACAGAATCGGAGGTCGAACCCAACAGGGACTGCATTTGCTGGGCTGCGATGATGGACCGGCTCTCTTCCGACCTTGTGCCCTTCTCAGTGGCGCTGTTGTCGGCCGAAAGCCAGCCATGCTGCACCGACATTCAACAAAGGCCTTCCTGCTGGGCAGGCAGCCAAGAAACACCAGAAATTCATGCGCACAATTTTCGGATGGACGTCGAGCTGTACACCGGGTTCGATTGTAGCATGAAAATATAGGATCAAATGCGCAAGGTGACTGGGAAGAATACTACAGCTAGCAACAAGGACAGCGTTTCACATCACTGTAAGTTACTGTACTGTACACCTGCAGTACGGAAGTAAGCTCGCCGCCTTCCAATTGAAATCCCGAGGTGAACACTTTCAGCACGTGAGCTCGTGAGTCCGCGTTTCGGTTGTTTTCTCGGTTTGTCATTGGCCGTGGTTCGCGTTGGTTCGCGTTGCTGAAGTAACCAGCCAAGTGATCCAACCGTGTAGATGCGGCTCGCCCGAACCTTCTCCACGCTGCGACCGGTCGTAACGAATATTTCCTGCCACTAAATAGATACTGCATCACTATGGTCCTGCAGGAAGAATTAGCCAGCGAGATATCGAGAGTGGTGTCTTGCCAGTATGCCGTGTCGCTGAAGGTACTTGAAGATGTTAACTTATCGGAACCGCCAAGCTTGCGACGAAACTCCGTTCCAAGCTCTCCCTCAACCCACCAACTCCCTTGACTGACAACTATGAACAGCCATTGCATACGCTTCTGCGCCGAAGCGATGCCTTCACAATACGACGATGGGCCGGCGGTCACCCATGTCAGATACCAAAGTTAGCAGCAGCCGTGGAGGAAGCCTTGCAGACATGGCCTTACGCGCTGGAGATACTCCGAAAGCTGTGTATGCCGCCATCCTATCTCACATCGAGTTGGAAATGTACACTATATTTGTTACTGACTATCTTTGCCATCTTAGTACAGTCAAAGTCATTCCGCGATGCCTTCCTTGATCAACATCCCACCATACTCCAAGCCTTCCTCGGGAAAGCAACGAGCGCACACTGCTCAGAGGAGGTGAGCGAACAAGACTCCCATCAGCTAGGACTTGGCGATAAATAGACTCTCGTCGACAGCTTTGGTCGCTTGCCGATAGCCTGTGCGATTGCTGACGCGACACAGGTATTCGATACTTGCATCGCCTTTCTAACCGAACCGCTCCCTACGGCAATACCTCTGCCAGCGTCGGCCCAAATTTTCCTCGTCGAAACGTTCAAACGAGCGACTCGTTCACCGACGGAACATTCATATGCGCTTGTCTTCACCTTGCTAGATGGAGCATGCAAGGATTTGGTTGGTGTCCTTCCTCGCGATACTTGGAACCAGTTCCAAGACTACAACTGGGAGTTGTTGAAGCGCAAGGACCTGGAGAACTACACCACAGTGGCCACTTTATGCTTCGGCATAAGCGTTCCACTCACTCAGCCTCAATCGAAAAGGCCCGAAGTCTCCTGGTCTTCTTCTCGTGGTCCGACTGCGTCTAATCCTGCCACTCTTGCTAGCTCAGAAGATCATCTTACACTTCCTCGGCTTTTTGGGACAGATCACGGTCGATCGATCACCAGACTGATGGTTGGAAATGCCTTGTTATGGTGCGGAGAAGATGTAACCTCATTTGATGATCCAACGATCCGTAACATGAAGATCGCAAGTCAAGTTGTTTCGCTGGTCCCAGAGGAAGTTCGAATTTCCTGGTCTCGGGACCATTGTCTTTGGATAGACAAGCTGCTTGGAAAAGTACTTCAGCCCGGGATCCACCCAATGTTGCAGCTGCAGGTATGTCCACTTATGACCCTGACAAGAAAAAATACTAACCTCGTTCAGGCCTTGACTATTGTCGGTCTTTTGCATCAAGCGAACAATATTCCCGCACGGGCCGTAGCAGCGTACGAGAAGGTGCTCCTGGCCGTTGTACGGCTATCACCCAGCCTTCGCATGCTCGCGGAGACGCTTAGCATTTCAATGGGTTCATATTTGGTAAGACCTACATTCACCAGAATTGGCTGGAGAAATCCAAAGCTGACTTTTTCCAGCCACAGCTTAATGCTTCCTTTACCGAACAGATTTTGCGCGGTGCAATGCTCGTTTGCGCCCAATCGTCACCGCAGTTGGACTATGCGGAAGCGCTTACACTGTTGCTACAACATCTGAGTATCGCTGCAATGGAGTCGGAGAGTACTAGAAAAGGCATTTTGCTGGCGGTTTCAGCGGACGACTTGCAAGGTTCATTGCATGAATTTCTTGCGAGCCCATCACCTAACGCAATTGTGTCTGAGGTTGTTGAAACCTGTTCCAATACTGCGATGGATGCGATCAGGAAAGTTGGTTTAGCGTTATGCTCGACCATCTTACAATCAGCGCTAGCAGCCCAAGCTGACGAGATGGGACTGTCGGTGTCAATTGGGATGTCATTGCTGAAGAAGCAACAGGAGCTCGCAGTACCGCTCTCGGACTGTAGTCATATGATGCGCAGCAGATCGGAGATAAGACCACTATCTCTGGTTGAGCAATACTGTACGCAACACACGCAAAGCTCTAGTCGCGATTGGCGGCAGAGATTGGCGGCAGATCTGCAGAAAGAGGATAGCAAACGTTCTCAACTCATACAGCGGACTCTGAATGAAGTTTGCAGAGATCTAGAGGCTCGCTGTGAAGAGATCGAGGTTCCGCTCCGTCAAGAACAAGAAAAGGTCGAGAAGCTTAGATCGAGAGTCGATGAACTCGAAAAGGAAAACGTTGAGTTGAGCGCCCAGGCGTCAGAGCTTGAAAGCCGAGACCTCGACCGCGAGCTATTCACAGAAGGGTTGGAAAATGAAAAGAGGCATGCCGATGACCAAATCGCGGATTTGACAGCTTCGAATCAAGGGCTTGAGGAGAGGGTCGAAGGTCTGAAGCGCAAGCTGCGGGAGGCTAACGAGACTGCCGATAACACGATCGTTGCTGTTCGCAAGGAGTGTGATAGCAGAGTATCCGAGATTCGTGCCGCTCTCGCCAGCGCTGAGATCATCTCCCGGGATAACGAAACCGAAGTTCTCGGATTGAAGCAACGGGCTGCTGACCTTGAGAAGGCGCTGCGGTCTGCCAATGAGCACTTAGCCCATGAAAAAGACGCTTACAATTCACTAAAGAAGAGGGAGGGTGCTCTTGAGACCAATTTGGAACAACAGAATGCAACAGTCCTGCAACAGCAAGAGAGGCTTAATGAGGCGGCTCTCCAGAATGCCGCCCTCAGTCAAGAACTCGGAAGTTTAGAGCAATCCACGGCGAGGCAGCAAGCAGAACATGTGGCAACGATATCATCGTTGCGAGCCGATATAGATTTGCAACGAAACAGCCTCCAGGAAGAACTTCGTTGTTGCAAAGATGAGGTACGTTTCTCTGATTTTGAACTGGTCATGTCAGTATAGCTAACTTCGACTATCTAGGCGATCAAGACCAAAGCTCTGCTGGATGAGCAACTATCAGCTTCTAAGAAGAACGTCGAGATGCTGCGTAGTCAACATGATCACACCTGTGAAGAGCTCCAGGTGAAAGAACGTGCCCTATCGAAACTCCAGCAAAAGGTCAGTCTTCAGACCATTCCTGTCAAATGAGGTTGCTGTTGGCCATACCTGGCAGCATTGGCTTCACTCAGCTATAACGATAGTCGCTGACTCCTGCAGGTTGACAAGCTTTCTGACGCTTACAACGAAAAGGAAGCCCAAGTACGTGAAGCGGAAGCATTCAAGACTCGCATTCTTAGTGCGATGGGTCCTGCGAGCGGTGCTTTCGCGCAGCCGGAAAAGGTTTCCAGAATGCGACGCACGCGCCATTCTGTTGGTCTAACCTCGCAAACTCCTGGATCGAGTAATCTAGGAGCGCGGCTTGCCGATGCCGATGAATTTGGCAGTCTCGAAGTGGATGAAGACGCCTCGCCGAATGGAAGTTTTGGAAAGACTCTTGAATCCAGTGGATATTCGAAGGGCGGGCCAACTCCAAAACGGGCCAAATCACACCAACAGCCGTTTAAAGTGCCAAGTAATAAGCAGATGCCTAACAATATGCGATCGGGCATGGCTTCACAGGCTAGACCACCGTCTTCTGCGCAGAGGAAGCCTCTTCTCGATGTGTCCGTCAGCCGCGGTAATCGATCCCCAGACCGTGGGACGTCAGGTGCTGCTCATGGTACTGCGAAAAACATCCTTTTCGACGAGAAGCCCGCCTTCCTGTCCCCAGACCAGGTCGCAGATGACGTGATGGATGATGACTCTTTCAGAGATAGCGATCTGTTCACCAGCACACCTTTCGTACCGCAGGACTATGCAACCTCTCAGCCTCTGGCAATGGATGGGGATACGACTATTGATTGTTGAGCCATGGGATGGGCCGCGTGTTTGTTCGTGCTTTGGCTTGGGGTCTGGTACGATATCTTCCACGATTTGGAGTCCGGCTGGTTGTGAAAGCGGAGTCCGGAGGCTTTGTATATCCTGAAGGCAACGTAGGTATCTTCAGCTTTGGATAGGATGACACTGCGGTCTACTGTTCGTCCGCTATCTAATCCTTGCTGCCTTCGAGATCTTTCCTCTTTCCTCTGAACTTTGCTGCATGCATTATCGGTGCTATGTGCCTGCCCATATCTCGCCTTTTCTTGGCAAATTCTTGCACCAGGCTAAGTTCAAATTCTATTCAATGGTAGTTGCCCCATCGAGAATCCAAACTGAACATTCCGTGGAAGTATTAGTGTTTTCATCGATTTCGGTTGATTTCAGTTTGTGTTGTCGTCATGTGTTCTTTGGTGGTGCCTCGGAGGTTGCACTGCCTGCGCTACTATGATGTTTGTCTTTCAATGCGCCCTCACTGCGACATCGTCCCCTAATACGGTCATCGGCATTTGGAGTCTGCACGTAAATTACAAGCCAATGGGCAGTCTTAGTCCACTCAACCTTGAGGTAAGTCTTCCACCTCTTACCCCACTGTAGGACAGAATTTGTCAGCTGATGCCGTTGGAGTGCATGCCGCCGCCCTAGGCTCATCCGGCCAATCTTTCGCCGGCACTGTTGCGATCCTGGGACCTTGTTCTGGCTGAGATACAAAGTATGACCGCAGTCAACGAGCACCAATTGCCGTAACAGTAGTATCAGATATCTTCTCGAAAGAGAATCAACGCGCGTAGCGTAGGTCTTTGTCCATCTTGTATTTTACGCCTTCTACGCTCTGCTTCATTTGAATGTCTTCGGGGGGACCTTTCCTCGAGGCATCATCACGAATCCAGTTTCAAGGGTTGCGTCGGTAGTGCTCCTTCTAGAGACTATCGTGCTGCCTCGCCTTGGAACGTATTGATATATACCGCGTCGCACTCGCCTCATTGGGCTGACAGCATTTCAAAGTAAGTGAATTATTCTATTGGATCATAATATACGGCGCATTACATCGAGATGCTCAAATAACGGTTGGCTGCTAATTTTTCCTGCCAAGCAAAAGATTCATTGGCCTCAGGACCATCTCCTTCCATTTAGGGTTCAAAGGTATGGGATATCGCCATACTAGCTCACATTACTAGAGATGCCGATATCTCTATGCCACCGAGAGCGACGCAAAGTCTCAAAGCTGCAGGATTTGACGTTGTTGCTGCTCTAATTGTTTAGGAGGAGTAACGGCTAATTATTGTGCTAATTCGAGTCTACTGCTCGGAGGGCCAAAAAGTCGCGACTTCCACCCGGGAAAGATGGAGTTCGTCATCGCAAAATCTCGACGCAATGGTTAATTGTCTATTGGAAGCCTCATTGTAGATACCATGGATGCCGAACAGCGTTGATGGCTTCAGGTCCGCCCGTAGATTTGACCGACAGGACTGCGATCGGGTTATGCAGGTGTTTTCACATGATGTGGCTCCTGACATGGTCACACGACTCCGGTTAGTTCTATTGTTCACCTCAAAGTCACCGTCTCTGTCTCGTGGTTGGCGGTCTCAGAGAACGGGACATTTAAAAATCCCACGCAGGAGCCGGCCACTTCTAAGTAACTGACATGAACACAGAAGACATTTTATCCCCAGTCGCTTGCAAGTCGACGAAAAGCACTCACAGCTCGAGTTTGCCTCCAAGCTGCGTCGGACTCTCGGTGATGCGCGTTTCCGTGCCTCGTCACCAGGTACCTTATAAAGCACTTTCCGTTTGCTTCATCACTTCCGAGCTAACAGCAACACCACAGACCTGAACCCAACACCGATAACATCACCCAAATCACCGACACAACAACTGCACGCGGGAACAGCCAAGGAATACAACGAGCTCGTCACCGGCGCTCGCCTCGCTTTACTGCAGCTGCAGCTGCACTCCCGCGCAAGCCTGCATCCGACGCACCCGTACCTCAGCTCGCAGACACGCCCAACGCTGTCGAGATGCCACACGCCTTTGTGCCCCGAGGCCCCTATGGCTTCCGTTATCCCTCAGGTCCGCGCTATGCTCTGGGTCCGCGTCATCCTTCACCCACAAGCGACGCATGGCGACAATATACGGAGGTCACGGTGCGCATGGATGGATTGCCACCCGGCACCACAACCCTTGAGATTTACAAACTCTTGGAGAATGAGGGTAACATCACCCGCATCAATATCCAAGGGACTGGTAATTCGACATTGGCTTATGTGAGGTTCTCGTAAGTCATATCCTGTAAGCTCGCAAAGGTTCATAGCTGACGCAGGCTAAGGCCCCCGCCGGGTATGCCATTCTGGCTTAATCAGATTCCCATGAAAGGTGTAGCCGTCCATCTCCAGCTTCTCGGCCCTGATAAACCCAGGATGCACCAAAGCATCGCCAGTCGAGGAGTGCAAGTTGCTGAACACATCGCAAGTTCCTGCCACCTACCTCAGGGATCCCTCATGACACAGCTAACAGCCTATGTAGAACCTCTTTGCCGAATCTCTTGAGTTCGGTGTCATGCACACGGAATCATCCATGATGGTTATGCATAAACTTCATCCTACCCCCGAGGCTCCGATCAGAGTCCATGTCGAGAAATCGCGTCGTGCCCTCGACATCATATTTCCACTCGACATCTATTCGACGGACTCGAATGACCCTGAATGCGAAATCTTCCGCTTTAGAGTCTCTCTAGCCCACATGGAGTCTGTTTATCGCACGGATCTAGGTGAAGGCAGAGTTGCACTGGTTATTCCAATGCAGATCCCACCTATTTTCTGGCGCAAGACGAGGGAGATTGATGACACTCACGACACTAGCACTTCAAATAATCGTGTCTGGAATGAGTATTCGGCGTTTTACCGTCATACTGATATTGCTGACAACTGGCTGGCACTAGTCAACGATCCAATAAGTCTTGAGAAACTGGAACAGCCGCAAATCGACATGGGGCGATGGACCACCTACGGCCTGGTCTTCAATCTGTCAAATGCTAGCAATCAGAACTTCCAGATGATTTCCACAGTCCTTGCAGAGTACAACGTCGACACCATAACTTACAAACCCATCGATGCTATTTCGAGGGCCAGCGCTGAGGTGTGGAACATCGTTGACGGCGTCGATGACGGCAAGAATCTGGTGAGCCTTGACGAGGATACCCCCCAGGTCAAGCTCAGCTTTCCCGTTCGCTACCAGCTGGAAGTATGCCTTTCGCAAGGTTGTTTGAATGAGTACAGAATCACCAGAGAATTCTTGGAACGATTGGCTGCGATGGACGGTGAGGATGCGAAGGCTCTTCTGGAAAAAGCCGTGGACACAAAGCGTCGTTTCTATGATCCTATGGAGATATTCAGACTCAACTACCTACACGGCTTATCGAAACGAGCGATCCCTGAATATTGCACGTATTCCCGCTCCGCCAACGTCACGCCATCAACAGTCTACTACACGACTCCTACTGTGGAAACCTCCAACAGAGTCATTCGGGAGAATTCCGAATGGGCAGACCGCTTTTTGCGCGTGAAGTTCACAGACGAGAAGAACGAGGGAAATATCTACTTTTCCACGGATAACCCGAAGGCCAACAAACAGATCCTTGACCGAGTCTGGCGGGCTATGGATAAGGGTATCTGCATTGGCGATCGTCATTACGAATTTCTGGCCTTCGGATCTTCCCAATTCCGCGAGCATGGCGCTTACTTCTTTGCCTCGTGTGAAGAGAGAACTGCGGATCAAATCAGAGAAGTCATGGGGGATTTCACTCATATCAAGGAAATTTCCAAGTATGCGGCCCGTCTGGGGCAATGCTTCTCTACCACTAGAGCGTTACCAGTATCAAGGTATGCTGAGCGCGACTGCTTCCAGCTTTCGGAGAAGGAAATCCAAGCCGCTGGCTTGGATCTAGCAAAGTATCCGGACGGCAGAGTCGCCAAGGTCCTGGTAAAGGCTGAACATTCAGAAGTGGTCAAGAAGTTTATCTTTGAGAATGACAGACGAGCCATCTATACTTTCACAGATGGTGTTGGCAAGATATCTCGCCCGATCTTGCAGATCATTGGGGAAGAATTCGGTCTCCCAAACTACCTTGATGATCCACCCTCGCTGGTACAGTTCAGGCTTGGTGGATGCAAAGGCGTCCTTGCAGAGAACCCGGATGTCGTGAAAAATGCTGTCCACATCCGGAAGTCGCAGCATAAGTTCGATGCAATCTCGGATGGTCTTGAAATCTGCCGAATCTCTCAATTCTCGTCTACAACTCTGAACCGCCAGATCATCCTGTGCTTAGATGCACTAGGAGTTCCCTCTGAGGTGTTTGTCCGTAAACTTCGAGAGATGTTGAGGGACTTGGATCAAGCAATGACGGTCGAGTCTAAGGCACTGGACCTTCTTCAGCGCAATATCGACTTCAACCAAATGACGCTGACAGTCGCCGCCATGATACTCGACGGTTTCATGGAAATCCGCGACCCTTTTATGATATCAATTCTTCAGCTTTGGCGTACCTGGAATGTCAAGCACCTCAAAGACAAGGCAAGACTATTCGTCAAAGATGGCGCGTATCTACTGGGCTGCACAGATGAGACGAAGACTCTGCGTGGCCACTTCTTCGATGAGGAACCGTACGAAGACGCTTCCAGAGAAGAGAAACTTGCAGCCTTGCCAGAAATCTTCGTCCAAGTTTCGGATCTGGAGAACCCTGGTCACTACAAAGTCATCACTGGTGTTTGCGTTGTTGCACGTAATCCGTCCCTCCATCCTGGCGACATTCGTGTGGTGCGTGCAGTTGATGTTGAGGCACTGCGCCACTTGAAGAATGTTGTGGTCTTCCCGCAAACCGGCGATAGAGACATTCCTAACATGTGCTCCGGTGGAGATCTTGACGGCGACGACTACATGGTTGTCTGGGATCAAGATCTGATTCCTCAGGAAATCAATCATCCCGCTATGGATTTTGAACCCACATCTAAAGCGCCTATCCCGGACAAGGTCACTCTCAAACAGGTCAAAGTATTTTTCATACAATACATGTACAACGATAGCCTGGGTAAGATTGCCGCTGCGCATAGGAGGTGGGCAGATTGGTCAGATGAAGGCGTCAAGAGTGCCCAATGCCTGGAACTTGCGCAACTCCATTCAAAGGCTGTTGATTACAACAAATCCGGTGTCCCTGCCAAAATGACGAAGGATCTGATGATGAAAACGAGACCACACTGGGATTTTGATCCAAAAGTCGAGAGAAATAGATACTACCATTCGAACAAAGTTCTTGGCCAGCTTTACGACCAGGTTAAGCAGGAGTCTTTCAAGCCTCTTTATGATGCGCAATTCGACAGCCGTATCCTCAACGCTTTTGAGCTCGACGAGAAGATTCTCAACAAAGCTCAGGAGCTGAAGGCATCTTATGACGAGGCTATCCGGCGAATCATGGCTCAGCACGGCATCCGCTCCGAGTTTGAAGTATGGTCGACCTTCGTCCTGGAGCACAATGCTGAGGCTAAAGAATACGGCTTCGCTGAGCTGATTGGGCAGGTTTCGCTCGCCCTGAAACAGCGGTTCCAGGCCCAGGTTTACGAGTACGCCGGGGGCAAGGATTTCAAGCTAATTGCACCCTTCGTTGCGGCAATGTATACTGTCACAGCGCGCGAGATGGGTGCTGCTCTGGCCGAATCGTCCCAACCCACAGACGGCACTGCCCGCAACTTCGACCCCAGCCTTCCGCTAATGAGTTTCCCATGGATCTTTCAGAACGAGTTGGGCCGCATTGCCATTGGGGATAGTGAAAGAGTTCCCGTCGCCATCAGAGCTCCCCAACGTGCGCAGAAGAAGCATAAGTTTTCTCGCGCTCCTGACGCGCATGGCAACGACGACCTCCTTTTGGATGAGGACATTGTTACCCAGGCCGAGTTCCTTGAACTCTTCAAGAAGCAGAATCATCAGACCAATGGACGTGCGGAAGAGGAAGAGGAAGACCTGCTTCTCATGCCACACGATGACACCAACGACAACGTTGACGAGGAGGGCGACTGGCTCAGACCGACCAAGAAGCAAACCCATCAGACCATCGGGCCTATGGATGAAGAAGAAGACCTACTTGTCATGTCGGATGATGACGCCAATGACAATGCCCACGAGTTGAATGATTTGCTCAGACCCACCAAGAAGGAGGATTCCGGCAAAAAGGACTCCAAGATGGAAAACTTCGTTCATCCGCACCACTTGGCCGGCTGGCATCGTGATCAGCAGAAAGTGGCTTCCTCTCCAGATGCACGCACCATCAAGGCCCCGAGTGGAGCTCACGCGTCTTCCTTCTGGGAGGTTCCTTCAGCTGAGCCTATTTCCAAGAAAGCGCCTGCTGTGGACCCCGTCAATGACCCTATCACCGCCAGCAAGGTTTCACAGTTGCGTTCAGAGCAGTCCAGTATGCACAAGAAGTCTCCTACTAGCGACTTCGTCAAGAAGTCCTCGCCGGAAGGAGCGAGTATTCGTTCCCGCCTGTCGGATAAATCCACTCGCTCTAAACGCTCGAAAACTCCGGCGCCCTCCTTTGATGAGCCGGATGATGTCATCTGGGACGTCCCGGCCAAGGAGGATGCTGGTGAAGAAGGCGACGATGAGGCCGAGGCGAAGTTCACGGCATTTCCTACGATGGAGGAGGGGAACCCAGCCTATGCCAGACTGATGCGCTTTGCTGACATGGACCTTGAGGACTCGGACTAGTCTTTCTTCTCCCTGGCCGGTGCAGAGCTCGCCAGATTTGCTTTTCATGTTTCACGATGCCTGATCTTGCTCTTTCTTTTCGGTTCATCATCTGGCTCGGAAGTGCCCTTTGCCCGATCCTGTCTATCAAGTTCTCTATTTCGGAGATGAGATGGTGGATGAGCATTCTCAGCGTAGGGCTACAATAGCGTACGACATGGCGTGGAGCTTGGCACCAATACTTGCTGGTGCATTGGTGGATATTGTTACGATAGACTTCGGATAGCCTACAATCTGAGGAGATGCACTCTTCTAAAGTCCACAGCCCCAGATGATATTCTCGTGCTTCTTTCTATCAGTCTACTCTCTTACCCGCACTCTGGTGCTTCGAGTCAGCATTCGATTGTGCAAGACAGACTGGTGTACTTGACATTGGCCAACCGTAGCCTCATCACTCGTGACCTCCACCACTTCCCCTCTCGAATACACTGACTCCGCCATCGCCGCCAACATAATACAAAACCTCTTTCTCTCCTTTTCCCTCCTCATCAGCCTTGATATAGTCCTCCTCATCCCCAGCCCCTCCCTTCGTAATCCTCAAGACACCACTGACATCCGCCGCGAACCCCGTATCCAGCAACCTGCAACCCATCACCCAGTCCGCCACATGCGCCTGCCCAGTCAAGAAAGCCGCGTGCTCCGTCTCCAGCGGTGTGTTGGAGATATTCGATACTCCACTACCGTCTAGAGCCGCGGCCGCAGAAACGAGCGGGGCATCAGCGGCCAGCGTGACAATGGTCGCGTAGGCAGAGGCGCGCAGGTGGAGCAGGGAATCGGCAAGGGTGGCTGCGGTCACAGGCGGGATTGCCGGTTTAATCTGGCCCGAAGCTTCAGTCGCGGCGAGGAGGAGATCGGGCTGGTCGAGGATGAGGATGATTTTCTTGGGACTCGTGCTGTTCAGCGACGCGTGGGCGCGCTGGATGACCTCCTCGAGGTGGCTGAGAGTAGGGGATGTAAGACGCAAGGGCTGTTGTGACTGCGCTGGCGATTTGGGCTGGGGTATAGCGGGGTGTTGAGGTGGTTGCGCTGATGGCGGGGGGGCGCCTCGAGGGGTGATTGTGCGGGATTGTCGCAGAGGAAGCGCGCTTTGAGGAGCCGCTGGTTGCGGAGGCGCATCTTGGATGTCGGGAGGTAGGAACAGGGAGGAGAGGCCGTCGATGAAGCAGAGTTTGTTCTGCTGCGCCAGACGCGCGAGGTCGAGGCCCTAATACAGAAGAAATCGTGAGCTTTGCGCGTCTCTTCATCCATTCGGGTCGTGGGAAACTCACCCCTGCTCTCCTACTCTCCGTCTTCCAGAAGTCCCAGTCACGCATCCAGCTCACGAGGATGACAGCAGTCTCCAGCTCCGCGTCCTGGGTCGCTTCTATCTCTTCACCATCTCTTCTGCGCGCATCATCGGCGCTCGTGGGGGCAAGCGCGCCACACAGGTATCTGATGAGCAGCCAGTTGGTGCTGGCGCCGAGAATACCAGTCAAGAGGACCAGGTGATCCTTTTGGAGACGGCTGGTGTATGGTTGGAGGAGCGGTGGAACGCGTGTTGTGGGTGGCATGGCGTGGAGATGGCCGGGTTCGCTTATCGATGGCGGGCTTGTGTCGAAACGGGGGATCACTCAGTGCGGATCATAACTCGACATCATAAGTTACATCTCTGTCTGCATGTTAAATCATCCGAATAGAAACCGGCGTTTGGTATCTCGTCTGCTAATTAATCAACTATATCTGCTGAACAGAAAACATTCACAGGTAGGTAAAATCCCAAAATTGCATGGATTCGATGTTGGAATTGGACCATTCACTTCTCTGACAACTGCACTCCGACCAAAGGTAGGTATGTAACCCAGGCCCCACTTATATTCTGATGTATAATCCAGGAGATCAAGTTCATGGGTGTCCGCCGTTTACCCCGAGCGCAGGCGGTTTAAAGGAAAGACCCGACACTCTCTCGTTCTGCATAACCGCCTTGATCTTTTTTTCCCTTCGAGTATTCTCCATTCTTGTAAACGCATTTTCCAGCGCCTCATCCAATCTCTCCAACTGCTTCGTATTAGGAAACCCATCCGGCGCTCTCGTTGAGACTCTTGGGCCTCCTTCAGCTTCCTCATCCCAGGCTTTTGACCAACGCTTCGACCACCATCTTGGCCCACAATCTTCTTCCACCAATCCCATCATCGCCTTGGACAGCCTCTGCATGTCCTGGACCTGCATATGCGTTCTTCGTTGATAGGCGTTCCACCCCTGCGCGGACCAGAGATGCCTCGGGCGCAACCATGCGTACTGGTGACTGCCATTCGGGGTCTGGGTTGGAGCGTCTGCCGCTTCAGTCTCGGGCCATGTGCACTCGTACAAAGCAAGACATCTGTCGGTGCCTTTGAACGCGACGCGTTGGAAGATGCGGAAGTCTCCTGTGGCGACGATCGGCTGTACCACGCATTTCTCTGAGTTCTTGTTGGGAAAGAAAGCCACGTCGATGAACAAGGCACTGCAGTAGATGCGAGGATTCGGGAATAGTTTTAACATGAATGCTGCCAACTGCGTTAGCATACGATCACAGCCTCGCGGCCTTGTGGAGGACTCGGTAAGACTCACAGTCCACGGTTCGCTGATAATTATCGAGTCTCAGCTCTGCTTCGCGAGCATCTTTTCGACATGGACCACAACCTTGCAGGGAAAATTCGAGCAGAAGTCTGCCCAACCTGTAGAGACAGCTCTTGGATGTTTCTTTCACAGTGGCCTTCGGTCTTGTTGGCATCATTCTGGTATTTTGCGGTCGCCGACGGCTGATGCTGATCAATGGCTTTAGGGCCATGGTGTTTCCACCTCGACTTTCGGCCCTCATCTCGGAATATCGAGGTGCTCGACTGGCAGCTGGGAAGCTTTTCATGGTCCTGGTTTGACGATGATGGTGGAGTGCGCTTGTGGACGGGAAGGACTATGGTTTTGTAGTTGTCCTATGGTCAAAAGTGGTGAATTGTAGTTTTGACGAGCAGTAACTTGCAGCGCCAATCTTGCAAGAAATTCATCACAGGACTCTTGCTTCCTTTTCGAAATATTATCTCGAGTTCAAATTTAGCATGACCGTCGTCTTGGACTACAAACCGACGTATGACCCAATTTGCACATCCTCCGACCCATGGTTCGTCAACGCCAGAAGCACAATTATCCTCTCTGGTTTGACCATGACGAACTCCTTCATGTCATCATTTTTTGCAGAATATCTTGATTCTTCGAAAGGGACTGTCCGTAGTAACTGTGTTAGGTCCCGCTATCTTGTGTCCTAGCAATATTATGGCGAATCTTTTCTCGCGTCCCATTCATGCCTTAGAATCGAGAAGTCAAGCATGTCATGGAATTTCCCATTGAACCAGATGGCCTCTCTTCTTCTTCCCTCAGGAACAAAGCCAATGCGTTCGTACAATTTGGCGGCCCCGATGTTGTATGATGCAGTCCCGATAGCGATGCGGTGCATGCCCGCCATCATGAAACCCCAATGGGTCACCCAGTGAATAGCTTCAGTACCGTAGCCTAGAGATTGGTGTTGCTTTTCGATTTGTATACCGATCTGTCCGCTCCGATGATGCGAATGGTCAGGACCCCATTCGTGTTGGATCGTAACGAAGCCGATTGGCACATCAGGTTCCTCAGAGTCGGTCGTGGAGTTTGGTATACAGATGATGACGGCCAGTAAGGTTTTCTCCGTCAAGTACCCTATCGTGTCTTTGGAGCGCTTCTTGCCAGCCGGCTTGAGGACTGCGATACCCGAATTGGCACGGGCGAATGTATCGCGCTGGAGAGAATAAATGAAGTCATCGTCGGACTCCTCTACAGCGCGGTAAACGAGGCGGTCTGACTTGAAAGGATCGGATTCCATAACTTAGTCGATTTTTGCGATATTCCGGATTCCCTTCAGCTCGGGAAGGACGAGAATATAAGGTTGACTGCGCGCCGTCAATGATAGTGAGTCACACTCGCAGGCAGCAACATGTGCAGGTGATTAATGCTTATCCTGCCGAAGTAAAGTCGACGAGGTTCACCTTATCGACTGCGTATCTGGTGCTGCAAGCGGCATGACTCCGTGAGACGATGGCGGGGATCTTAGCACCACAGAGAGAAGGCATTGTTTACCAAGCATTCTGCTCCGGAACTGTATTGTATACTGTATCGCATACCCGAAACTTCTTTTTACAGCTTGCGGCGTCCAAACGATAGCCATATGAATATTATCATCGCTATCCAGAGAAGGAGGCCCGAGCCAACCGCCTTGAGTGTAGCTCTCCTAGCATCGGTCAATTCCTTGATGATTTCGTCCCGTTCCAGATGGGCTACGTCGTCTCCAAGGTGGTAGTATTCATACGCAGCTTCAGAAACTTCGCGATAGAAGATGGGAAGCCGAGAAGGGTGGCGGAGTGCGTGGAAGAGTTGGCCCCAGAAGAACGGCATGACCGTCGTCTCGTGGTGGGTCAGCAACATGATGGCAGCTTTACTGTGGTCAGTGGCGTTGTTGTTGAAGGCAGAGTCCTCGAGCAGTGGGTGCTGCTTCCGACAGCTGGAGAATGACGTCACGTGGGATGCCTCACAAACCACCACCATCGGCTCAGTCAAGTTACATTCGCTCCCCAACAACAACAACATCAGCCTATCTACACATCCAGTCAAACCAACTACATCGCGGTCTAGCACCATGACATCCACCAGCACCCGCTACTTCCATTTAATTGCAGTAGTACCCGATGCAGGTAGCCCCCTGGGCGTAGATGCGGAAGGAGATGGCCGGTGTCTGACTGTTGCACGAGAAGACATACGAGCCGTTTGACACATGTGCTCTTTGAAGCCATCAGCTGGGGACTGCAGGATTCGTGGGTACCATCACCATCAACTTACTGGCTATCGAGTCCCACGTACTCGTTCCACACGTCCAGCGTCTTGCCATCCGGGATTTTGAACGAGACGGACTGGTTGTCGCAGAAGAAAGTGTCATCTGGGTTCGTCGAGATGCACGCATTACACGACGTTGTAAAGGGCATGTCTGTCCCAGTGATGTTGTAATCGTAGCAGCAGCCGGCCGGCGAGCAGCCCCTCTCGAAACCCGAAATGGTGAAGTTGGCGTACGGTCCGCCTTCAGCGAGGACGCTGGCGACACCGAAGATGACGAAGATCAGGGCTTTCGAGGCAAACATGTTGGTGTAAGTACTGAATTGCTACTGAATTACTCGTAACATCTCTTTCCTACAGCGGATCCAGCCATATTTATCCTCAGCCGGCTTCAGCTGCCAGACAAATTGCTGACTCCTTCTTCGTCGTTTTCGGCCGCGACGTAAGGGCTCCTTTCGCCGGAAAGCGGTAGGTGGTTTGTAGCGTCGGGGTAAATGGTGGAATGATCTCACGTACCTGATACGTCGCGCCGAGGTATACGAGCGAGGGAGCGTTTGGCGTCATCTTCTGACAGCTCTGTAAGACCTAGTCCTTCCATCCGCAGCAACCATATCCAACACAGTCCCCTTAGCATGACATCGCTCGTGTCGCTGGGTAGCATTGTAGGATCCGGGTGTCGGCATGTTGGCCGGATGAGTATTGCTAGATCGCATGGCGCAAGACCCGAGACCGCATCGGCAAGCTACAGTGATACTCACAAGAATCCGGCTTACTGAACGACATCAAGTAGTGGTACGACGTCTACCAAGCTTCCTTGTGGCTATTCAGAACGGGCGTTAGGGTCGTGTGTAGCAGTCTCTGACCAGGTCACCACCCCGGGTCGTTGCCTCGAACAAACCACGATACTTGGGCCACAAAACACCATCAACATGGTGTACACTGAAGCACAAAAGAAAGCTTGAACGATGTAGTAGGTACAGAGTCGCGCAATCGAGTACGATTGTACAGGATTCTGTCACTGCAATTTCAAGGCTAAGTCAAGAAGTGATTTCAAAAGAAAGGTAGTCTGCCATCTATCACTGCGAGCATCGCGAAATTGCTACATTCCAGTTGCAACTCGCAGATACCTTGCCATGAAGTTAATGCACTCTGTCAGCGCGACTACTGTGGCGTTCATCTTAATTGCTTTCTCGAACGCCTGCGCAGTATGCAACAGCAATGGCACCGACAGCTTCATGCTACAGGCCTCCTCAGATGACGTCCGTTTCAACGGTCTAGTCGTAGAAGGTGAGGCCAAACACCAGGCCATCTCGAGCCTCTCTAACTCCGCCATCCCAGCCTTCCACACGATGCCCCTCCCGCAAACCGACCTCACCCTCGGCCACAACAAGTACTCCGCGCCCGTCCGCTTCGTCTTTAACGGCACCTACCTCGCCAGCACCATCTACGGCTACGACTCGACCACCAGCTGCCCCCTCGTCGGCGTCCAAATGAGCGATCCGGCATTCTACTACTCGTCCTGGTTGCCCGCCTCCCTTACCAGCACGGCCACCCAGGGTTTCTACATGGATATGGAAAACGGTCTCATGAGCGGGCTCTACGACGGAGTCGAGTTCACCGGCTGGATGGCTTGCTTTTGGTCGCATCAGGGGCAGCCGCAGCTGTTTAATGTGGGACCGACGCCGGATAAGAGCCAGCTGTATGTACCGAGTAACTGCGGGATGGTCAAGTTGGTGATGGCTTGAGCTTCTGACATTTTTGTGATGGGGGAAGGAAAGTCTCGAGGACAATGGCTCTCGATGTTTTGTTGTGCGTTGTGTGCTGTGGGGAAATGGGACACAGACCCCGTTTCTTCATTCATCTTGTCGGTCGCTACAAATATCACAGTCTTTTCAGCGGCTTCGCTTTCTCCCGTCTCCAAACTATAGCCAACCCGTGTGAGGTACGGGCAATGGATAATAAAGTCGCCTGAACCATCCGATGGTATGTCCATTGGAACAATCCTCAGCATGGCGGTATAAACAGCGGTGTTTTTGTTCCAGGGCGATCAAGAACGTTGGGTACGTTTCAGTTCTTCTAGCCACTTCGTTCCTTCGTCGCTACAGTAGCTGATTGAGCACAAATGCCGCCGACGAGTTTTTCTTTTTAGGTTGGGTCGGGTTATTCGTCTCTGATGCTGCGGATCGCCATCACACTTCAGCAGCATGCTGTTCATCGTCACTCCGTCCAAGTGATGAACTCCGTGATCATTCCAGATTGTATCTGCGAGCCACCATGGATTCATTTGCGAACGTCTCCTATTGCTGGCGTCATAAGCTCACGCTCGACGGTGTTGCCTCCACCGGTTGTTTCCTTGTCAAAACAATACGCGGTGGAATGGTTTCTGGCAGGTCCGCATTCGCGGGACAGATTCTGCTGGAGAAGGAGAATCGCGGCGTGGACGCTGCTTGGATAGCTCGCTTTTCATGATCGATCCAATCGGGCTTTTAACCACTTGGTTCCGCAGCACATGACCACAATCATTCCAATGAGAACCACGAAGTGTTCATGTCGTAGAGTATTGGCTGATTGCAGGACAGCTTGGATCGCGTGGAAAAGGTGGACCGTTCGTCCAAAGCTGTATTGCGTTCGGTAGAAGAAGTTCAGGATCCCAAACTCGAAAATCCTCGTCTTCCTGTTCTTTTCCATCAGCAACTTCTGTCGCAGCAGAGGTAACATCCACGAAGAAAGCAAGCTGGATTCGTATAACCAGTGAGGGGTGCATAAGAATATAGAAAAGCAGAGAAAGCGGCAGGAGAGACCACACAACTTGCGACGCAGAGAATGGTATAAAACACGCGCTTGGAGAAGAGAGAAGAACCCAAATCGATGAACCCGAACCATCCAACCCCGAGAAGAAAGAAAGCGTCTTCCTAATCCCATCTCATGACAGTCGTGACCCTCGCAAGCGACCCACCCGCCTCATCCCGATCATGACTCATTGTACGTGTTCATATAGCCTTCATAACGTTAACATCATCATCATGCTCCCAGCACGCCTACCTGTACGTCCCCTCGATCGGGTACCTTCTCCCACCGACTCCATCAACCGAAGGCAACTGCCCGGCATGAACGTACCGATGACCCAAATCCCTGTCTCTCGCATCTCTGACACTATCTGTGCGTTCCGCCCGCCTGCCATGTCTGCTGTCTCTGCTACTGCCCCTGCTCTCGTACCCGTCCGGCTGCACGCGCGGGCTGTACCTCACGCTGCTTGCTCGTGCTGGTATCGGCTGTCTCTCGACGGCATAGCTGCCACGCTGGGGGTAGCTGGGCCGTCTGTTATCGTTGTAGTAAGCCCGCGAGATGACGGGCTGCGGCTGTGGCTGGAGATGCGCGACTTGTGTTGCAAACAGCGGTTCTGCGGACGGAGCGAACCCTTCGGAGAGGTTAGTGCCGCTGTATGTCTTCACGGGTGGAGGCGTAGGTCCCCGCTCCCGGGCTCGGGATAGTGGATCTGAGTGGCGTGCAGGTGATGAATGGCTGTGGCTGTGCTTTGAAGTGTGCGGAGGCGGCATTTGCTGCGTCCCTGGCGATTGAACATTTGCATACGGAGCAGCGGAAAAGTATTGCTGCGAATACCTGCGCCCCTCATCGTAGGGGGGGAAATAGTCCCTCGGGGATGCGGGAGGATCGTGACTGCGACGTTTTCGCAATGTCGGGTCCTCCCGTGGACGTGGACGCCGAGCGGGCATCTCCAAGTCGGAGCCTGACGAGGTGCTGGGATAAGAGCGCGTACTTTGATGGCGATGACCAGGGGACGGTCGAGACGGTACAGAATCTGCTGGCGCTGGGGCCTGGCGACGTGAATGTGCGCCTGTAGGTGTCTGTACAGGCTCATCGAATTCACCAGCTAAGTCCTCATAGCTGCTGCCGCCGCGATGTCTGTGATCGGGTAGGCTTTTACGTCTATCCTTGCCACCCCATGGTGTCCACTGCTTGATTGTGTTGGCCACAGCCTTGCCACGGTCAGTCACGAATTCCCGCGGTGAACGGGGCGGTACGCGGGAGTAGCTGCGGATTATGGTAGGCCGCCCGCCACGATCGCGATACAAGGGATTCCTGAAGTAGGCTGCGGCACCGTTGGCATCTTTGCGAATCTCTTCAAAGGACTCGTCCGCGGAGAAATCACTAGATGTACGAGGCATTCGCTCTCCTGCACCGGGCGGTGGCCGTTGTTTGGCCTCTTCGGCTTCCGCCTCCTTGCGCAAGCGATTTGATACTCCCTCGTACCAGTTCACCATGTCCTTGTCTGGGTGCTCGGGGAAGGACTCTTTGGGCAGGAGCTTCGGGAATAGCTCGCCCGTGGTCGGGTCCTTGATATCGAACAGTTCAACGGCGCGCTGGAGAAAGGGTACGTGCTCTTCCGGGCCCAACAGCAGCTGAATAGTCTGCCATGTTATGAAGCCTTTGCGCTTGAGCGCGGGTATCATGGGCACACTGTAGCCGTCGGAGTCGGGGGCGGGCTGGAGCGAGTGCAGACATCCGATCGATTTGTAGATGAAAGCGACCGACGGCGCGGGGGTAGCGAGGAAGAGGATGTCATAGTCGCCGCCTACGGCCTTGTAGAAGCGTGCGAGCTGGGCGGGGGTGATGTCTTCGCAGTCGTGCTGGGGCTCAAAGTTGGCGCTCTGCGGCCAAACGTCAGCGTGCCTGTCTAGCAGGTCGCGTCAGGCACGTACAATATAGTTTGCTATGCCGGCAAGCAGTTTGTTCAGAAGTTCGGTGCCGCACTTGTCGTTGCGAAAGAGGTAGCCCCAGTACTCGAGGGCTTCGCGCGTAGCTGGGTCTGGCGTCTCGTTCATAGCTCGGGCTTGGTCGTGGTCGCATGAAGGAGGCTTCGGTCAGCGCGGTCAGGTACATGTATTCGGGGTGTCTGCGGCGCTCGCTGCTGCTGTGACACTCTGCGCAGTGATGCGCCTGGGCGTTGTGTTGGACGCTGAGGGAAAGCAGCGGTCAGGGTGGTTAAGCTAGCTGGAGGTGGTCGCCAGGCACCATGATGACAGGGAATGCTTGAAGTGCGCGAGTAACGTTAAGTTAAGGCTAAGGTTTCTGAATCTAATGAGTACGTACTTGCCCGCGGGATGTGCGTCTTTTAAACAGAGGGCTCGGGCGGTGGAGGCTTGCGAGTGTCAAGCTGTAGTTAAGTAAGCATCGACTGATGTGCTTCCGCATCGTCCGGCTGGCTGGCTGCGGAGTGACCATAACGAAGCCTCAGCCACAGCCTGCACCGCCTCAGATGTCTTAAGGTTATTCAACCAACCGGATAACTTACCTACTGTATCCAAGGCAGAAACACATGCTGCATCAACGTGCATAGTCAGCCTCGTCGAAAATGGCAGAATCGATACATCAACGGTCCAGCATCATGATCGGTTTGTGATTCGAGCCAACGGTGCAACTAGCACGCAAGTCAAGCAAAAGCACCTAAGACACGGTCAAGTGTCGGACTTTCCCTAAACTTCATCACGCCCGCCATAGCAATATGTATCACGCGACCCACATGGTCCCCATAGAGCTTCACGTCCGAGTCCAACGGCTGTCATTGCTATGCGGCGTAGAAGGAAAAACTACGCGCTACTAGTCTGCGACGTGCGTCTGCGACGTGTGCCTGCATCCACCCCGTCAATACCACCAAGCAAGACATAAACTGCTATTCCTCTTCTGCCTCTCATACTGGCATTACTCCGACGTCTTCGGAAAACCTCAAAATCATGTCTTTGTTGCATCTTTCATGTCTTCAAGGCCCGGCCACTTCAATTGTGGCTGTGCTGCCAACTGGCAGTCGAAGTGAGCAAGAAGTACCCCTCTGTCCATCTCGAAGCAAGCCTTGTATTGACTTCCTAGGTCATTGAAGTAAGTCCAGACAGCAGTTACTAGAAATGAAAGTACCTCTCCCTTCTATACAAAGGGAGTCCAAGTAGGCACGCACTACAGGTGGTGAAGAGGTCGAAGTGCGCCCGGACACGACCAAAATAACTAGCCTTGATTGCTCATTTAAGACCGTGACAGCCAAAAGGAGTACAGTATGTTAGGCAATTCTTACCGCATTAACCCTTTCTACCTGACTATTAACCGCTAGTAGCCGTTAGTAGCCGCGCGAAGTGCAGTATAAATCGGCCGTTTTGCGTCGCACTGCTCCTATCGACCAAGAAAGCGTAATGTGCATGGAACTAACTCAGTCATCCTATCCATTCGCTCTTAGTGTCAGCTCCCTCTTTGATTAAATCGTATGAAGAGCGTGTTGCGGAGCAATGTACTACTGAGTTGAGTTCGGGGTTACATTGGAGATGATGCTTCTCATCCCGATGTTGCGATGATGGTAAGCATCAAACATTCAACAAAAGCGAAAACGATGAGCATCATCGTTGTCGACTTCTTTCATGCCTGCAGTGCATGTTGTTTCGACGAGAGAATGGGCTCAGGGACATGTTGTCTTGATCTGCATTCAGGGCCCAAACAAAACAGTATTTTCTTCGACTTGGGGATTTGCAGCCAGAGAATGGAATGACTTAGGTATTCCCTTTAAATGGAAATCTCACCACGCAGCTTTTGGTATTCTAACTTGCTATAGAGGCGTCTATGTCGTGTCATATGACCTGTGGAATGACCGGCCATTCTATCAGTTGTCGACCAAGAGTCATTTCTCCTAGATCCGGTCAGCGCCCTAGTCTGAGCTCACGAGATACCCCTCTCCCCTCAGTTCTTGTCCAGCCTGACCGCCGGATTGCTCTCGATGAAGTTGAGATCGACCTTGTGGCCCAACAGATCTCTGATATTGCTGACCCCATACTTGATCATCGTCGGTCTCTCTAAGCTTAGACCGAATCCATACACCCTCAGTCCCTCGGGAAGTCCCATCGGCAACAGCATCTCCGGCCTGAACATGCCACTGTTACCAATCTCAACCCACTTGCCCAGACCCTCGTGGTAACCGAAAATCTCCATACTCGGCTCGGTGTACGGGTTGTACGCCGGCTTGAAGCGCAGGTTTGTGATACCGATTTGCGCGAAGAAGGTGCCGAGGAACTTTTGCAGGCCGCCCAGAGTGAGACCGAAGTCGGCAATAACACCTTCGATTTGGTGGAACTCCGCCAGATGGGTCGCGTCGACGGATTCGTTACGGAAAACACGGTCGATGGAGAAGTAGCGGGCGGGCCGGGGGTCTTCGGCTAAGCGGTGCAGTACCCAAGTTGATACGGCGGTGGTGTGGGTTCTCAGAACAAGACGTAAGCATTCATCCGCGGACCAAGGGTAGCGGTAGCCGACGCTGCCAAAGCCACCATCCTGATGCACTTGTTTGATGTTGTTCCAGTACTCCTCGTAGTTGCGGGGTTTGGCGGTCTTGGAGGCTGAGTCAGAGTATAATTGTCGAGAACCCTCTTCCATTTCCTTCATTTGGGCTTCGGCTATAGGGTCCTCACGAGGCGGATCAGCGGCTGGCGGGTCAGAGATGAAGAAGGTGTCTTGCATATCGCGAGCCGGGTGCTGCTGAGGTACGAAGAGAGCATCGAAGTTCCAGAAACCAGAGTCGACGAAGCGCGAGGTAGGCATTTCCACGAACCCCTGATTGAAGAAGATGTTGCGGAACTCGGCGCGCACCTTGTTGAGTGGGTGCAGGGCGCCGGCGTTCTGGTTCGCTCCCAGCGCATTGAAGTTGTAAGGCTTGAAGGATGCGGTTTGCCAGGAGCCATCGGCCAGCATATCGGCGGTCAGGTCGGTCACCTCGACTGGTATCTCCTTTGCGTACTTGGGACCCTTCTTGGCGGTGTAGCTGAAGACCTTGGACGTGGTGACGAGCTTCCTCTTCTTCAGGTCAGCCAGTACCTTGGCTTCCTTGACGCTCTTGGTCTGGTCGATCTCTTGTAGCATAATGCGCGTGGCATCCTGAACCTCCTCAGCCAGAGGAACCAGCGCATCCCCCTCCTTCTTGATCCACTTGTTGCGGAAAGCATTACCCTGGCCGACCTTGGTGTCGGCGTTGACAAGGCTCTGTAATGTTCCTGGTCAATAACATGCCACACTGCCATAGCAACAACGTCGGACGTACAGGCAGCTCCTTGATGTTCACCTTGCCATGCTTGCGCACAGCATCCCACACCTTCCACTCATGACTGCCCTCGTCGGATATCATTTGGCCCTCTTTTGTCAGGACAACCTGCTCCGATTCGGACGTCTCGTACGCAACCATCTGCCTCGAGGCCAATCTGTCAAGCGCGGCCTTGATCTCGGCCTGGTGTATTTCGGGGAAGTCATCTGAAGAGCGGATCGGTTCCTTCTCGTCGAGCAAGTCGAGTATTTGCTGAGTGACATCGCGGTTGCCGTCACGAAGAGGTACTGGGACCGGGCCTCGTTGGCCAGGCATGATGGCAGTATGAGAGTCGAGTATGGAGGAGGCGAATGGGCGTAATAGGGTGACTGGGCGCGACCGTGGTGTGCAATTGATTTGTTGCTGGCTCTTGTATGAGTCGCAGGTGGCATGGCCGAACCCCACGACGAATTTCTGCGCACTGGCCATCCGGAGAGCTTCCATCGGAGCTTCACAGCACCACCATGTCTTCCCCATCACCATCACTGCACCATGACTTCGATTAACACAATGGAAGACAGCAAACTCTCTCCGGATCCAGTAGACGTACCCCCTCGTCAGAGTTACCGCTCCCGACATAGCCACGACCGCCTCTCCATGGGTCTCCAGACGCGCACCACGCTCGCCGCAATCATCGCATCAGCAACTGGCTTCGGCCTCGGTTTATCACAAGGAGGTACCATGGCTGGTCTCCGCTACCGCGCTGAGAATGCGCATCGACTACCCACCGATGAGAAAGGCTGGTACTTTTACCACAAGAGCAAGAACTACCACGTCCTCCGGGGCGGTGTCAAAGAGGGCTTTCGGATGGGGCCGAAAGTTGGGTTCTGGGCTGCCGGCTTCTTCATAGGTGAGGAGGCTGTCGACAGGCTTAGGGGAGTGGGCGGACGTGGCAGTGGAAGGGGCGATGCGATGAGTACGGTCGTTGCGGGATTGGGGACTGCGGGGGCGTGGTCCCTTTGGAGTATGCTGACCGCGCTCTCCATTATGCCGTAGCAATGCTCACCTCTAATTCAGATCGGTTCCCACTCATCACGGCCGCACGGACTGCAAAAACCGGACTGGTCGTTGGGCTGGGTTATGGTCTACTGCAAGACGTGCTCACCATACTGAAGGGACAGAAGATCAGCTATATCGAATTCGTGCGGAGCTTGCCAGCACGCTGGGAAGAGAGACAAGCACGACTAGAGGAAAAGAAGCAGAAGAAGATAGCCGAGTACATTGAACGGAGACGAAAGCAAGACGCGCAGACGTGAACCGGATATCTGGATCGGGGACCTTCAATGTAATCCAAGCATAAGACCAAGAGCTGGCTGCTGGGCTGCATAGATGTTCCGATCAAAGCGCTGTCCGGCAGTCACGGTAGTCCATTCCGATGGCAGGGCTAATCTGCTCGAGAGTGGTCCGCCATAGCCCACTCGAAGTATGGGGTTTATCATGGCAGTACAACACCTATGACATACGTTACCCTGCCACTCAAATCGCACCTGTCAGGTGCTTGATCATTTCTAGTCGAGGCATGCAACCCGCATTCTTTCACGGAGTTGCTCCAGGTTGGAAATACCGCCATACTGGCAGTAGCAACACAAGAGCTACCACTAATCGCGCCGTCAAGAGCAGGATTTGCACAATCGAGTAACATGTTCGCATACATCTCACGGGAGTAATATCAGTTGGCTTAGAGGCAATATGAGCATCTACATCCAATAAACACCAAGCAAACATCACGTCCAGAACATCAACATCTTCAAGCTCATCACAACTCCTTCCCCGTTTGTTCCTTGTCCAGTTTAAAGAACCCCCCATCCGCTTCCTCTACGCCCCAACCTCCCGCCACGGCCTCAGCCAACATGATCGAGATCTCTTTTCCAGGGTGATAGCTATCCCACCATATCTTCTCCTGGCCCTTGTAATCCCAGCTCGTGGCATCGGGTGCGCCGAACCTCTTCGGATCGTCAATAGCCGTGTTGAACGCGGAGGACGTGTCAATGACCTTGATTTTGGCGTCTGGGTGCTGCTTCGAGAAGACGGCGACGCGGTGCTCGAGCAGGTCGTTCCACTGATTGATGACGGCGGCTTGGACGTTACGGCCCAGGACCTCGGGATACTGTATCACCATGGCCGGTGTGCGGTGGATGGCTAGATTCCCCATGATTCCACGTCAGTGAATCAAGTATCCCTAACCCGGACTGGGAGTGGAGATCACTCACGCGGCGTGTTCATCAACGCAAACATCCTCGCTCCCTTGGTGTACAGCACGCTCACTTGCTCCCAATACATGTCCATGATGGCGTGTAAGCGCTTGATGGGCTCCCGCGCGTACAGCTGCCACATGATCTTCTCGGTTGCCGTCTTCACGCTGCGCTCGTTCAGATGCCAGTCGTTGCCGACGTCGTTCATGCCGAACCAGAGCGTGAAGAGGGACGATTCGGGTGTCCAGGACGCGTGAGGCGGCGGTGGAGATAGGTGCTTGGTCCATATATTCACCTGTTGGTCTGGTCAGCCCAGGTGGAGGTGGCATCGTTTTCCTTTTCTCCGCCTCAGCCGCTGCCTCGTCTCCGCATGTCTCTTCCCCGTTGGCCTCCATCCACCCCATCCACACCCAAACACGCAGAGAAAACGGCACGTACCTGATCGACGAAACTCAACACCGCATCCGGATTCGGCATCCTCGCCCTCAGAATCTTGGCATCCACCGTCGCCCCTCCGCTCGCCAGGTTCCACGCCAGCACGTCCGTCGCGTTGTAGTCCGACACCAGGTGGCCCAGCCAGTTGACCCCGCCCGACGTCGTGTAGCCCGGGAACGGCGGGTTGCCGAGCGGGTTCGACAGCGAGGGCCAGGAGCCGCCGATGTTGAAGGAGGATATGGTGTAGGAGTCTCCGCTGGTTGGTTGGGTTGTTAGACTGGTGATGTCGGTGGGCTGGCGCGAGGGTTGGATGGGGAGGTGCGGGATTGAGAGGACTATGGGAGGGAAGAAGTGGGTGGGAAGGCAAGGGAAGGGAGGGGTGGGTAGGCAACGTACAAGACGAAGAGGTAGCGAAGTGCCTTCATGTTTTCAAAAGCAGCTGCAGCGGCAGCACCAGTCAATTGCCGTTCTCAAGGTCCCTTATGTCTCTGTGGTAGTAAATCCCCCAACCCAGAAGAACGAAACTGTTCCAAAAGCCAATTGAACCGAAGAGGTGATTGGAGAAAGTTGGGGGCAGCAGCGAAGGAAGAAGAAGACAAAAGCGAGACAAGGCACATGCCATATATCCGCCTTTCCCTCTCAAGACCAGTGGTCTCAAGGCCCTCAAGCACGAGCTTAACTCGATATAAAAAAAGGACGACGGCACCCCCTGCCTACCAAGAAAAAGCAACGAACCCTTTTTCCCCACTCCCTCCCCTTCCTCCCAACATCCCTTGCAGCGGCCCCGCTTCCTGCGGGGGATTGTGATCGATATCGTTCGCGAAGAATGCCGTGGGGAAACTGAGATGTAGGAATTTCAGTAGTGTGGAGTCAAGGTAGATGATGGGAATGGGCGCCTTGCCGCTTCCATGGTTTCAGGGTCGGTTTATGCTTAGTGGGGGGAACCGGCTCCAGCTGGAACTTCACGTGCGATCAACTAGGTATGCAACATTAGGTTTGACTTATCCGGAAGCGAGTTTACCACTGGATGTACAATCAGCTCCTAATAATTCACTTTCAGTGGCACAGGACGGAAGTCAATCTAGATACTCGATTTGGAAGAACCACAGCCTAGTAAGCGCCGCAGCCCGCTATAGACCCACGCTATCGTACCAGAGTGAGAGTGGAAAGAAAAGGAAAGAACAAAAGGAAAAGACGATCCTGACGCGCACTGGAAGAAAGAAAACCATAAAACATACTGCTCATGCAATCGCAAACGCGTTGGAAAAACGACGGGACTGCCATCGGACCATCGAAGATCGTAAAATCGTGATGTGTGCAGATTACTCGTCTAGTCATGTCCCACAGCTCCCGAGTGAAGTGGAGAGAAAAAGAAGTGTTCAAAGGGCCTCGATTCGAGGGCAAGCAAGAAGTGGAAGGCGAGGATACAGATTAAGAAGGGGGTGGGGCAGCAGTGCTTTCCTGCCCGTTGCTGGTCCCCAGACCGTGATAACGAGCCCAACCATGCAACCATGCGTGACGTGAAAAACGTTGGGACAGCAAATTCCAAAACGGACGCAGCTCTTTTCTATCCCCAAGAAGCTGATCGTGCCGGACGCAGCAGATCAAAGGTATCATTGAACTCATGGTCCAGTAGCAGAGACCTCCTCCCGCAGAGCACTGGGCTCAGTCTTCTTGGCCCGTTTTCCGAGCAGGGTAGCGTTGTCTAAGCTGAGCTCAAACGCGCCCTTATTCCTCACCTGTCGCTTCGCAGCAGCGGCAACGGCAGGTGAGTGTTGACCGTAACCTCTTTGTTGGCTACCGGCAGCTTGTTGTCTCGCTTGCGCAGCAGCACTCAAAGAGGTGTTGCGCATCTTCTGCTCCATCGCACTGACGTCGGCACCTTGGCTCTTGGGCAACTTCGCCGGAGGATCGGCCGTACTCGCGTCGTAAGGAACGCTTTCGCCATCTTCTTCGTCATCGTAGGTATCCTCCTCGTCGAGTGCGTTTAGGCTGTTCATGCCAGTCGCGCCGCGGTAGCCCTGCTTGAAGTTCTTTCGTCGCTTGCCCTCTTCCTCTTGCCTGTGGACAGCGTAACTGACATCGAACACCTCGCGCAGATTGACGGCGCCAGGCGAACGGAAGTCCATGCGGCGGCCACCGGCACTCGGAATGTCATCGATGTACGGGTAGCTGGGTTGGAGTGGAGAGACCGACTTGTCGGTGGGGTTGCTAACACCCAACTGCTTATGGCGCTGGACCAGCGGCGTCGCGAGGGGTGGTGCGTCGGCAGCCGCGTACGTCTCCTCCTCGCTCTCACGGATCCAAGGATGGGCCAGGAACTGCTTGATATCGTAACGCTTCTCCGGGTCCACGGTGAGAAGATGGGACACCAGATCCTGAGCGGGCTTGGAGATGTCATCCCACCATGGCGACAGGAAGGTGTACTGGCCGCGTGCAACCTTTTCAGTCAAAATCTGGATGCTCTCGTCGTAGAAAGGCGGGAAACCGCAGAGAAGGGTGTAGAGCACGCAACCCAGTGCCCACATGTCAACACTCTTCGAGTAGCGCTCGTCCTTGACGATCTCGGGAGCGGTGTAGCCGACAGTACCGCAAGGCGTCATGGTCTGGGTGTCCCATATCACCTTGGAGAGACCAAAGTCGGCAATCTTGATGAGGCCAATGCCGCCAGCACCGATGCCTTTGACGAACTCACCCTCATCGACCTTGTCTTCCTCATCGGCTGACTTGGGCTTGGGGTTCCTGTTGGGGATAAAGGGCGCCGGGTAGAACAGGAGGTTCTCGGGCTTGATGTCACTGCCGATGACGTCAGGGACCACCTCACCTCAACACAGACAGAAAGTGCGACTCACCGATGGACCACGCCGGCTTCCTCGTGCAGATACTCGAGTGCCTTGGCAACCTGGACGATCACGTGTCTGGAGAGGTTCTCGCTGAAGTATGTGAGACGGACAATCTGGTGGAACAGCTCGCCACCAGGGCAGAGCTCCAGCACGATGTAGTAGTATTGCCGCGACTCGGAGAAGTCGACGAGCTTCACAACGTTCGGGTGGTCGAGGTTGCGCATTATCTGCACTTCCTTGAGGATGTTCGCGCGCTGCAATCAAACCGTCAGCCGACTGCTGTCAAGGGAGAACGGAAGGAAAATATAGTCATCTCCAAAGCTTGCAAGCAGTGCACGCATGGGAGGAAGCCGCACCTCCACAGTCTTTGGTGCCTTCTTGAAATCCGGGTGCAGGTGTTTATCGCCCTAAAGCGCCCTGTTGTTGGTGTGAAGTCCGTAAAAGTCGCGCGCGAAGATGGCTGGGCGGAAAAGGACCGGACGGAGTGACAACGATGACGGGGGTACAGGAGAGGAGACTAATGGAGCAGTTGTTGCTTACCTGGCTTGAGTTCATCTCAAACTTGCGCACGACCTTGATGGCGCATTCGGGGTACTGGCCAGTGTTGTCGGTCGCGCGGTACACGTTGCTGAAAGCGCCGTCTCCCATCTTCTCGATCAACGTCCACCTGTCCAGGCCAGGGTATTTCGGCAGCTTGCCCTTGCTCTCCCGCTCTTCTGCTACAATGCGCTCAATCACGGAGGGATCGTAGTCGCCCTTTCTGTCCACTGCGCCCGCGTCGGCATGTGCCTTTGCCTTTTGCTGGGCGCCGGCGGCGTGTGCCGCAGCCTCGCCCGCTCTGGCAGCGACATTCTGGTTGTTGACGGCGGCGGTCGAGTAGTCGGCCTGGGGGACATTGGCCTGGAGCGGCTTGTGTTCCATGACGTTGGGTTCGGACAGGGCGAACTCGTGCTCTTGGGCTTGGGCGGCCTGGCGGTGGCCATGGCCGTGGTTGTTGTGCTGGCGCTGAGCGTGCACGTTGGATACGTTGGTGGTGGGCTCAGCGTGGGGCGAGTGCGATGCGCGGGCCTGCTTGCCATGGCGCAAGAAGTTCTTGAAGTTCTGTATCGTCGCCATGTTTAGTAGAGTGCTCTGAGCTCTGGCGGACGTCTGGCGGCTGCTAGTGTGGGTGGATGAAGAGATGTAGACGGCGGCGACGGCTGCAGGCAGAAAGCTGAGGTTGAGGTGCTGGTGACGGTGCTGGTGACGGTGCTGGTGCTGGTGCTGGTGCTGGTGTTGGTGCGGGATGCAGGCTCGTTGGTGGAGGGAGAGTGGTGGGAGATTCGGGCAGGGTGGCAGGGGAAACAAAGACAGGAGGGGTGATGCAGTCGCGCAGGGCAGCGTGACGGGGAGTTGGAAGGGAGGCTTGAGAAGTCGGGGTATGACGTCTCCCTCTGCCTTAGCGAGAATGACGCCGTGAGGCACGACGACCAGACGGCCAAGCCAGCGGCCCCCAGCCCAGTCAAAGCCGGCCCGCACCCAGCAAAGCAGCACAGCAACCAACCGGCTACCCAACCCAGACCGTCTGGCTGCTGCGTCTTGGGCCCGCGCAGATATTGTGGGATTCGTTCTCTCACCTCGATCATCGGCATGGTTGGATCTTCTGCCCCTTCAGCAGGGTGCGCGACACAGCGTGCAGTGCTTCAACGTCGTCGTGCAGCGTCGGGCGTGCAGCCGGGGACTCGTCGTGGCAGGGCGGGCAGCGATCGGGATGCGGGCGTATGGGGGTGTATGGGGCGTATGACGGGCGACGATGCTGGCGGAGGAGGGAGGCGGGAGGGGTGCGCACCGTGGACAGTGAGATGGGCGTTGATCAGTGAGAGTGAGAGTGAGAGTGAGAGTGCGGATGACGGGCTTCCTGGTTGCGAGAGTGAGAGCGTGAGAGGGCGAGAGGGCGAGAGGGCGAGAGGGCGAGTGGGCGAGTGGGCGAGTGGGTGGGTGAGAGTGGTGTCGTGCGTGAGGCTCCGACGGCTTCTTGAGGGTTTTGGGGACTATATCCGGCACAGGACGGCAGACAGGCCGAGGAGGAATTTCCAAGCAACAAGCTCCCAGCGGCCAGGGCCCTTGATCATCATCTGCGGCTGGCGTCTCGTCCATGACAATGACACGGCCACTATCATCATATTGGAGACGCGCCAGCTGCTACGGATGCCGGCCGACGCCACCAGAGGCGCGTTGGCAGAGGGAAAAAAATCACGGAGGGCATGCTTTTCCGCAACGACCCGGTCTCGCCGCGCCTGGACTTGACTGAGACGAGACGAGAGCCAGCCCTGGACGAGACCGCTCTGCTTGCCCGGTGGAGGCGGACGAGTGTTGACCTGCTGTCACCGTGGTTGTTGAGGTTGCTGAGGAGCTTCGTGGTGCATGGCTTCGTGGTGGCTTCGTGGTGCATGTCACGATGTCTGCGCGGTGCCGCTCTCCACCCTCTCCACTCTCTCCACAGATGATGATCCATCGCAGGGTCTCGGGGGTGGGTTGTGAGTAATGACGTTGGGCGTGCCTCTCGTCATGCACCATCGCTTAAGGCTTGGGCTTGAGCCCACAGGCATGTGCTGTAGACACAGACACACAGTCACAGTCACAGTCCCAAGCCTCAACTCTGTGCTGTAGACGCAGAGCCCAGGTGCTGCGCGGGCAGACACACTCCCCGCTGCTGCGTCTCATGCAGGTACTCCATAGAGTCCTCCTCCTCCCCTGCCCGCTTGCGCCATTGTCCACGTCCGCACTTCAACATGCATCCGCGCGAGAGGTGGCCCTCCGCGGACGGGCAGGCGTGCTTGGTGTGCTTGGTGTGCTTCAAAGGTGGGTGGCGGGCCGATTGATGTTTCTCGCAGCGAGAGTGTTGAGCTGGAGTGCTTGCGCCAGGCACGTCAGACTCTCGCAGGCTGAGACTTGTGCGTCTTTCTTGGCCTGTTTCGAAAGTCAGGGTCTGCAGCCTGGATGCCTGAATGCCTGAATGCCTGAATGCCTTAATGCCTGAATGCCTGACGCGAACGCCTGTTGGCCGAGCACACCAGGGGTTGAAGCTTGACTGGCCTCCTGCCTGCTACAGGATTATTTGAATCGAGCCGCACCGTTCCTCGCAAACCACACTCACGCCCGTCCAATACTCCACCTCCAAGATTATGCGCGTCAGCGGCACTCTCCAATTATCCGCCATCTACGGTAACCCATGCTGGAGTGCAACTCTAGACGGCCCCGTTCGCTCCGACTAAACCGGGACAGGAAGACGAGGCCACCAGCACGTGCTTCCCTTTCTCCAGCGTGCCAGCTTACCTTGATTGATACTTCCACGCCCATCAACACCACTTGTTGTTTTCTTTCTTTTCTTTTGTCCCATGCTCACTGACCCGAAGCTGCCCGCTCTCAGCCATGTCGAAAGCCTCACCTTCTGCCTCTCAGCTTGCATGGCGCACCACCCATCTCGCTTCATCAGGCGCTTGCAGTAGTGTCCGGCAACACCTTCCGATGGTTCCAACTCCAACATTGCCCCCGTCGCTGTTGACCCAGGCTGGAGTACTTACTTCGGTTTTGGCCGGGCGCACTTCGACCTTCGAACCTCTTAGCTACCTGCTGTGCGGACTTGCTTCAACTTCCTGGATATAGAAGGTAGACTCAAATCTGTCATCTGATAGACGCTGTCTAGATTTACTTCAACAACGCAGAAGTTTGATTCGGGGTTTGCTTCAGAGCACGTAGAGGCGTAGTTCTGGCTTGCTTCGATTGCAATTCGGCCACGTTTAGATTGACTGGGCTTCGACCTGACTTCGCTGCCCTGCTCGCTCGCTGAGCTATGATGTGGGTACCGACCAGTGATGCCTCTATCCATGGGCTTTGGCAGCTATCAGCCATCTTCTAGCACACTCATCCAACAATCATTCTCATGTCTTGGACTGTAACTGCAGCATGGTCTTAGACTCCATGGAACCGAGCGTAGGAGATATTGAACCTCAAGGTGCCGATAACGCTGACCATGAAGAGAACATTTCACGACGCGCAATGACGCGCTGCTGTTCTTCAATATTACAGGACCTTGATAATCATCCAATGTCACGAAAAATAGAGGCACCGAAGAGACGACTGTTAGGGTGGGGAAAAAGCGATGGCGACGACAGCCTTACTATCGTAACCGTGGTGGTCCTCATGTTGAAGAAGCATATGCAGAGTCTGAAACATGACCACTTGTCTGCTATGGAGAAGCTTAAAGGCTTTTTTACGTACCAGCAGAACGCCCGCTTCAATTTCCCTTCACTCACCCCATCCCCACGCTTTCCCACTCTACATTGACGCAGCAGAGCGGATCATCTAGTACAATACCCAAAATACTTGAACTTGAGAGGCCAGACTCGGGTGTTTCCGAGGCGTATGCAGCAGTTGCAGAGTGTGGTTTGTCTCGATCGGCAAACTTTCCCTGGCAATGAAACGCCTTTCAAATACCTCATCTTGAAGGATCCTACGGGAAAGTGATATTGAAAAGGGAGATGATGATGAAGGAGAGAAATTGTACTTGGCATACCGAGCTAAGACGTGCCGTATGAGCATTCTGGAGGGTTTGTCCATGTGATCAGGCATTTTGCATCGTTCTCGAGTTAAGTTGGGCCAAAAGTGTCGACAGGAGCAAATCCATTCATGACTCGCGCACCCATGCGCAGATCATGGAAAGTAGTCCGGGATCCTTGACAGAAGAGCTCGGTGGTGACCTTCCAGTCTGCCCTCTTCGATGCTACTACAAGAAACATCTGACACTCGGGAAATGGCGCGGATGGCAGTGCTTGAGAGGAGCTTTCACAACAGGGTGTTCAGTAGCGGAGGGGTTGACAGTTCGTACCTTGGGCCTTATGGCGGGCCAGGCCGACTTCCCGATGTCCCACCTTACGTCACCGTTGTCAAATGCACCTCACGGCAAACATTAACCGGCTCTGTCTCATGATGTTACCAGCTCGCAAACACTTCTTATATCCTGCCACGCTTGCTCACAGGAACTCTAGAAAAAACCACGTTGGACCGTGAAAATAGCGACCGCACTCTCAATTAGAAAAAAAAAGCCAACCATAACCTTGCATACAGTACAAGATGGCGCCACAGATGGAGATCAAGAAGGTACAGTATGGAGCTTCATTGCAACAACTAGATCACGGCTGACCACATCTACCAGCTCGCCATGATCGGCTGCGGCAGCATGGGCGGCGGCATGGCCCTCCTGTTCGCTGAGAACGGCGTCGAGGTCTCGCTCAAAGACCCGTCCGAGAAGGCCATGGACACGATCCTCTCCAAGGCCGAGAAGGAGCCCCATGTCCCCAAGGGCGTGATCAAGAAATACACCGACTACGAATCCCTCTGCGCTTCGCTGGGCACGCCCAAGGTCTTCGTCTTCTCGCTGCCCCACGGCACCGTCGGCGACTCCGTGCTCGGCGACTTGCTGCCCTTCCTCGAGAAGGGCGACATTATCATCGATGCGGGCAACGAACACTGGCAGAACACGGAGAGGAGGCAGGGCAAGTGCGTGACTAGGGGTGTCAGGTACATCGGCATGGGCGTTTCCGGGGGATACCAGGCCGCCAGGGCAGGACCGAGTATGTGCCCGGGTGCAGACGATGAGTCGTTGGACATGGTGCTGCCGCTGCTGAAGAAGGTGTGTGCGAAGGACAAGAACGGCAATCCTTGTGTTGGCAAGGCTGGGACTGGGGGTGCAGGGCACTACGTGAAGATGATGCACAATGGAATAGAGCATGGCATGATGAGTGCAGTGGCGGAGGCATTCGGCATCATGAAGAACGGCCTTGGCATGTCGGACGAGGAGATGGGAGACGTGTTTGAAGCTTGGAATAAGGATGGGGAGCTTGTAAGTTGCACTCTAGTAAACGCCCCGGTGTGGTCAAGACTGACCCGAGATATCAGAGAGGAACGTTCCTCATCTGGATTGGTGCCGATATCTGCAGGACGAAAGACAAGTCTCGCAACGATGAATACGTGTTGGACACAGTCGAGGACAAGGTCGTTCAGGACATTACTGGCGAAGAAGGCACCGGTATCTGGTAAGCTTTTGTAAATTTGATTGCAATCGAGAAGTCCAGCTGACAGCCACAGGTCCAACGAGGAGACCATACGCCATCACATTCCCGGTCCCACCCTCACAACCGCCCACTATCTGCGTCTCGCCTCGGCAGACCGCGGCCAACGTATCCGCGCTCAAGAAACCATGGGCACATGCTTCCCGCCGCAGAAGCTGGAGCTCGGCGATTCGGAGAAGAAGACGTTCCTCGAAGCGCTCCAGCAATCCGTCTACGTGTCCTGTCTGTGCAGCTACATCCAAGGCCTCAACGTCATCGAGCAAGCCAACCGCAGCAACCACTGGAACATCGACTTCGCCGCCGTCCTCCAGATCTGGCGCGCCGGCTGCATCATCCAGGCCGACTACATCGCCGACCTGCTCCAGCCCATCCTGGCGCAGCACGGGAAGCTCGACAGCATCAACCTGCTCTTCCAGAAGAGCATCATGGCCGAGCTCAAGGACCGCTTCCAGCAGCTCCGCAAGGTCGTCGTCAAGGCCGTCGAGAAGGACCACGTCGTTCCGGCCATGAGCGCGACGCTGGAGTACGTCAAGTATCAGGTCAACACGGAGCTGCCGACGAGCTTCTACGAGGCGCAGCTGGACTACTTTGGCGCGCACATGTATGATCGCAAGGGGGAGGAGGGCACGGGCGCGCCGACGGAGGGCAAGTACCACTACGAGTGGAAGCCGGCACACAGCTCCAAGGTCCAGGGTTGATTGGCGGGTCACGAGCGCGGGTTTGGACGGTGAGTGATGATTTTACCTTGATGCGCTGATGGAGGCGGTCAAGATCCGTGCACATACACGGCTTCGATAGGTGATAGACTTTATGAACTGAATGACTTTTGACATGTGCTCTTTCTGTAACGAGCGATGGAGAGGTCTGCGCGTGTGCTATGTAAGAGGAGAATGGGGATAAGGTGTTTTTCGCCGGCGGTCTGGGGGAGATGGCCTGCAAGGTCGCTCTGCTGGTTGGGATACTGTCGCTGGAGACGGTGGGACGCGGGAGGAGAAATAGCTGAACGAGGAGAACGCGTCCTGGCAAGCGACATGTCCGGGCCGGGAGCACTTGACGCGGAGAAGCGACAAGTATGACTGGGAGAAGCCGGTGTGTCGAGACGAGTGCGATAGAGATGATGGCTAGGGGAACGTGGCTGGGAGAAGATGACTTGATGAGGAGAACACGTCCTCGACGCGGAAACGCGACATGGTTTGGAGAATGCGAGAAGGCCGGGAGAGTTCAGTAAGTTACGGAGAAGCGACATGCCCAGGGGAACCGGCCGTGTCGAGGGGAATGTAACATGGAGAACACGTTTTCGGGTATCGAAAGCGAAGAACGTGACAGGCTTTGAGCACTGATAACTACTTGGATGGGTGTACCTCGACAACTTCTCGAAAGTACAGGTGTGATGTAGGATCAAGACTCGAGTGAATGGATTCGGTACTTGTGCGGTGCGGGGATTGAATGTACTGACTGTGAGTAACGTTATGGGATGGGGCTCTGCTGTTCTTTGTCCTCCCCGCATTCTATCCACCCGTCGTTGGTCGCACCTAGTTACCGCGTCTGCAGCACCTGGAAACGCAAAGGTCTCGTCATTTCTTCGGTCAGATCACAACAATTGCCTGTTATGATATCCGAGGGGGAAAGATGCATCTTCCGACGCCATGTTTGCCGCAGCGGATGACGCCCGGCATAAAGGCCATTCACAGCTGAAAAGGGCTCGGAGGGGCCGTAGAGAAGCAGTCTCGTCAGTGCAACATCACTCAACACCATCCGAACACCCAAGAGCATCCAGAGCCCAAACATCGAACATAATGTCGACGTATGTCATGCTCCGTGCGCCTTGCCGATAGATGGTCATTCTGACTACAATCTCGCGCAGCCGAGCTTCAGGAAGTGACGAGAAGGTTTCGGGGACCAAGATGCAGCCTCTGGACGCCGAGGCCGAGACTGGTGTCCGTCTCGACATGTCCTCTGGTGTCGCAGCCGGCTCGGACCGTGACATCGACCAGGCTCGTATTGATCCAGTCGGTGGCCACGGCAAGTCAGAGGCGCATCGTGCCACATGATGCCGATGTCTCAGCCACTCGCATCTGATGGTTCGTATGCTGATGGCAGAGTTTCCATCGGGATAGTAACTTACCAAGACCCCGCGCCTCACGCCGACATGCAAGGCGTCGTTGGCCGGACGGAGCGTTTGCGGGCGCTAAGATGGCGCCCTTTGCGAGTGGCTGGGGCGGACGACGAGAAGGTCGACACGGGGCGCATGCAGCGATGCAGTGATGGGGGCGCGGGGGATTTGCCGTGGGTGGAAGGTTGGGAGATGGTAGCGGAGATTGGAGCGAGATTGCTGGAACGGAGTGTCGGGAGGGATGGCAGGGCGAGAGATGAAGAAGGGAGTGGTGAGGGGTGGGGATTGATGGACAGGAGCAAAGGTGAAGCAGAGTGATCTGGACCTGTCAAGCTCTGGTCAAGCATCGGGCGTGGTGTGCAGTGGCAGCCAGACAGAAAAGTCTTGATGAACAGGACCAAGGACCAAAGGTGAAGAAGCACTTTCGCAAGGGCAGAGTGATCTGGGCCTGGCGTGGTGCCGCGCACTGGCAGCTCCACAGCCTCACTCACAGGCGAGAGAAAGAAAGATTTAAGTTTTGTTCCGGGCAGTACTTAAGTGCCAGGTTCCTCGCTGGCGGGCTGGAGGCTCAAAAGGACGACAAGCTTCGAGCGAGCGAGTTGTGTTGTTGGGGTCGCGGAGGTGACAGCGGCTGGCGTGCATTCTGGCGCGCCCGAGTGGGAGACGTGGGAGACGTGGGCGACGTGGGCGACGTGGGCGAAGTGGGTGAAGTGGGTGAAGTGGGCGAAGTGGGCGAAGATCTGGTGTGATGGTCGCGGGCTGCCATGCTTTGAGGCTTGAGGGCCCACGGCACTAAATAAATACGGAGTGCTAAGTTAACTTAGTGTACTAGTCGCTGCCTCGACCACGATGCGATGCGACTTGCGAGCTGCGAGCTGCGAGCTGCGAGCTGCGAGCTGGTGGCGGGGCGGCGGACTCGAGGTTCGTGGTGGCGGGTAAGTTGCAGTAATGAGTAATGAGTAATGAGTTAACGTTACGGTAGCGGTAGACAGGCCGCGTGTGCAGCCTCCTTCCGTGCAACTGAACCTTGACTGATTGATCATCGCTGCAGACGCCTGTGCCAAATAAAGATATGCCGGAGAGCGAGACATGATGTGTCGATGGTCTGCCGCCGGGGCGAGGGAGCGGAGTGGAGCAACGGCCGGGGCGAGACATTGATCTTGTCGTGATGTGTATGGGAAATAATGAAATAATTCGTACGCGTACGTACCAAGAGGCCAGACAGCAGAAGACACTGTAACTTGACTATTTACTGTGACAATCCGTACCGACTATGTATGCATGCATTCATTCACTGCAGGCTCTGGCCCAAGTTGTACTTGCTGTCTGTTCCGTACACATCCAGATCCCACCTCCGAGTGATAATAACAATTTTCACCCTGGCTCTCCGGTGCACAATCAGCCAGTCCTGCGCACGCAATTCGGCTCCTCAGCGAGATTGGCCGCCGTCGCTTGCTGGGGGGGGGAGGGGGGAGGGAGGGAGGTGGCGCCGGTCGGCTCGCCCTAGACATGCAATGCAGTTGATGAGGGCGGGCGATAACGCGAAGCCCCTTTCAACCCCCAAGCCCGCTAAACTCTCCAATCTACCCAATCTACCACCCTCCACACCCACCACCACCACCACTACCACCACCGACCACCGACCACCGCAAACCACTTCTACTACCACTACCACCACCACCTCTGCCCACTCCTCCCGGCGCACCCGCTGCACCCCCCCATCGTGAACAGTCTCGCGCGCGCGAGCATCTCCCGTCGTCGCTCCTGACCGCTGTCCATCGTTTGAGCGCGCCTGACGTCGAGCTGCTCGTCCAAAGAGCCGCGAGCCTGCTCCTGATCCGCCCACCCAGCTGCTTTCGGCCCGCTAGTCCTTCAAACCCCCCCGAGCCGCCTCGCAACGCAACGCACCGCAACGCACCGCAACGCAACGCAACGAACGCAACGCATCCCATCTCCCACACACAACTCCCTCCGCGATCCTCGACCTCGACCTCGACCTCGACACGACGCACCACCTCATCATCATCACCACCCACCACCCCTCCGCTCCCTCCCTCCCTCCCTCCTCCCCTCCCCCCTCCTCCAATCCACACGCCCCCGTCTGATCTCCGCAAACCCGCCCGGCGACCCCCACTCCGCCGACCGCAGCCTGAGCCCAGAGCGCCTTCAAAATTCGGTTCCGCAAGAATTCCGTGCGTGAGGGAGCTGGCGACGGTAGTGCTCAGCCGGGAGCCATGAAGTCGCCTCTCTCCTCACGCTTCCAGAGCATGAACCCGATGAAGCTGCTGCCCATCAAGACCGGCTTCAACTACGAGCAGCTGCCCGGCTACGAGACCAATGGCACGCCCTCGGGCTTCACCACCCCGCTCAAAAAGTACAGATGGCGCTCGCCCAGCCCTGGCGGCGACCGCTTCTCGCTGCCGAAAATGACTTTCTCCAGGGCCATCCTCTTCGCCATCACACTCATCTTCTGCATCGGCCTCATGGCGACGGGTGGCTACAGGAGGCACCAGCACATGCTGAACCTCCCTCCGCCGCCGCGGGAACTCTTCCCCTGGGAACACTTTCCAAGGTAAGCATCTGCCATGATGAGCCGCAACAACGCCTTCGCTGACACTCCGCCCAGACTCAACGGGTACTACAACGGCATCAGGACGCTCGTCTCGATGAAGGATTACGTCCCCGAGCAGGCCTACATTCGCCCAGACTCCGAGGAGAGCCTGGACACCTTCCCCTCGACCACCCAGAAAGTCAAGTCGCATCAGGGTCCTGAGCCGTCGCCCTCTGTCCCGCCCATGGCCTACAACCCTTACCCCGATTTCGACTCGTACCAGTACCGTCAGCAATACGAGCCGGTGGAGACGTGCTATCTGGATGACGGCCTGAAGACCGAGTCGCCGGATGTCTATGCCTACCCGGGAATCTCCCAGAACATGACCGCCCCTTTCTTCGGTTCCTACGACCAACTGGGCATTCCCAACGACGTTTGCTGGGAGAGATTCGGCAGGCTGAGCTCTTACGGATACGGCTACGACCCGAGCGAGGGTGGCTACCTCCTCGCTGACAACTCGGAAAACGTTGGTGCCGAGAGGGTCTGGGAAATGGTCGACGAAAAACGCGTCAACTGGAACAACGTTGACTGGGGCAGGGCTCAGCAGTCATGTTACGAGAAGAACAAGATTCGTTTCCACAAGGACGCCGTCACGAAAGACGGAAGGGTCTCTGACCCCAACAAGAAACGTGTCAAGCGTACCGCGTATATCCTGCGTACCTGGACCGGCTACTTCTACTCCGACTGGCAGACCCTGAGCTTGCGCGCCATGATCAACGAACTCAGCCTGAAATCTGGCGGCGAGTACGACGTCCACCTCTTGGTCCACGTCAAAGATGACAGCATCCCGATCTGGGCTTCTGATGTCATCTACCAAAAGACTCTGGAGGAGAACGTCCCGAAGGAATTCTGGGGAATCGCAACCTTGTGGTCCGAGCAGCAGATGCGCACTTACTACCCGGAGCCCTTCACCGACAACCTCGAGAACGATTCTGGGTTGCCAGTGCACAGCGTGTACCGTGGCGCCCACTTCGCCCTCCAGTGGTTTTCGCAGGAACACCCCGAATACGACTTTTACTGGAACTGGGAAATGGATCTTCGTTACACCGGTCACTACTACGAGTTCCACGATCGTATCGGTCAGTGGGCTAAGAAGCAGCCTCGCAAAGGACTTTGGGAACGTAGCTCCAAATTCTACATGCCCGACGTCCACGGTTCATGGGAAAACTTCACCAAGATGACCGAAGAGGAGATTCAGCTTTCCGAGGAAGCTCCCGTGTGGGGCCCGCCCTCATACGAGGCCAGGGACAAGCTGAAGTCTCCCCCTGGTACCACCCCGCCAACTTCCTACATGAAGGACAACTACGAATGGGGAGTGGGTGAAGACGCGGACTTGATTACTTTCAACCCCTTCTTCGACCCCGAAAAGACCAACTGGGTCTTCCGCCACGACATCACGGGTTACGACCTTTCGCTGCCGCCTCCTCCCCGCCGAGTCGCCATCATCACCGTCGCACGTCTTTCCAAGCGCTTACTCGACCTGATGCACGAGGAAACCTACAAGATGCGCCACACCATGTTCCCCGAAATGTGGCCCCCCACTGTCGCTTACCACCACGGTCTCAAGGCCGCCTATGCGCCGCACCCTGTCTACTTCGACAGGAATTGGGACCTGGACTACATGAACCAAATTTTCAACTACCCCAAGAAGGACATTGACAGCCCGTTCGGTTGGGGTGAGCACAACCTCCTCGGTAGCAGCTTCTACTACAACTCTGGCTTTTCTGGCGCGCTCTGGCGTCGCTGGTTAGGCGCCGACGAGAACGGCGAGGGCGGCAGACTGGAAGAGGAGAACGGGTCCGGACGCATGTGTCTCCGAGGCATCCTCTTCCACCCGATCAAATTTGAACGAGGCCAATGAGGAGGCGCGACTACTGCCACTTAATGAGGATGTGTCGGCACTTGATCGACCAGTAATTTTGCTGCGCGCGCAGAGCAACAAATCGTTATAGACGTCCTGTTTTCGTTTCAGCGCCTCGATTCCTCCGCGCGGGATTGCTCTGCATGCGAGTCTCGTCGATTCATCATTGGGACGGAGTTTCAGGGAGGGTTCAGTTTGGATCTTGGGAGGGCGATTTCTGGATTCTTGCTCCTTTGCACCTTTTTCTTCTTTCGACTGCCTCGCATGCCGCGGTGAACTGCATTACTTTTAGGACAAAAGCACACGGAGGAGTCGAGGCTGGGGGGGGGGGGTCTACACGGGCGTTGAAATTGACTATTCCAGTCGATCAGCTGCTCGCTTCTCAAAAGTCCCCGCATGCCCAATCGACGACTATACAGCGCACACGGCCTGACGCTCCCAGCTGGTTACGATCTCCTCCAACATCGACTGTCAAGACAAGACCTCATCCATCGCACGCGGCTCCCCGTCCTTTACCACAAGCATTCCCGAACGGAGTCTCTTTTCCATAGCCTTTGTTACAAAATTTGTTAGGCTGTTTCTTGTCTCTCCTTTGGTGGCTGCCCGGTTGTTCTCGCGCTGTTGCTCGTTGTAAACGACAAGCAAGATCCGCGAATGACGCGTCCAATACACGTCCAGCGCAATGGCAACTTGAACACAGATGAGCCCCTGGACAGCCAACCATCACCCATCATTTCTAGGAGTCATTCCTTGTTTCACCTCTTGCTCTCACAAATTAGGGTGGTGTTTCCATTCATCTACAGTGGGAGTCGCTGGCAGGTCTTCTCTTCTGTTTCTCCTTTGCTTCGCGCTATCAAAGCCTTCCGTCTGGTTTGGCACACAAGGAAATGGGCGAAATCCCGTGGTAATGACGAATGAAATGGGCGGTTGGAGGCGGCGGGATTATTCAAACGAAGGGAAAGTTTGGGGAGCACGACATCGGGGAGGGCTGAACCTTCTCGATTTCGATCCACAATGTCGGCAGACCCTTGACTCAAGCCCTACGACGATCGGAGTGCTGGGAGAGGGGATGTGGCAATGGGGAGAGGAAGGGTAAGGGGTACATATGTCGCGAGACACGGGAATGTTGTTCTGTTGATACAGGAAAGCGGGAAAGCAGGAAAGCCTACTCTCTGTACATATAAGAATGCTGTCATTTTCTTTCCTTCTCCCGTTGCTGATACTGCTTGCGTGTGTTTATGATGTCTTGCTCGCTGCGATTTCTCTCGTCGCTAATCAGGCGTGTAGTTGCGGGATCGTTGGGAACGATGCTTAAGTATCTACATTCGAGGCGCTGTGTGGGTTCAAGTCGGGCTCGAACGGACGATGCGGTCTTCTCGACTTGGGTTGGGCAGGGCGAGATGCCCACCGGAAAAGTAATCATAATTGAAGTCTTGGAACTGCTTTTCTCACCCTTCTGGCACTCCTGTCCGCGTTGGCTACGCCGGACCAGCGGACCGCGGAATAGTAACCTCACCACCGCAAAACGGCGGTGGGTTGGTGCGCTTGCTTGCGTCGAACGCCCGTTCAGTCAGTCGCTCGGAGATCCTGTCCGACTTGTCGGCGGCGTCGTTTTCGCCGCGGTAACGTTAATCATAATAAACTCAAGTCATGTCCGTTTCATCAAAAAAGGCGAGTAAGCAACCCGATTTCCGAAATTAGGCCTATCGTGCAACAAACCGAGAGAAGCAAGCAACGGGCAGTCGGAGAGTCATGAGAGTGGCCAAGACAAGGGGCCGCGCTGCCGACCAATCGCTTGTTAGTTAGTGCGGCTTGTGCTGTATAAAATCGTCCCCGAGTCCCTTTTCCTCTCTCTCTCAACCGCAACGTGGCTGACGTCGGTCATGCTGACAATGGCCGTTCTTAGCCATGACGTTGCATTGTGGTGCCCAGATCCTGAGATACAATGCGATTTTTCGAGCTGCTTGGGGGGCCATGCTGCGCTGCTCTCATTGAGGGGGCGGTTGTGGTTTTGATGGGTGTTAAGGAATGACATCGAAGCTGAATCACGATATCCCACGGCCGTGGTATCGTATAGTGATGGAGGGTATCATGCATTGATGTTGGTAGGCATTATCATTATCATCATCATCGTCATAAGTTATAACCTGCTTTGCAAGCAGGTACCAGGAAGTAAGAAAGAAGTTTGCGTCGGTTTTTACGATCTGAACGGATTTTGATATGGTTGTTTTCTCTCCCTTGGTCCCTCCGATGACACTGCGCTGTCTAGTTGAAAGGGGCGGATCTTATACAGACGATAGCTTGCCAATTGAGGAAGCCAGATGATCTTCTTACTATGATTTGTTCGATTTTGCTTCAATATGGTGATGTTTGTCAAAAAGTCGTTGAATTGACTTTGTTCTCCATTTGCTCCAATTTTTCTTTTCCATTTGCACCAGAGGTCTGCATCAGGGTTGATGAAAGTTGAATGATGGCATTTGATCATTTGGCCGCGTACACAACCCTTCCTCTCTTGTCCATATTTCCGTGGGTGCCAGCCTTCCCCCATGAACAAGGCCATGCTCCACCGATGACAAGCCAAAGCCACATTTCGCACGATTGGCATAAAGACACGACAAGGCGCCATGTTCCATGTCTTTGTCTGCTCTCTTTCAGAAGGCGACAGGTTGTTTGTCTGTAAAAGCGGGCGCACAGCCAACTATGTTTCAAGAAAAGCCCATGACTGAAGCCAACAAGCTGCGGTTTGCTGTGGGATACAAAATCCCCCGACCCCCTCAGGAGGCCGAGTCCTAGCAAACAACACGGTACTTGAAAACCTCAAAACCGAGTCTCTGCAACAGTACTTACTCTCCTCAGTCCCAAAAGAAAACCACCTGCAACATTCCACCTCACTCCCAGCCCGAAAATCCCACCAACATGTTCCACAACCTCCTCGCAGCGGTCGGCCTCGCCATCCTGGCCACAACCGCAACCACGAGCGCCCACCCCGCCGAATCCGTCGCAGCCCGCGACTCCGACGCCTCCGGCTTCGGGCCCTACGGCTTCTACGCCTGCACCGCCGCCTCCTGGCTCGGCCGCTGCGCCCACGTCCGCGTCGACAACCACAAGTGCGCCAACCTCGAGCCCTGGCTGGACCGGGCGATGGTGTCGTTCGGGCCGGATTCGGGGTACGAGTGCACGGCGTACACGGCGAGGGATTGCAGGAGGGAGGCGACGACGCTGTCGGTGACGATGGGGTGGCCGGGCAGTGACGGGTTGGGGGAGTTGGGCGGGAAGGCGAGGAGTGTGGGGTGTCGGATTAAGTAGATGAGATGAGGGTGTGTGTGGAGGTGGGGATGGATGGGCTGACTGGTGGTAGATACTGCGACGACGACGTCGAATGAGTGGAGAGCGGCTCCGTTCCGATTGATTTCATGTACTGCCTTTTCTTATTCTCTCCGGCGTTGTATCAGTCGGCTGAGCCCGATTGACTTTTTTCTGGGTTATTTCTGTGAACAAATGCTATGTTCTTATTTTACACGATCAATCATATCTTGACGATACCATGACATCACTCCCTCTGCTTTGGTTGCCTCCTAGCCTTTACAGACTTCATACTGATCCTCGGCCGACTTCCTGGCTTCGCTTTCTTGCTCTTCAGCGGCCCGCCTAGCAGATACCCGTTCATCGGCTTCCTTATGCCTACGAATTTGCCCTCGGGACTGAATATCTCAACCTCCGGGTATGGCACCTCTTCCCCGGGTTCAGCGAAGGCATCGATTTCATCGCTTTCGGCGCCTCCGCCTTTCGTGATAGACCTGGCCTTACGGGTCTGCGCTTGGATTTCAACCCACCCAACGCCCTCGATAAGGATGTCTGCGGCCCAGACGGTGAAGGGCAACACCGAAGCCTTGAGCCCGACGGCGTCGCGGCGGGTCAAGGGCCCAGCTTGAGCTTTCGTCACGTCCCACTGGAGATGGAAAAGTCCGGCGGACTTGATTTTCTCGGCTGCTGACGGGTCGGCAATGGACCCGATTTGCTCGCCCAGTGTTGTTCGTTGGCCTTCCTGGATGGCGACCGCCTTCTCTGTCGATGTGAGATGCGCCTTCATGGGTACGAATGGGTGTGCTAAGTAAACGATGTCGTTTGTCGTGGGCGTAATGCGGATGAGCCCTCCCAAGAGAAGCGAGCTGCCGGGTTTGATGGCGATGCGTTCGGGAACGAGTCGGGTCTTCATGATGAGATCGAGTCTGTGGGAGGGTTCTACGTAAGTGTCGAGGCTGCTGCGGGCCAGGCCGGGAAGATCGATGAGCTCGCCGCGGCCTTTGCCGAAAGGCACGCGGATTGGCGAAGCCGTGGTGCCAGGGAGAGCAGAGATGACCGGCATGACTGGATATGGCGTCTCTGGTTGGCTGGGTGGGAGAAGGGAATTCTCGTCGAGTATTTCGGGTGTCAACGGATCATCTTCTTCATCGATGGCTTCCTGTGCGGCTTGCTTTGGTGCATCCTCGCCATCGGCGAACTTTACAGGCTCGGGGAGACCTGTCTGGTTAATGACAGATGCCCGCTTCTTCTCAGCAAAGTCCTCATTGCGGCCTTTCGGAAAGACATTCTCGAAAAGATTGCTCTTCCCAACATTGACCTTTCCCACAAGCCAACCGCCACCGCCACGCTCCCAGATCATTTCCTTAACCTCCCTAGTCCACCAATTTCTCCGTGAGCTAACCAGCTTGACGTTCCCTAAACGTGTGTTTTTACCAGTCCTTCCCAGAGCGTCCCTGAGAACTTCGGTCACATAGGTCATCATCCCATCCACCTGCTCTTTCTTCGGCGCCAATAAATCGGATCTCGTGATGATAAAAGTGACTTCAGCGGTCCGCCCTTGGTCGAAGTGTTGCTTTTTAGAGCGGCGGTTCTGTGAGCGCAGTGGAGCGAGTGACAGCGCCGAGGTCAGGTTCGGCACCAGCGACATGGGGAAATCCGCAGCGTCGATAACATGGTAGATGTGGTTGTGCTTGTGCGGGGACTCTTCAATGGTAGCTTTGATTGATTCAATCGAGGGGTGGTGGATGGGAACGCCGGTACTGTGGTGGATGAGGTTGTGACAACGATCGCACACCGGCGTCTCTGGTTCAGATCGAGTCTCTACTCTGGGTGCTTCGTCTGACCAAGATAAACCTATTCGTTCCCGAGTACTGTCATCCAGATTACCCAGCGCAGCTTTGACGATATCGTCTTCGGGATTCTTGACTGTCTCCTTGACCGGATTGAGGTATGACTTTACGGCGCCTCTTGACGGGTTGTAGAAACCTGCTTCATCCGGCGCAATGGTTTGGGTCGGTGCTCCACATCCGGGACACGAATGAGGCAGCTTGCGAACAGGCAGGTGTGCATAGTGTCCTGCGGAGTGGTCCAAGTCGGTGTTGCTTGCGTCCACAGCGGTTCGCCTCCTCGGGGAGGTTGAGATGGGACGAGGGCTGCCACACGGTTTCCGGAGCGGGATCCTGGACTGCTCACGCAGAATGGGCCAGAGAAAAGGCAGAAGAGGGACGTCGGCAGAGATTGGCTCTGGCCGTACAGGCCGGAGCGTGGCCAGGCGGTTCAGACTGCGGCGCATGTTGTGGTGGTGATGGGAAAGTTCAACACCAAAAAAAGTGACGGGCAGAGACGGAGCAGCACCGGGCCGAGCTGGGCCGGGAGTTCTCTTGATATGGCCGTGCTCAAGCTTCAGTCGGCCGGCTTGTGAAGGTGAAGGAGCGCTGTGTGTGCAATTTGATCCAAACGCCCCCGTTGAACACGCGCGCCACCCTGTCGTCTGGAGCCCGGGGTAGACGGGGTGTGTGAGTCGCACCACCGCCGTCCCGTCTCCCGAAGTTTTGCTCATCATACACTAACTTACAACCTCGACCCAGCACCTGCTCCTCCATTGACCTTCCATCACAATCACAATGCTCGCCTCTTCAAGAACCGTCGCCCGCCAGGTCGCCTTCCGCCGCGTCACAGCCGTCCGGGCTGCCTCCGCCTGGGCCAAGGTCCCTCAGGGTCCGCCAGATGCCATCCTGGGTATCACCGAGGCCTACAAAGCTGACAGCCACTCCGAGAAGATCAACCTAGGTGCGCATCTCGCCTCTAATTCCTCTAATGCCTCCAATCCCACGATGCTGATTGCCGTTAGGTGTTGGTGCTTACCGCGACGACCAGGGCAAGCCCTACGTCCTGCCCTCCGTCAAGGCCGCCGAGAAGAAGGTCGTTGACTCGAACCTCGACAAGGAGTACGCCGGCATCACCGGTGTGCCCGCCTTCACCAAGGCCGCTGCTCTTCTCGCATACGGTCCCGACTCTGCCGCCATCTCCGAGGACAGAATCGCCATTACCCAATCCATCTCCGGTACTGGTGCCCTCCGCATTGGCGGTGCTTTCCTCGAACGCCACTACCCTCATGCGAAGACCATCTACATCCCCACGCCCTCGTGGGCCAACCACAATGCCGTCTTCAAGGACTCGGGCCTGAAGGTCGAGAAGTACCGCTACTACAACAAGGACACCATCGGCCTTGACTTTGAGGGTATGGTCGAGGACATCAAGAACATGCCCAAGCACAGCATCGTATTGCTGCACGCTTGCGCCCACAACCCTACCGGAGTGGACCCTACCGAGGAGCAGTGGAGGGCCATCAGCGATGCTGTCAAGGCCGGCGAACACTACCCGTTCTTCGACATGGCCTACCAGGGCTTTGCTAGCGGAGACACCAACAAGGACGCCTTCGCGTTGAGGCACTTCATCAAGGAGGGCCACCAGCCATGCCTTGCTCAGTCCTTCGCCAAGAACATGGTGTGTATCCTGTCAACTTAAAGTTTGCGTGTTCGCTAACAGCGCCAGGGTCTGTACGGCGAGCGTGTTGGCGCCTTCTCCATCGTTTGCGAGTCCGCCGAGGAGAAGAAGCGCATCGACTCCCAGATCAAGATTCTCGTCCGCCCTCTCTACTCGAACCCGCCCGTCCATGGTGCACGCATTGCCTCTACCGTCCTGAACGACGCCTCGCTCAACAAGCAGTGGCTGGGTGAGGTCAAGGGCATGGCCGACCGCATCATCACCATGCGCGCCTTGCTCAAGGAGAACCTCGAGAAGCTGGGCAGCAAGCACGACTGGAGCCACATCACGAACCAGATTGGCATGTTCGCCTACACCGGCCTCAAGCCTGAGCAGATGGACAAGTTGGCCAAGGAGTTCTCCGTCTACGCGACCAAGGATGGCAGGATAAGCGTGGCAGGTATCACGTCGGGCAATGTTAAGAGGCTGGCCGAGTCCATCTACAACGTCACTGGTTAGGTGGTCCGCTGGAGTGTTGAAAAAGTGTTTCCTGTGAAGCACCGGAGTTGGATGGACGAGTGCAATGTACAACCATTTATGCTGACGCGCCATAGAATGCAATGATGAGAAGCATGGACGATGACCGTCCTGACTAATGGATAAGTTATGTTTGATAAGTGCAGCTCGTGTTGTTGACTTGGAAAATGGCGCCTTTTCTCCCAGTAAGCATTACCCAGTCTCAGCTTTCTCGTCGATCGACTGCGGAACGACTCGGAGCCCCCTCATTGTGAGAAGTTCAACCGTCCGACTATCTCCTCGCCCAGTCATTCTGCTCGCTACCGCTCAACGCCGACGGAATCAACGTGTGATGAATGCTGCCCTCGCCATTCTGCTGGCCAGCAACCTCATTCCTGACTCCGTTCTGCGCACGACCAACGTGCTCGACAGCTTCGTCGCCACCGTCCTCGACCTCGGCGAGAGGATCGTCGACGTATCTGTCCTGAAGCGTACGGTAGCCAATCGCCCGCCTTGCGGCATGGCCATCTTCGGCGTCCGCGTTGTCACCGGCGTCGTCCCGCGAGGCAGCGGTATTGAGCATACGTCGAAGAGACGAGGGGCTGTCCCTGGTGGGAGCGTAGACGACGCAGACCTGTGCACTCAAGCGTAAGCTCTCTTTATAACTCCATCATCTCAAGGCAGCAAACATACCATCCAAATCCACACACCGACCACGACGATCATGTCCAGACCCGCCACCAACTGCTCCTCCCTCCGCCAGTCCCCAAAACACGCCCTGCTCCTCTCGAACCTGCTCGCACAGGTGCTCCGCCCTTTGTCCGGGAATGGCCACGCCATGTCGTACACGCTGAGGAAGCCGCAGCACTGCAGCCCGTCCTGGATGCGGCGGATGGCGACGTCGTTCTTGGCCCGGAACAGCGTCTGCCATTGGTCGTGCAGGCCGCACGCCAGCGTCGAGGCGGGGGCGAGGTGCGTTCCAGCAAGAGCGGCGAGGGTGGTCGTCACGACTGTGAGGGCGAGGACGATGGCGGTGGAGAGGGGTGAGGGGTGAGTTGTGGCGGTGGTGCTAGTGCCGTTGACAACGGTGTTGGATCCAGAGATTTTGAGGAGGGGTTGGCGGCGGGGGTGCCTGAGGGAGGCTTGTTGGCGCTCGATGAGGAGGCCGGAGAGGGGTGGGAGGGCGATGGTGAGGGCGGTTAGGAAGGGGCCGATGGGGAGGGAGTAGCGCTGCGAAAGGGCGTGGGCGTAACATGCTATCACGGTGAGTGCGACGAGGTACTGGAGGTTGTTAGTGGGGAGTGGGGACTGGTGTCTTTGGAGGGCTCACGATGATGCTGACGATAGTCACGGCGTGAGATCTCTTGGGAGGCATGTTGCGAATTGAGACGGTCAAGACTTGCTTTGAAATGGGGTAGTTGAGAGCTTTGAGTTTGGAGAGTGGTTGCGGGAGAGAAGGCTCCACAAACAGCTATCGTGAGCTCTCGAGTCGAGGATGGAGATGGAAGCCCGGCTGCCTACGTTTGCGGTGCACTTTCCGTCGGCAAAGGCAACGGAGGCGAACAAGCAACAGCTTTGTAAAGCTGAAGTGCAATCTCGAGGGCAGCGGAGCTTTTGTATCTCCTCGGCTTGCGATTGCACGGCAGCAGCTAGACGGGGTGAGTGGAGGGGTCGATGCATGCTCGGAAGTGCGTCTGTCTCCGCATTCGCTGGCTGCTGCATGTGAAGCGCGCGGAGACGCAAGACGGCTGGCCGGTCTGGGTGCTTGCTTGCACGCCCGTCGACTCGACATATCCATCGCCAATTGTTGCTGTAATGTAACGTCAGTTGTGCTGTGCGAGCATGCGGGCTACCTAGCGGGCGCGCTTCGCCAGAGTTGGGGGGCGTTTCATGGAGAGCCCTGCTGAGTGAATCCGTTAGGGGACGATCACGTCGATTTGACATGGAGCTGGTAAGTTACCGGTAGCTTGGAAGTTTCACACGGGAAGTCGCTGTAGGTGAGTCTAGCATGTTTGACACACAAATAAGCTGATATAGCATGCATGTAGCGAAGACTCTCCGACTTCCCAGGCGTTTGGTGGAAAGTGTTGTGAATCGAGGCGTCCATGGCTTCCGCAGCGATCCAGTGTCTCAGTCTCGTCCCTGATCTTTGTTCATTAACATCCTCGCCCAACAGTACATTGAGCTCATGACATCTCAGCCATGCTTCAAGAGGCTTCCGCTATTAAAGGAGTCCATGTACCCCCTCTCAAAGCGCTGCCAAGGTAGCGAACAAAGTCAGACACATCAAGACAAAGAACGGAAAAAATGCACGCTGTACTAGAACCACACCAGAAACGCCGCGGGCCTCTCGACGACAAAGCCAAGCTCATCTACGGAGAGATGATCGCCGGCTCGGACGCTGAGGCCGGTCTGCAAAGAGACGAGGCCCAGGAGGCCATCTACATGCTTCCGTACACGCCCGACGTGATCAGGTTCTGGGTCGACGAGAGGAGTCCGGACCATCCAGATGTTGAGAGCAACAAAGTCAGAGAAGGGACCAAGGATGATTGCCCGCATTGCAGCTGCATGGAGGTGAGGTTGAAAAAGCAGGATGAACTCGCCGGCGAGCCTAGGTACTGCGACGTCTATGTCGGGCCCTCGATCACGCCTACTTGGGTGTGGATCTATCGGGATCCCAAGAAGCCTGTACCCTCCAAATCTCTTAGAAGCATCAGGGATAGCGTGGACGCCTTGATGGCAAGGTCCAAGGGAAAGATGCCAAAGCACGTCGAGGTGGAGAAAGACACTGCGGACGACGATGATCTCTGGGCTGGAATAGCTGACGAGATTGAGACTGAGCCTGTCAGCAAACCTTTGCCTCCATTGCCCGTCAAACCAAAGAAGAAGGTCAGGGTATTCGCGCCAAAGCCCGAGGGCTTCGAGACTGATCTGTTCAAAGACCTCGACCGCGTAGCATCACATGGCGCATTGCTGACCATGCACGAACAGACGCATGAGGATGACGATTACGACGAAGAACTCGAGGATGATTTCGATTCTCTGCATCCTGGCTACGATCACAAGCTCCAGAGCATGCAGCAGCGCTATCGTTCTCTGGGGGTGACAGGACCAAGAGCCATGCAAAGTGGTTTCTTCGATGCTTTGTCCACAGAGGGTCATACCAGCGCTATCCATCAAAGGACTGACATCGTAGTCGTTGGAGTGATGAACGCGGAACTTCGGGGAAGCTTTGCGAGACCTTCGCTGATCAATAGGATTGTTGCAAGAATCATCATGGGTCTCTCCAGGAGCGAGACCCGAAAGAAACGTGGAGGACATCAAAGATATAGATGATTCGGTACTTAATAGAAAATTAGAGTGGCTTAGAACAAGAATGCAGTACTTAAAATACGTGGTGGTAGGCTAGACAAGGACGTGGTAATTATATGTGAATGCTCTTTTCTTCATGACCAAGTCGAGAGTTAATTAAAATGGGCATGTTGGCTCTACCAATCTGCGATCAAGACCAAGCATGGAAAGGATGTTCTTCCCAAGGTTGATGAAGCTCGCTTCGATTGGGCTGTGAATCGACTGTCCGAGATTGGTTTCAAAATACACTTTCATGTGTAACAACTGCTTGCCCGGGAATTTGGTTTGCCATTCTGTTCTTGATCCATGCCCGTAAAGCCTCCAGTTTCATTCACGGGTCCTCAAAGACAAAAGAACGCGTGCATGTTATCATTCTTGGTGAAGTACTTTCTCAACATCACCGGCGCAGAGAAACGCTCACAACACTGTACTCCTTACTCAATGAGGCGGGATACTGGGAAACGTCAAGCTTGTTAGAACTACTTGATCTCATGATGGCACGATGGACATTGTTCAAGCGAGTTGATTCGGTGGCATGGGGAGCTGTTCCTTCCAAAGGCCTCACTTGGAAATTTGCCGTTGTCGCACTGATTCGATAGCCGGAGTAAGACACAGGTAGTTTCGAGTTACCATGCAGAGAGGACAGAAATCGTCCGGGGCGGCAGGGTACATCACTGATCAGAAGGGCGAACTTGTAGTGCGAGAGCATGAGAGTTACAATTTGTAAGCCCGGAATGGAGTATTAAAAGAAAAGGGAAAAGGCCGGAGTAGGAACCGACAATGACGAAATCAACAGTACCAGCGCCACCAATATGCCTCCCCTTCAATGTTTGTTGCTTGCCAAAACGTGCCGCGTGATGTGGAATGGAATGTGTTCGCAGTGCCATCCATATGTCGCCATGGTTTTCGAATAAAGGGAGAGAGCATAGTTGGACTTTGCTGCAATGTTGTGGGAAGTGGAAAGGAAGCGCATGATGAGACCCTGCTGCCATGATGTATGAAGTGAAGAGAAGGAGCATAGTTGGACTTTGCTGCGATGTTGTGGGAGGTGGAAAGAAAGCGCATGATGAGCCCCTGCTGCCATGACGTATGAAGTGAGAAGGAGGAGCATAGTTGGACTTTGCTGCGATGTTGTCGGAAGTGGAAAGGAAGCGCATGATGGGACCCTGCTGCCATGCTGTATGAAGTGGAAAGAAAGCGCATAATCGGGCCCCGCTGCCATGCTGTGTGGAACGAGGATGAATTGCATAAGCGAGATCGCCGCCATGCAACCGTATGAGAGAATTGAATCAGTCCCAGAGGCACCATCGCCATGCAACCAATGTACGAGTGTGTTTTGTTGATGTTCCAGGTACGCCAACGCTATGCATCGTGAGAGAGAATTCCGCCAGTGCCGAAGATGTTCCGTCGCCGTGCAGTTCAAGCCAAAGCCAAGCTGCCACAGACCGGTGTGCTTTGGATGAGGGGGATTATGAGTGGTAGCAGAAACAGTCCAAGGAAAGAAAGAGTCTCGACTGATAGAGGTCGTCAAGACAAGAGAGGATGTAAGAAGAGGGTAAGCCCGGCGCCTGATCCAACGTGCTGTGATGTTTGTGGGCCGCTACCGCATGACATGAACAAGTCCAGCGACAGGTATCTGGATCATTCGTGTTGTGTCCGCATCGTTGTTAGGCCAGAATCCTGTGCGGATTTGATGAGGACACAGGATCAGCCTAAAAGTCGTCGTCCTCACAGTCGAGCGCTTCGATCAGATCGTTGGGCAGAAGATCGTGCTTGTCGTTCTCGATCTCCTCGCTGATCTGCTCCATGGGGTACAACACATCCTCCATGTTGGGAACCTTCCAGATGGCGTCGAACTCGAACTGGGGAACCAAGCGACGGTGGCCCCATTGGATTGAAGCACTGGTAGCCTCGCGAGGCAGCGGCAAGAAGCGGCCAACGTTGGTACGCGCGCGATCGTCACCCTCCCACCTCATCTCTGCAGGTTCCGGCCAAAGGGCACGCGTGTGCCACGGGTCGTACTCCTCGCACCAAATGGTGTAATGACACAGTACGGCCCCCTGACACTTTCCCGGCATCTTCTTGCCCCCGAACGCCTTCGGAGGGCCCTGGCCATTGACCAGGTAGGCCTTGCGCTCCTCCTCCTTGTTCTTGATTTGCTTTTCGAGGCGCTTTCCTTGGGCCTGGGCCATCGCGGCACGGTGCGCCAGCCAATCCTTCATGTCCCAGCGGCTGGCCGCTGACTTCGGGAAGTGACGCTGAACCGCGTTCTTGGTGACGGCGAATCTCTCAGATTCCTTGTGCTCGGCCGAAACCCACTTCCTCGAGAACGTGTACGACATGGTGTGTTGAGTTATCGTGATGGTGAGCTGGGAGGTGCGCGGTCGTCTTTGCTCGGATTGAGGCAGTGCTTGTAGCTGGCGCTGCACTGTCTGGTCCCGACGGGCTCGACAAAGTAGACAGGGCAAAAGGCTTTTACGGTACAATCAGTATTCGGACAGTACGAGCGCAAGAGCGAAGCGAAAGGTAGCGCGATAACGAGGTGTGGAATGGCAATGTCTTCCACAGATTGTAGTGTTCTGAGAAGGCAGTGGTGGAGCGGAGAAGCTCTTAGGCAAACGTGGGCAGGTTTCCAGGCACGTGGTGCATGGCCGAAGCTGCGCTGGATGCCGAGTACAGTGCGGGTTGGGAGTCAAAGAGAGCAGCTCGCGTTTGGTCGCCCGACCAATGGGAAATCGATAGCAATCTGAAGAGATTGCCGTCCCACCAAAACAAGGATAGTGTGATGACGCATGTACGTGAGGCTTACCAAGTATCAATCTGGCTTTTGACGTTCGCCGCAGCTGGAATCTGTCGCTACCTGCACTCTGTCCCAGGATTCCCTGAAACAAAGCTTCTTGTGAGGGCCGGTAAGCCTCGATTTGTCTTGCTGAGGGAGCTGCTATCGCAAATTTCCGGCAGGCAGGTGGTGATCGAAACGGGATCCGAGAAAGAAGGCCAGCCTGGGGTGAGCCTTGAGTGCGCTGATCGAGGTTGCTGGATTCCTACGAGGAGAAGAAGCGTAAGAGGAGAAGATATATGTAGGAAATGGTGGTACTATTCTCGTGATATGGCTGACCAGAGAAGCTATTGTTGCCTGGATGAATGACCGTATATTGTTGCAGAAAAGCGACTGCTATTATGCGACATCGGCGCAGGCGGCCACGAGGGGCTGCAGCCTCAATCAGCCCTATCACGGGCTGGTAAGGGGATAATCGGTCAGTAATTGTTGTCACGCCGACCAAGGCGGATGATCTGGTTGGGTATTCAGGATACAATAGCAAGGCGGGTAGGGCGAGTAGGCCATGACGGCCTCGTGGCCTGGCAGGCGGCGGTCTGGCAAGCATCTTATGGTCGACGAGCTGTACGATGCATGGAAAGAAGACGCAATCGCAGCAAAATGGAAGACTGAGGAGCGAGGAATGAAGCCAGTGTGTCAAGAGATCCGCATCTGTACCCTGGGAAGATGAAGCAGATATGAAGCCATTGTGCACGAATATCATATCTTCATCCTATTGGGGAACAGGCTCGAAAGGCTCTACGGGGCAGAATCGCAGATATTGTAAACCCGAGGAATGAAATGTGCAAGCTGGCGGAAAAGTCTTCGAAACTCTTGCATTCAAAGCTCTTGCATAGTCACATATTTTTGGAGTGTCACTACATAGAGCTCAGGAAGTAGATTATAAATTTGGAGATGTTTGGAAGAAAACTCAGCACAGTTCATGTGAATGTGGTTATCCGTTCGTTTCTCTTCTGGGGTCTTCGGTGCTGCGCTTGCATTGAGTCTGTTTGACGAATTGATCGACAAGTTTCCAAGATCAGGACGGTAGCTGGGTAGTCCTTTTTCATGAGTTTGTATGCGTAGATAGTGAGTTTCGTTCAACCACAGTATCGGCTCCATCCCGTTGGTTCGGAGCTTTGGACTGGGAAAGTGGGCAATGAGGGTGCTGGGTGTTTGGCCATGGATCGATCGGGGCATTGAGAAGATGAGGACAGACAAGTGCAATGGGATGGTGTGAGGCAGGACGAGATGGCAGTCGACGGGACGGGATGCAGTCCGTCGGAGAACCGGATGATATTATTCCGAACACCCCGCGACGAGCCAAAGGGCGCCAGTGCCACGTCGCGAGGACATCTGTCAAGCGAGAGGATTGGACCAATCATGGCCGACCGGCTTCTTTCGTCCCAAGCGCTTCGCTCAATTCCCTGATTTACTCGCTCTGCCTGCTCGACGCCGAGGGACGAAAACCCAAAGACGCAGAGCTTGCGGGGCAGCGTGTCACCAGTATCCTCATCCTCATCCTCATCCTCATCTTCATCCTCATCCTCATCCTCAACCCAGCTACCGTGCATCCGCCAGCTCTCGTTTTCGCTCTCCATCTTCCTCAAACGGCAAAGGACTCGGAGCATGGAGACTTCAAGCTTCGGGATGACGTTGGCATGGAAGAAAACAGGGAATGGCATTTGCGCGACCTTCGCGTCCCCGTCCTCGTACTTAAGTCTCGCAAGCCGCCCTCAACTCCATGAGATGGACATCATCAGGTAGGCAGTCCGCCGACCTGCTGTTGTCCCCTTGCGACAGTCGATTGCCGGGTGAGAGATGGGCGCGCACCGCACCGCGACATCGCCTGGGCTCCCCAAGCGTCGAGGCTGAGAGTTGCAGTGCCGTCGCAACCTCATCTCGTCGCCCTCGGCGTCGCAAGCCTGGGAGCACGAAAGCCGAGTGCGGTCGCGATGGAGCGCTCGCAGGTCATCAATCAATTCAAGCCCAGATGCTGCAGCGCACTGTCCGCGCCGGCTCCAGTCTGGTCGTCCTCACAACAAATGATTCGCTGTCGTGTGTTCTCTGTCTTCCGAGGGCGGCAACTCTGTCGCGCCACCTCAGAGCCTCAGCGCCAGGGTAGAAGCAATGGACGACTGGCCAGAATTCGAAACCCATCGATCCGGCGACTCTCTCGTTTCAGGGTTGCATAGCAAGCCTCTGCCGAGAGGGCTGCAGCCCAGGTTACGCGCTGCCCGGTACGTCAAATCAGTGTGGCTATTGTTAGCAGCCTGGACACTTGCTTTATTGTCTTCGTTTGCCTCCCCATCTGTCTCCCATTGTCCCAATCCTTTGTTCGCTCGTGTCATGTGCCCTTTCGCTTCTCATTGTCCTTCTTCAATAGAATAATAAGCCTTAGCGCTGTCTGGCACATCTGTCTCTTGTTCTACTTCACTCGACCCGCGTCCCCCAGTCTTCCCTTTCCCATACAACTCTGTCTCATTCTGTCGATATTCTCTTCCTTCGTTAACAGCCCCGGGGGCTCACGAACTTTCTTGACGAAACAAAATCGCCACTGGCTGGCATAAGTCTAATACACACGCACCACAGACGAGCGCTTCGAATCCTACTGCCGACGCCATGGCTTCCACAGCGAACCAACACAACAACTTCCCGGTCGTGCCTCCATCTCTCTCCGCTGGCGACCATGAGATGCGAGACTACTATGCCGCGCAGGACGCACCGCGACCTATCATGAACCAAGCACCATACCTCACACCATACCTCGGCCTTCGAGCTAGACTCTCGCAGATATGGATCAACCGTTGGACCGTCCTCCTTCTCTTGGTCCTTGTCCGTGTGCTCATCGCTACCGCCGACCTCAAAAGCAACATGGACTCTGCACGCACTGAAGCCCTCTCAGCATGTACAAGCGTCGAAACTGCAGGAAGCGTCATGGCTTCCATGCCTCATTACATGTCCCAGGGGGTGAACGAACTCACTGCGGCGGGAATTGAGAATGCAGTTGATGGACTCGTCTCGATGCTGAAACTCACGATTACTGGCGTCGAGGAGATCGTTCTCTTCTACATCAACATGATGACATCGACTTACGTTTGCCTGCTCACTGCGGCTGTTGGCGGCGCCTTGCATGTTTCGATCGAAGTTGTCGAAGACGTCACCAGCGCGCTCAACAAGACCTTGGATTCCATCGGCGACGACATAAGCAGCGTGGCCGACGACTTTCAAGACGAGGTCAACAAGCTGATCGATGGAATCAACAGCATTCCCGAGATTTTCGGGGGAAAAGGAATGGACAAGCTGAACCTCACGAAACAGATCGATGAGCTAAAGAACCTTCAACTGCCTTCTGGCTTGGACGAGGGTTTGGACAAGCTCAACAACTCTATCCCCACGTTCGATGAGGTTCACAACCTTACGAACGCAGCCATTCGATTCCCTTTCGAGGAAGTCAAGACCCTGATCAGCGACCACATCGGCAACTTCTCAGTGAACAGATCCTTGTTCCCCGTCCCAGCGAAGGAGCAGCTCACATTCTGCTCTGATGATAACGGCATCAACGACTTTTTCGATGGTCTTTTGCACATTGAAATACTCGCAAAGAAGATCTTCATCGCCGTTATTGTCATCCTTGCTGTCGCTGTCTGCGTGCCAATGGGTTGGCGAGAGATCAGGCGCTGGAGGACAATGCAGCAACGGGCACAGCTCGTTGGCAAGAGCGCTTACGATCCTATGGACGTAGTCTACATTGCCTCCAGGCCGTACACCTCTGGATTCGGCATCTCCGTCGCCAATCGCTTCTCTTCGACACGCCGCCAAGTTGCAGTGCGTTGGGCTGTTGCCTATGCCACAACGACGCCCGCTCTCTTTGTTCTGTCACTGGGACTCGCAGGTCTCTTTGCCTGCCTTTGTCAATACATCCTTCTCAAATCCATCGAGAAGGAGGTCCCGGCTTTGACCCAGCAAGTTGGCGACTTTGCCGACAAGGTTGTCTTCGCTCTCAATAATGCCTCAGAGCAGTGGGCCAACGGTACCAACAACGTCATCTTATCGACCAACAACGATCTCAACCAGGACGTATTTGGGTGGGTTAACACTAGTACGACTGCAGTCAATAACACCTTGACCGTTTTTGTGGATGAGATGACCAAGGTCCTCAACGAGACCTTTGGCGGTACTGTTCTGTACAACCCGATCATGGACGTTGTCAATTGCCTCATCTTGATCAAGATCAAAGGCATCCAGAGCGGTCTCACGTGGGTCCAGGACCACGCGCACATTAACTTCCCGCTTCTGCCAAACGACACGTTCTCGCTCGGTGCTGCAGCATCAATGTCGAATGACTCCTCGTTCCTCGCCTCTCCCGATTCCAGCACGGAAGATGCAGTCACCGGTGCGGTCACAAAATTGGTCAACAAGCTAGTTGAGGGCATCAAGACAGAAGCACTCATTTCTACCTGCATAGTAATGTGCTGGGTCGCTATAGTGCTCATCGGCATCATCAGGGCTTGCTTCATCTTCTGTGGTCAAGGCAAGACTCGTGCTGAAGGCGGACAGGCATATGTCATCGATCCAGTGACAGACAACTTCCGCGGGCATGACGTCCATCACAATGTTCCGCACACTGTCCCGCATGAAGCTCCTGCGGCTCGCAGCGAGGATGCTGCACCTCCATACGAGTATGTCAACAAGGCCGCGCCCTACACCATCATTCCGCGACCTTTTCCTCATTTTGGCTCGTCCTCGGAATACCAAGCCAGCGAAGTTGGTTCCCACGAAAGCGAGAAGGTCGGCGAAGTTGGAGCATCACACCCCGTCAATCTCGTAGTGTCACGCCCTACATATGACCGTACGAGCAGTCACGGGCAGGTCTCGCGCACGACACCGGTGGATGAGAAAAACAGTTTGAATCCATTCATCTGATTGCGCTTGCTGGCATTCAATTGCAGCCCTCATTGACCTTTCCTCCGTCTAACGTGATGGTCTGCTGTCTCCGAGGGTGCATGCGCATCGGACTGTGAGAGACGTAATTGCTCAGGTTACGTACTTTGGTCACTGAGGTTCTCTTACGAATCGAGTTATTCTTCGCAAGACCACTAGCTGTAGGCTCCTCGGAGTCTCGCTACTGGAAAATGGTGTCATACATAGACACGAGATCGGAATCATTCCTGGTCACTCGTAATTAAAATACATTTACCCAGGATTCTCTCATCTGTTGTTCTCATGTATTTCTTGGTTTTTGCATTGCGTCTCGTTTGCCATGCATCCTATCGTGGCGTTGTTGATTTCCATCCACTTTCCTTCATCCCCCTCCTCGAGGAAATTTCTTTTAAAGTGATGATTTGAGAAAGCAGTTGGTCTTGGTACTTTCGCTCTCCACTCCCGTTTCCTCTCCAGCTCCCCTTCCAGTCACTGAAGTATCCCCTGCCGCCCGTCTCCGACTCCCCGCCTTAGCGTTGGCTTGCCCCTTTGGCCGCGAGCACGAGCTTCGGGTGGTGTACGGCGTGAACTTCGGTTGGCTGGTTCGGTTGGTAGCTGCGACGTGCCGGACAAGGAGAGTATGGTCGCTCATTCGCCTGTCTCAATTCATATCGACTCCCTCTCCTGGCTCGCCCTCCCTTGGATTGTATCTCCGGACCCGGGGCTGCGGTGGGCCATAGGGAGAGGAGCTGTTCCTCTCCGACCTTTCCACTATTCGGATTGCGTTGCTGGGAAGTACGGAGTCGGGGCAGTGCTGACTGATAACGAGCGTTCGAGTCTTCCTCCTTGCCTTGCGGACTTCCGTACTGATGCGAGTGAGTAATGAAGACGAGATAGATGCGCTGTTTGCGCGTTTGGGAGGTTGGTTGGCTGTTGGTTTTGCGCTTTGCGACCTGTTGTCCCCGTTGCCTTTTTGCCGGGGATGCTCGGCGCGGAGGGTCTCTTTGGTTTCTATCGTTGAAGCGTTGGACACATGGCAGCTGTATCGTTTTCTATAGACAAAGACATGTGGGATGGCTGGGCGACGCTCCCTGAGGGATGGGCTCGGGATCCTGTATACAGACTAGCGCAGGTACCGCGCTCAAGACAAACAAAGCTCTCCCTCAAGGCATGGCCTCTCTTGCGCTGAAGTGTATTATTCCGGATGACTCGTCCATCTCGCGATTTACTTCAAAGCACCCATGTGCTGAGATTCTATATCCGGCGTTTTGATGTTCACATGCCCTTTCCATCGATCGCTTGGCGGGATCCAATCACGCGGCCATGAACACGCGCATCAGCTTGCTTTTTCCGTGAGACACTGCAGCGCCCTGCGTTCTGCAAATCCATCTGCTGACGGACGCCGAGGCTTGGGGGGTTCAGTCGTAGCTTAGACGACATTACAGAATACATACAGTATCTGAGCGAGAAGCCAGGTCGCCGGTCGCAGTGTTGCAGGAGAAGTGACTCGAAGGCAGGCTGTACTTCCTTTTGACTGTACGACATACCTTGGTCGCATACTGTGCAGTAACATTAGTTGATTCAACCTTGCGTGAGGCTGGCGACACGGAGCATTGCGGCTCTCTCGGAAGTCAAAAGGAGCCCTGCGCTTTGCTGCATCACCAGCTGCATCACCAGCTGCATCACCAGCCACAAGCCTGCATCGTCTTTGGCCAATCCACAGCCCAACCAGCAGCCCGTGCAAGACCTTCGAACCTGGACAGGTCAACAAGGCCGAAGAACCGGCGCAGTCATCCAGACCGGGAAGACGTGGGCAAAGTCCACACCACCGTCCGCCTACTAGCCCTTGCCCGGTGCGCCTCGCGCCAAACGAACAACTCACAATATCTCCACATACTCCCACCACGCCGCGACTCTGGCCCGAAACACCACCACCCAACGCTTCCCACTCCTCCAGAACTTCGAGCAGGATCTCGAGCTTCAGGACCTCTCCCTACCGCCCCCAACTCTCACCGCGCCAGAGACCGCGGCCGGACACGTCGAGGCCGAGACACGGTGGGAGCGCAAGCGGCGCGTCAAGCTTGCCCGCCTGCGCGAAGAGGACGAGATGAAGTTCTCGCACAGTATCCAGTTCAACGCTGTGCCGGACTGGAGCAGCCACTACATCTCGTACAGCAACCTCAAGAAACTGTAGGTAACCAACCAACCAACCAACCCTACCCCACCACTCGCTCCCTATATCATGAGGCTGACCGTACAACCTATCCATGTAGCATCTACCACCTCGAAAAGGACATACACCAGAAAGCCGGTCCGACCACCCGCGACGCCGAGTCTTCACCGCTCCTCGAGGGTTCCATCGAAGATCCGGATAAAATCTTCTCCAGCGCCCTGAACCATGAGCTCGAGAAGATAGTCTCATTCTACCAGCTCAAAGAGCTCGAGATATATGGCGAGGTGGAAAGCCTGCTGCGCGAGCTGGAATCATATGAGGCCGAGCGGGAAAGAGAGGAAGCCGAAGAGGCGGAAGAGGATGGAGGCCGGGGACAGAGTCGCCCGAGCACAAACAGGAAAAACAGCTTGCTCAGGAGCTTTGGTTTAGGCAGGCCTCGGCGAGCTAGCACCGCCAGTCACTCGCATCACTCCATACCGGAAGAGGACAAGGATGACCGCGACAGCGACGACGATGCCAACGAACGCTCGACCCTTCGGAAACAGAAGTCGCGAGACAGCGGGCGCGCGTGGGGATCTCGCGCAGAAGACATGATGGCTTCGGATGTTTTGAAGCGGAGAAAGAGCCAAGTGTACGATGATCACAACGACATGTCCTTTTCCATTCTCTACGACAGCGGCATCACGTTGAAGAAGAGAGCTATTAGCTGTTACGTCTCCATCTGCGAGCTTCGGTCGTTTATCCAACTGAACAAGACTGGGTTCAGCAAGGTGCTCAAGAAATATGACAAGATCATGGACCGGAATCTGAAGAGCCGGTACATCGACCAGAACGTCGCATCGGCCTATCCTTTCAAGCAGGATACCATGGATCGTCTGGGAGACAATCTCAACAAGGTCGAGCAGGCTTACGCGAACCTTTGCACGAATGGCGACATTGCGAATGCTAAGAGAGAGCTTCGGTTGCACCTCCGGGAGCATGTCGTGTGGGAGCGGAACACTGTGTGGCGTGAAATGATCGGCATCGAGAGGAAGGCACAAGCAGCCAATCTGGGCATACGGCGAACGATGTTGGGTCGAGACACAGACCCGAGCAGTGCACAATTGCAGGGGGACGAAGCTGAGGTAGCCATGAAGGAAATCAGGACTCCAGTGGGCAAGTACACTTGTCCACGATGGCTTCTTAGCTCCACCTTCTATACGTTGATCGTCATCTTGACTATCTTCCTCGTGCTTCTCTTGGTGCCTATCATGGAGTTACCTGAGCAGCAGAACTGCCTTGCTTTGGTGATCTTTGTGAGTTTGCTATGGGCGACAGAGGTAAGCAACATTCTAAACTTGACCACCTTCCCTATTGATCCTCCGAGTAGGCCATACCCCTGTTCGTCACCTCACTCCTGGTACCATTCCTCGTAGTGATTCTACGCGTTGTAAGGTCGGACCAGAAGCCACACCCCCGCCTTGACTCAAAACCAGCAGCGAACTATGTATTCTCGGCCATGTGGACACCAGTCATCATGCTCCTGTTGGGTGGTTTCACCATTGCGGCCGCGCTGTCTAAATACAACATCGCTAAGATGATGGCCACTTTTGTTCTCAGCAAGGCTGGTACAAGGCCACGCACTGTACTACTGACCAGCATGTTTGTGGCTATGTTTGCCAGCATGTGGATCAGTAACGTCGCAGCACCCGTGTTGTGCTTCTCGATCATCTCGCCAATACTGCGCAACCTGCCATCGGACTCTGACATGTCCAAAGCGCTACTCCTCGGCATCGCGCTTTCGTCAAACATTGGCGGCGCCGCATCGCCGATCGCATCGCCTCAGAATCTAATCGCCTTGCAGAACATGAACCCTCAACCCGGTTGGGGTGCATGGTTCTTCATCGCGCTGCCGGTCTGCATCATCAGCATTCTAATGATATGGCTGTTGCTGTTGGTAACCTTCCAGCCGGGCAAAGGTACGACGATTGTCCCCATCCGCCCCATGAAAGACCGATTCACGGGTATCCAATGGTTCATCAGCCTCGTCACCCTTGCGACGATCGGGCTCTGGTGCGCGTCGCATCAGCTTGAAGAAATCTTCGGCGACATGGGCGTCATCGCCATCATCCCGATCGTCCTCTTCTTTGGCACCGGAATCCTCACCAAGGAGGATTTCAACAACTTCCTGTGGACCATCATCATCCTGGCAGCTGGAGGGCTGGCTTTGGGTAAGGCTGTGAGCAGCTCAGGGTTACTTGCCACCATCGCAGCCGAGATTACCACACGCGTGGAGCATCTTTCGTTGTACGGGGTCCTGGTGGTATTTGCGAGCATGATCCTTGTGGTCGCTACGTTCATCAGCCACACCGTGGCAGCCCTGATTGTGCTACCTCTTGTGCAGCAGGTTGGACAGAGCATGAGCGAGCCGCACCCGAATCTGCTCGTCATGGGTAGCGTGCTCATGTGCAGCGCGGCCATGGGTCTGCCAACAAGTGGATTCCCGAACATGAGTGAGTGCCATGGCGTACAAACTATTAATATCAACTACTGACGTCCTTCGCAGCGGCCATCATGATGGAAGACTCGCAGACGGGTCAACGCTACCTCCAAGTCAAACACTTCATCACGCGCGGCATTCCCGCCTCCCTCCTCACCTTCCTTGTCGTCATTTCTGTGGGTTACGGATTGATGCTCCTAGCTGGGTTCTAGGTGTCGCAAGGTATGTACGCAATCTTGAGAATTTGGAATAGCATAAAGGAGCGTGCTATAATTATTACTATTGTAAATCAACAAGCATTTGCAAGTATATATACGTCGTACCTATTTTAGCAATTTTCTGTTTCCCGCCACCGAGCTGTTGGACTGAATCAACATCGCTTTTTCTCCCAGCGCTGCCCTCTCATTAATGACAGTGCTCTCAAGTGGCCGCCTCCTTCGTAGTCGTCGTGGCGTTCGTCTCGTTGTTCGGCACAGACATGGCTTGCGGGACGCAGTTGTAAGCCAGAATCTTGTCGTTCCATCCCATCTCGACCAAGTTGGCCACGCCAGGCCATGTCAACTCGATCATGTCGGCACCGGGAATGCCCATGTCAAGACAGGCGCCATTACTGCATCATCATCATCTTAGCATCTAGTCTCTCGGAAACGCAGGATCAGCAGTGCAGAGGAATAACGCACTCGTAGAAATTACAGCTGATGCCTTGGTCAGGCCCGACGGAGGAGACGACCTCGTCGAGGTCGCCCAGAGTGTTGCAATATTCGTTGCCATAAGGGGCGACGAGTTTCCGGCAGTTGCCGGCCCAGTCAACGTCGGAGCAGGCCCAGATCTGGTGAGGTGGAGTCGGAGGGTTAGTAGGTTGGTAACCCGACTGGTTTTGGAGGAGGTATGGCAGGGGGGAAATACTCACTCCTGGTTCGCCTTGCCGCTTAGTAGGGGCAGACGACACGACGGCAGCGAGGACGAGGAGGATGAGGATGAGATACATGGTGACGGGTGCGTGCTTGTTTACCAACTTCACAAGGAGGATTTGGGTATATATGGAAGAATAACACCACGTGAGGACAGAGATGGATGTGAGGCAGAAGATGAAGAAGAAGAAGATGGTTTCCCCGCAACCCAGGTTTGAACAGCAAGAGCTATTTTCTATGCTGCGAGTCCAAGGGGAAAGAGCTACTCGTTATATACCTTTCTTCCGAGCGGCGGGCTGGCAGTCAGACGGGGCGCACTCAGTCAAATCGCAGCCATCTAGAACTTGCTTCACACAGCAATCCAGTTTGGGGCTAGCATTCCCCAGCCAAGCGATTTTCTCCGCCGCCCACCTCTTTTTCGAGGGTGGGCTGGCCCAGACACAGCAGCACCACCACCACCACCGCCAACGACCTTGTTCCCGGAAACCTTTTGGTGACTGAGGCATGAGTGTGCGAGTGGTGCGAGTGTGCAGCCTCGTCTGGCGTCTGTGTGTTATGATACACCTGGATGCGGATAGTGACTTTGGCGAGATGCAAGCGGGTGACACATGCAAGGGGGCGCGAGCTGTGCTCTGTTAAGTTAACGTTAAGTTTGGGTAACTAAGTCAACGTACTTGCATCGGAACCCGGCAATCACTTCCACGCTTCGTACCTTGGGCACTGTGTCTGCGTATCCGGATCGCACCTGCTGTCACAAAATGTCAACTCGTAGGCCTGTGGTCATGTGCTTCGTATACCACGTTCGTTTGAAGTCGCCGTTTCTGCAAGGCGGCGCAGCTGCCTCCCGTTACCGGTGCTACCACCACTGACCCCGTTGCCAGGCCAGGAGATGCTGTGTCATCTGCTCCCGTGCGACCATCACCAGACGTCCAGATTTGCTCTGCTGAGGCCGAAGGGACTTTTTAACCCGTGTTTACCACGACGTTATGAATCGAGGGCTGTTCGCCTGAGGAGACCCGTACAAGCAGACTCATGGTATTGTTGCACAAGCCACTACTACATGTAAGAGATACCCCCACGACTGGCACCCGCGATTCAAGTTGAAAGTGAAGTATTAATATTGTGATGTCAAGACCCCTGCGATGCAATCCATGTTGTGCTGCAAGATGATGCAGGGTAGATAAATTAGACGGAAGACTGGGCGGTACCAGCTCGAAATTCCCAATGCCAGATGATTTGATATCCGGTATCAATGCGTCGATGAGTCAGTCTAGCAGACCCTCAACGCAAGGCCTTTTTCTTTTGGAAGACCGTAATAAGAATATCCCCTTTCCCTCTCACATTGCCGCAACTGTCGCGTTATCGCTCGCGTAGCCGTTAGGGACGAACGGAGCATGCGTATAGTAAGGCTGGAGAACCTTGCTAGCATACGTGTAGTCATCAACGCACATCCCGCCACCTTCGCGGCTGATGTGAGGACAGTGGACATCGGGTCTGAATGGAACCATGTTTTCGTGCACCATTCGGCAGAGCAAAGTGTTCATGCCGAGCCCATACGCAGTGCCAAACGGCACCTCTTTGGTGAGGAACTCGTAGCAATCGTCGTACGAGTCGTAGATGGTGTTGGTTCCGTTGCAAGAGCTCATGGCGGTGGTGCAGATGCCATCCGCGAGGATGTCGGTAAAGTACGCAACTGTCTGGTCCGTGGTGTTGGTACCAATCTTGGGGGCGGCCTCGGCCAGTTGGGAGTCCAAGAGGTACTCAAAATACCGATAGGTCGCGTCGTATTGCCAGATTTGACCATCCTCGTTGAACATGATCCACGTATCGATCTCTACGGGAAAGACATCGAACAGTCCGGCGGTGTTGTTGAAGTAGACGATCGTAGCTGCGGAGGCGATGTTGCCGTAACCGATGAAGTGGACGATGTCATAAGACACTGGCACGCCGAGAAGAGTAGTGCTCTGAGAGGCACCCAGAGTTGAAAAGAGGCCAAAGAGGTACTCGGTGTTGAGCTCTTGACCATCGAAGGTACGTGTGGCATCGACCCGGCCCAATACGTCAGTCGCCAATAGGGTCGAGTTGATGGAGTTGGCTTGTTCCTTGTTGGCAGGGTACAGGAAGTTGTCCCAAAAGTTCGACTGCAACTGGTACAGCTCTTCGAAGGAGAATCTGGGTAAGCTGGAGCTGCTAGAGCTGCTGGAGCTGTTGGAGCTGTTGGAGCTGTTGGCCGTCGCAATAGCCCTAGGGATATGCACGGCGCTGACCAGATCGACGGTGAAGACGACTGCCAGGTAGGCGAGAGTTGCGAGTAGAACGGGCATCTTGTGGCTTGGTCTGAGTCTGACTGTGAATTCAGTAGGTCTCCGATGCTGTTCAGTCGTGTTGGAGTGGGCTGCTTATATCTTTTTATAGAGGATTGTGGATGATGGTGTATTGGCAGGGCGGATGTTCTTGTGAGCCAAGACTATGCTACAACCAGGGTGTCCATGTGAAGGATCTATGCTTGGCAGGAGCGGTCGCCGGCTTCCAGGTATCCCAGCCCTAAGGATCGCGAGGAATGACCCGGTTTTAGCAACACTAGCATCAATTGGAAGACGAAGATACACCCGGTCACAAGGAAGGTTGTGAGTGGCGGTACTTTGAGTGGCGGTGGAGAGGACATGCTCTTTACATAGCGAAGGATACTGCACACCCAAGCCAAAATGATGGCAAGGCTGCAAGATTGTGCGAAGATCTTTCCGTGACTAGAAGAACAAAGGGATCTTGTCAAATGCTTGTTTCCTCCCTTGATTGAATGTTGCTTCGTGGCAGTTCATGAACATGTGCTCATTTGACGAAAACGGAAAGCCCGCGGGTTCCGCGGACACTAAGACATCCCATGGAAATAGCGAAACCAATCACTCGTCCTAGTTGACTGGACCTCCATCGTATCGAAAGAATTGTTATGTGAAGTCTCGCTATTGAAATTCTTCATCCGAGATTCCTTCGCCATTTTCATCCCACGCAGGTTCCTGGAACAAGCGGCTTTCCGTGATGCCGAGGGCTGATGACCGGGCAAAGGTCTGTTTTCGAGTATTATTCCGCAGATTGTATCGGTTCAGCGGGGCGTGCCATGAAGCGAAGAGCCGGCTTGCAAGCGAGCCGTAGGAGTTCCGACGACGAGTTGCAGACAATGTCTGTGACCGCTCAAACAGCCACTGGCGTGCCCTCTTTGGCCTCCTCGGCCAGTTGGCGGAGCGCATCCATGGCCTCGGTTTCTCGGCCTTCAGGTACAAACAGGTGATCATGATAGTAGCCGCTGACAGGATTCACACCCATGCCCAGTTGCCTCAGCCGGTCAGCGACCACTGCCATGAATCCAACGGCCTCGAGACTGGAGTGGACGTTGAGAGTGATCATCCGGCAAGGAAACTGATAAGGCAGCTCATGTTCTTCCACCGAGGATTTGGCGGCGATAAGAGTCAAGCCCTCCTTCTCTTCAAACATCATCTTCAAGTTCAACTGGCCGGGGATGGGCGGCGAAGGAATGGTAACGAAGACAAAGGTCTCTGGGTCCAGCTCGGGCGCCAGAGAGGCCAACAGCGTGTTCAACGACAGCTCACCGACAGCTGCCATGGTTTGCTCGTCCGAGGCGGGGTGATGATGGTGGTGTAGAGGACCAATGGAAAATCCAAACTGGAGTCTGAAGCGGTCTTTGTGTCGGAAGACGGAGCGCTGAGTAAGCGCGGCTGGTCCCCGCCCCTGTCCCTCCAGCACTTTCCACGCTCCTTCATCTCCATCCGCGCGGGTGAGCTACGTTAATCTACCTTATAGCGGGCCGGTCCGCTCTCGTCACGGTTTACATCTTAGCTTCAGCTCCGGCTTGGTCTGACAGGCGTCTTTATCGACAAGGTTTGAGCTGAAGCGGTGAATAAGTCAGAGGTTGGAGAATACCGGAGTCATCCTCATGATCAACAACCACTGGGGGAGCCAAACTGCATCAATCTCAAGAGAATACGCTTGTCTAGTCTTCCGCTACATGGCCGCCGATACAGGATGCAGCCCACCACTTGCGTCTCGCCTGCGAGTCTACTTCTATACCCAATCCAAATATGGCAGTCAATGAGAAGGACGCTTTCGATATATGAAGATTCTGTTCCAACTCCAAACACCACGCTGCTTGCACTGTCCTTGTCGGAAGTGTAGAGCGATGCATCAAGGCCACACAGGAGGCGGCGTTCGTCTCTTCCACTCTTCCTCGAAGAACAAACGATCGCTACAGGCGACGAGGGTCACCAGCACTCGGCCGCCTCCCGAATGACCGGTTCACCATTTGTTGTCAAACACCTTTCCGTTTACATGATTGACCATCTGCTTGACAGGAGCCAGGTGAGTTTTCTGGCCTCCGAACAGCATGCCTTTCCGCATGACTTCTCGGTAGTTCTCGCCGGGAGATACTTTTCCGAGCACGTACTCTCTTCGTGTCTCCACTCTTGTTGGGACAGGAATGCTTCTCCCAACCACTGCCTCCATTGCCTGCCAGGCAAAGGTGATTGACTCCTTTGCGCCTGCTGGAATGCCGGCTTCGTCCAGCATCATGATTTTGGTGTTCGGGTAGTGCTTCTGGATGTACTTTGTAATGTTCGGGTTGTACGCCCCTCCTCCGCACATGAAAATCTCGGCAATCTCCATGTCCTTCGGAGCATACCGACGGTAATGGTCGACAATCGCTTGGGCTGTGACTCGAGTTACAGTTGCGACCACATCGTCAGGGGACAGTCCCTTTTTCTCGGCCTTTTCGACGAGCTCGAATGCCAGCGTGTCCCGGAAGACTTCTCTTCCGGTAGTCTTCGGCGGATCCAGCTGGAAGTACTTGTGCCGCAGGAAATCATCCACAAGCTCCTGGTCGACTGTGCCGCGCGCGCCCATCTCGCCATCCTTGTCGTACTCGCGCTCCCCGTGGGTGTAGTGGCGGACTACGGCGTCGATGAAAACGTTGCCTGGGCCAGTGTCGAAATCATACGTCTCGTCCACGCCGCCCTTGTTGTCAGGCGGAATGAAACAAACGTTGGCGATGCCGCCAATGTTCTGACAGGCGCGCAACTTGGTCGGGTGGTGCAAGAGGAGCGCATCGAAGAAAGCAATCAGCGGCGCTCCCTGCCGACCTGCGGCTTGATCCGAAACCCGGAAATCGGTGACGCTAGTGATGCCAGTACGGGATGCAAGGAATGCTCCTTCCGCCATGGTTAGAGCACTCTTTGTCTGGCCTGGCTCCGGCATCGAGAGTAACCAGATTGTTTGGCCGTGTGAGCCAATCACGTCAATCGATCTTTGGTCCACCTTGTGCTCTTTGCAGAACTCTTCCACTGCTCCGGCAAACTAGGTAAACGTCAGCGCTCATGCCTCGGCACAATCTTTGACGAGTCTTTACAGTTTCGCCAAGCAGGACGTTGATCTCAGACAATCCTGAGGCTGTTGTCTGGTCGTGGAGGATGACCTCCATCACGCGTTTTTTGATTGTCTGCTCAAGCTCGATCTCTCCATATTTCAACAATTCGAAGTGCATGGCATCATCCGGAGTCTCCTGGTAGAAATGGCAGAGCGTGCAATCAATCCCATCCTGTCTCGTCAGTCATGCCCGGCATGAGGACTATCTCGCATCGCTCAACGTACCATTGACGTCCCACTGTTGAGACCCAGGACTGTCAAATCCAGAGGTGCACCGTCATGTTTGCCACTTGGGGTCTTTCCATTGACGCCGTTGGTCGGTCTTGACATTGTGAAAGCTGAGATCTGGAGCAGAGACTTCTCCCCGCTGGTTACTTCCGCCTCTGTTCAACTATCTACAGAGGTCGAGAGGATGATATCGGTTTTGTAGTGAATGAAATGGCAGGCAAATTGAGATCTTCCAAGTCGGATACTCCGAAAAGACAGGAATGCCACACCCGGGATTCTCGTTTGACACGTACTTATATTCGTTAGGTTGGAGTTGATCTGGGCCTCCACTGTCGATGTGATAAGCCTTGTTCCGTGGTGAGCAATATTTGCCGCTGTCGATGATGCACCTAGGTACATTGTTGCGTCGAGCTCGGTCTCTGATTGGTCACTGGCCATATTCTACAAACCTATCAACGGGTCCGTTGTGCTAGCATATGGACCTATGATGTCGCTGATTCCGTTCAACAAGAATAACTTGTTCGGACCGTGAGGAATCTTTCCCGGAAGACCAATCGGCGTCGAGCTCCCTTGCTCAGCCTCTTGTGGCACAAGACCTCGAGATGGCAAAGCGGACGACCGCATAAACGCATAAACGCAGGGTGGGGAGAGGGCGGCCTCCCCAGACCTGGCTTGGCGCCCCGCTGTCACTCTCTCCGCAACCCGCTAACGGTACCAACGCGGAGAAGTCGAACACAGACCTGAAGAAGGCCGGTACTGTCCTGTGAAGTGCCTGTAGCGTCGTCCTGCTAGGCTTGACAGCCGTCAGATGAACGTGACTGTTGCTGCAGCAAACAGACCACATAAGGTTGTACGCATTCCCCGTTATTCTCTATCAAACTGCAATCCAATCGTCTTTGGGCAGCGTCGCTGAGACTGACAGTCCAGCAATCCGGTCATCGTTGAGCATTTCCAATTCCGGTTAGAGCAAAACATGGGCTACACAAATCTGTGGAAGAGGTTGTCACCGGGACAGCTGAACCTCGCTATCCAGGCATTCTCACTAATCAGCATTTTCTTCGAGGGCAAGTCAACCAAGATTAGTCTCACGCAAGGAAATCGCTGACTCTTGAAAAGGCTATGATCAAGGTGTTATGGGAGGAGTCAACAACTCCCCCAAATACGTGACTGAAGTCGGCATCGGCTTACCCAGCGGAGAGGTGACAGATACGTTGCACCAAGGAGGCATCGTCTCGATTTACTACCTTGGAGCCATTGTCGGGTGCTTCGTTGGAGGTTGGCTAGCTGACCGGATTGGCCGTATTAATGGGTAAGGTTAAACGTTACCTGATTACTGGTACTAGTAGTACCTGGGCGAGTGCGATTACTAATTCCAAACCAGTCTTTTCATAGGAGCCATCTTCGCACTCATTGGTGGCGCACTACAGGCCGCCACCCAGTCCTCGGACTTCATCCTTGTAGCTCGTGTCGTTACCGGACTTGGAACCGGAGCGCTCACCGGCATCACACCCGTCCTTGTATCCGAGACTTCGACGGCCGGGCACCGCGGTGGCTACCTTGGTTATGTCTTCGTCGCCAATTACCTGGGTATCTCAGTCGCGTACTGGCTAGACTTCGGTCTGGCCTTCATCAACGACGGGTACTCTGACGTGAGATGGCGCTTCCTATTGGCCTTCCAATGCCTCCCGGCTTTGCTAATCCTTGCTGGGATCAAGACTTTGCCAGATAGTCCTCGCTACCTTGCCTCAGTGGGTCGATATGACGAGGCACGTGACGTCCTCGAAAGGGTCCGCGGAACTTACGACACTGAGGTCGAGGCCGAATTCATGGAGATTGTTGCGGCGGCCAAGGACAGCCAGCGCACGTCTCCATTGCAGTTCACGAAGATATTGATCGGTAAAGGCGGCAAGCCCGGGGCACACCTTGGCCGCAGAGCTTGGCTTTGTGTTTGGCTTCAGATCATGGCATCATGGACTGGCATCACTGTAAGTAAGTGTTTCAAGTCAACATTGTTGAATTGTCGATACTGATAGGGGCCTCAGGCTGTTACCGCATACTCGCCAGTGCTTCTGTCTCAAGCTGGTTACGACTCCCTTACACAAAATGGGTTAGCCGGCGGTCTCAACACGATCGGCATTGTTGGTACTATCATCAGCGCGCAAATCGTTGACAGACTCGGCCGCCGTGTGTGTCTTATTGGCGGTGGTGAGTTTGTCGTCGCACTCAACAAAAGCCCATTCTGACAGTCTCATCAGCATTCGGGCTTTTCGTCGTCAACCTAATCGCGGGGTCTCTCTACGAGGCCGCACGAGGTCAGCCAGACAAGGCCACATCATTCGCTCCCGCCGCCGTCGCCATGTTGTTTCTTTTCAACCTGTGCTACGCAGCAACCTGGGGCACAGTCGCTTTTCTCGTCCCTACGGAGATCTGGTCGTCCGATATGCGTGCTGCCGGAAATGGTTTTGGTGTCACTGGTTGGGCGGTAGGAGTTGGATGGACGACGCTGGTGAACCCGATAATGTTCTCCAGCCTCGAGAACCGCACATACTTCCTCTTCGCAGGACTCAACCTGATCTGGATGCCGATCGTCCATCTCTTCTATCCGGAAACGTCGGGTAGGAGCCTGGAGTCGATCGACGCGCTCTTTTCGACTTCGAGTCCTTTCAACTGGTCCATGGAGCAAGCTTACCGCGAGCACGGAGACGTCCTGGCGGAAAGGGGATTTTCGGTGACGTCGGGTAAGGTTTGAGGGAAAGGCTGGTTAAATCCAGCGTGAGGCTGTTGGGGATTTTAACGAATATTTGACAAATGATTGACGAATGAGATACGATGGAGAGAGCTGCTGGAGGGTAGAACTCTAGAAGGATAGCAGTAGAATTGAGAGCGGGATTCTCCGGCTGCGGTGCCCGAATGGTCGTATGATCTCGACTCTCTCTCTCTCTCAGCCCTCCGCGCGGGCAGGCGGAAGATCGTCCAACTGCCGTAGATGGCACCAATTGAGAGAGTGTGGCGGAGGGGATGCCGACCAGCCACGTGCGCCCGTTGGTCAAACTGCCGAACGTTCAAGGTATCACCCTAAAGTGCCGTGTGGACGTCTGGGAGAGTGACGGGTCACGGGAGGCTGGCGAGGCTGGCGTGGCTGGCTGCACCTTGTATCCGCGGGTGTCGCTGGCAGACGAGTGTGTGGAAAGGGGGTGGGTGTGGGTGTGGGTGTGATTGGATTGGGGGTCGGATGGTGTCCTCTTGGGCAGACATTTCCCAACGCTTGCTGGCCTCTTGTTGGACAGATTCTAGCGGTACTTAACTTACAGTCACCACTGTATCTCGCAGCATCCCCGTCCACCTCTGTCGGATTTAACGACTCCTGAGAAAGCTTCTTGTGCTCGGATTAGGGGGAATATTCGGCAGGACAAACTCTGTTGGCCTCGACTTGCGTGGACTGCAGCCCAGGAGGCTGATTGCGTCAGTCTCTGCGTAGCCTCTGCGTCTGAAGGCCAGAGATGCTCGACTAGTCTGGCTTGCAAGCACCAGTAAGCATGCGCTCCGATGGTCACCAAGATGCAGCTCGAGATGCGGCCCGTGGCGGCACTCTGGCCTTTGCTCGGTCTTTAATCCCGACGGCAGGTACTTCATTGTTACTCGTCCTCGCAGTCGACGTCCTTACGGATGGCAGTCTGCACGGATCGGGTCGGGGGCCTCTTCAACTAGGTGTAAGCATCTCCAGGTTTGCTTCCTCGCCCATGGAGGGGGGGGAGGCGGCGGGGGCGGTGCAAGCAACCGCCTTTGGAGGAGATATTTAGACCGTGGCGGGTCCCAGGTGATGGGCCGGATGGATGCGATTGAGCGGTGCCAGACTGCCAGACTGCCAGACTGCTAGACTGCCAGACTGCCAGTTGGTGTTGTGTTGTTTGTTGTTCGTCTGGCGCTACGTACGTATTAATCACACATGGACTGGTTTGGAACTTCATCGCCGTCCCCGCATTACTTCACCACTCTGAGTGCCGGGACATCTCCCTATGTTTGCACGCCGCCACACTCCCACGCCTTTTCGCTGCTACCACCATACCCACGGCCAAGCTTCCACATACCAATGCCCGATGGGCGTCCGAAGAAGCTTCAGCGTGCCTCTAGAGCCTGTACGTCCCTGCAATGCTTCAAATTCCCCCAAGAGCTTTCTGTGCCAAGGCCGTCCTGCTGACCGCGCCCGCAGGCGACTTCTGCCACAAGCGCAGCATCAGATGCCGACCAAGCGATCACGATGGCGACCGCTGCCAGAACTGCGTAGACTTCGACATTGCGTGTACCTACACGCGTCCGTGGAAGCGTGCGCGCGCAGGCACATCCAAGACCGCCCCGGACGACCCCCACCAGCGACGCCGCACCTCAAGCTCCGCGCAGCAAGACAACCAGTCCGAGGCCCACCCAAGCCCCTTTCAGAGCTCAATGGGCTCGGCCCAAACCGACGATCTGCGCGCACAGGCGGCTTCTGCTCCCCCAGGTGTCGAGCGGCGCATCCAATCGTTTGCTGATCCAAGTCTGATACAATACTCCAAGGAACCATTGGGCCAGGCATGGAAGTCCTTCGCAATCGCCGCTGGCCCCTCCATCCAGACACTCATGGACGTGTACCACAAGATCGTCTATCCCATCTTCCCTCTCTTCCATCGCAAGACACTGGCCGAGAAACTAGACAGACGAGAGCATCTACGAGACCGCGGCTTCTTCGCCTCGGTCATGGCAGCATGCGCTCTGGTGTCGGCTCGCGCACGTGACGGCGCTCTCACTACCTGGAATGTTTTCGGGGCGCAACCTGAGGACATCCCGTCGGAGAGCTTCTATGAGGCAGCTAAAGATTCAATTCCCAAAGACCTTCATCAAGCCAAAGGACATCATTTCCTCAAAGCGGCCGCGCTTCTGGCTATTGGAAGTATCCAACTCGGTAATATTGAGGGGCTGCATGAATTTTTGGGTCATTACTTCACCTTATCATCCATACAGCGCTTCCATGATGAGGCTCACTGGCCCAAGAACATCTCACCCGTCGAGCGTGAGGAGCGAAGGCGCTTATTCTGGTCCATCTATACACTCGACATATATTCGGCAATCGTGTGGAATCGACAGTTGCATTCCAGAGAGGCACACGTTCACGTTGGGTATCCTACGGAGATCCGTGATGAAGTTCTGGAAACCGCTGCTGGAGGTATCTCAGACAACGCGAGTTGGATCCATGGCTGGAACTTTACAACAGATATTTACCGCGTCCTTGAACACACCATCGGGAAGTTGCGCTCTCGACGCGCTGGCAGTGGTGGACTGGTGCCGGTGCAGGCCTTCTTCCGGGCGGACACATTTTCGGCGCCAGACCTTCTCCGATCTGTACTCGACATGTATGCTCGCTTGCCTCAATGGTTCAAAGAGGTACCGCCCGTCACCGGCGACCAGGACAAGGACATATATGGCTTCCAAGCTGCAAATATCCAGGCTACTCTACAGCTCTTCCGCATGGTCCTCTTCTCGGTCGAAGAGCTCCCAGACGTTGACCAGAAATGTCAGGTAGCCGCCGAGCTCTTATCCGTATTTCAAACTGTTCCAGTACCATACCTGAAGGCAATCAGCACGCCATTGGTAAGTATCCCCTCTCTTCAATGAATCATATATTCTGACGAGATTGCAGATCTACCACCTTGCCGGCATTGGAACCATACTTGGGTCTGTGATGGAGAGCCCCCTTTCCGAAACATCTTATCAACATGTCCGAAGCATGCTCCTCTCAATGGCAGATCTACTGGAAAACCTCGAATTTGGCATGTATACAACCCAAGGCACCAGCAGAGGATTGCGCGCGCAAGTCGACCGCATAGACGAATACATGCGCATCCAGCGCTCCACGCTCGCGCCCTCGTTCCAGAACACGATCGCCGATCTGACAAGCGTGGATGGACGTAATCCGTATCTCGCGACAAATAGCATCGCCGTTGTGCCACAAACGCAGTCTCAATTCCAGGTCCCACCAGAGTTGCTGGAGGATTGGCCCTGGCCTGTTGACTTAAATCAGGATTATGGTCTATTCCCGTTCGGAATCGAGTATGATCTCGGTCAGCCAATAAATCCCGTTCCGCAACCACCAAATCGATAATCAGGTCGACACTCTGCAAAACTCAGAGCCCGCGTCTACCCCCAAAGAAAGAAAAAAAAAAACCAAGGCATAATTTCGGTTTTCCATGCCTATTTAAGTTTGAGCTGGACTCAAACAACTGCATCGATAGTCGGCACATCCTCTGCTTACTTTGCAATACTGGAGAGGTTGTCTGTACGATACTTAACGAACCAGAATGTTGCATTAATCCTACCCGGGAAGAACTCTGTAAGCGCCCGTAGTGCCGAAATGCAGATTGTTCCGCTAATATGTCAACGACTGAGACAGGAAAATATTGAGAGAAAGAGAGATTACATTTTCGGACATTCAGAAATTTCGGGTAGACCCTGCTTCCTTCTGCGAGGCAGAGCGTGTTTTCGGGGGTTTTCATGGAGAAGGAGATGGTTTAGAGGCGGCGTAGAAATCGCGCCGAGCCGATGAGAAGGAGCTCTCACGGTCTGCTTCGACGCTGCTCAGTTATTAAAAGCTCATGATTCTCTGGGCTGAGGTCCAGGTACATAAATTTTCGGTTCTCGGTGTTAACTATTCAAACTGAAGTAGCTCTAGAAGGGACGACATTGTGTACATAATCTTGGATAAGGTATCCTTTCGACACGCAGCCGCGGTGGTCAAATCTATGGTAAAGCACAAAAAGGATGAATATCCAGTAAGAAAAAACCTGGTTTTCGATGGCTTGAAACCTGCGCATTTAGGTCGTGGTTGTACAATCGTAGCACGGCTGTACTCTGTCTCTTGCAGTTCGAAGTAAGTACGAACGAAGTCTTCTAACGTTACCGATGTAGAAACAAACCGTTTGGCTTGGAATGTAGATATGAGCCTCCCAACGTCTCTGCATAAGGATCGCACCACATCTACGGGGCTTACAGCTTCTTCCAACAAGGTCCGGTGCGGCATATTCCCGGCAAGCTAAAATTCGCCAGCAAAATCTAGTCTTGATGCTCTGTGCTGCGTCGTAAGTCCTTATCCATCCCCAAAAAGCAAGGTATCGAGACCGAATCCGTCTACATGGGATGTTAGCTTGCAAAAATGAATACGCTGCAGTCGTCCTATCTGGCCGTGATAACGTTATATGAGATGCCCTCGCCATCCGCTTGTCAAGGTTAGCTAGCTCCTTGTCGATTCGGTATTCGAGGCCCGGTCAATTTACATGTGGCCGCACTGCACAGTCGAAGCAAAGCAACACACACCCCTATATGTCTTGAGAAATGCCTCAAATCAACTTCCTAGATTATTGAAGTAGGTCTACACAGTAGATTGTGCAGTAGAAGTGGTCCATTGGCTATGTTCTAGAGACGTCGAAGTGAGTCAACACTACAGGTGTTGAACAGGTCGGAGTGCGCGACTAAATTGACCGGCCCTTGGTCCAATCTTGAATATCACGATGGCTCATTCGTTAGGGTGGCTCGCGTACGTATTCACTCACACACGACAAGCTTGACCGTACTGATGCTACAGAATTGAAAAGAGAGCGAAATCCAAAACTTTTGGCCGCAATAACACGTCGAACTAGATAACAGAACTACAACAACGCTTTTGAATCCCAAAGTGACTTGTCGAATCTGCAACCCCCCATGCCAGTCATTTCCAGGGTATTGACCTTACACCGCAGACCTGCCGTACCAAACATGAGATACATAACATTGACCCACCTCCTACAAAGGTCCGTCTTCATTTACCTGGCGGTGCAGCTTCCCTCTGAGAACATTTCCCGTCCAGCTCCTCCTGGAGCCGTGCGTCCCAATCTCATCCGAGGAGAAAGCGGCGCTGCTCCCATGGCTCCCGCTACTGCCCGGCCGTCCGAGACCAAAATGCAGATGGTGAAGATGGTGGTGCTGACTTTTCGTTGCACTTGGAGAATCCGATTGAGCGGTGGAGCTATGTCGAGCAAGATCTGACGCCGATGGTAAAGGCGTACCAGAGGCAATGGAAGTATGGCTGGAAGCTGCGTTGGCCGAGAGGGTGAAGGTTGTGGCGCCTGCCCACGTGTGTCTCTCTGGGTTAGATCTCCCAACCGGGGCATCGGAGTCGTCCTTCTCGGGGATGGAAGAGTGAGTGGCGATGCTCATATGAGAAGGGTTAAGCTTTGATGTCGAGGCGATGCCGTTCTTGCTGCTGCTTCCTCTGATCGACCTGCTGAAGCCGACATGGAAGAAGTGGTGCTTGTGTCTGCCTCTGCTGTCAGTGGGCGCCCATGATGTTCGATCATGCAGGAATGGTGGGGCTCACTTTGAATGTTGGTGTTCAAGGCGATGCAACTCCGCTTCCCTCACCTTCAAGTCCCTCTTGAGCGCGGATTTGGATGATTTCAGCCCCTTGAGTTGAGCCGCTATCTCATTTCGAAGCATGCGAGCACGTTCAACTTCTATTGCCCAGGCGTCTAACTCGCTCCCTTCAGAGGATCGGGTAGTGTGAGATGAGTGTGGGTGCGCTGACGAAGAGACGACATCCGTCTCTTCCTCCAAAGGCGGTGCGGCAGGGAGAGGTTTTTCGTGATCGGCAGCTTGGGGCAACGGCTCAGCGCACCATTCATTGAGTATGTCGAGGTGTTCGCCCTTTTCGCGAAGCCTTTCGACCACTTGCCCAAATGTCTCTTTTGTCTCGCGCAGGATACGCAGCTCGTATTCCATTGATGAAATACTCTCGGAAAAGCCTGATTTCGTCTTTTGCAGGTCGTTGATACATTCATCCTTACCGCGAATTTCCTCGTTGAGTTGTTCTTCCTCCCCTCTGAGTTCGTTGATCTCGTGGTTGCGACGCTCTACGTCAATCTCCAAATTTCTGTTCGACTCTTGTAACTCGAGCATCTGTTTCTCGGTGGTCTCGAGCTTCTTCCGACAATCTGCCTTTGCTTTTTCGGCAGCTGATAGTTTTACAGCAGACTCGGAGGAATGATTTTCAAAGTTGGTCTCCACAGCTGCGGTGCTCTCGGCGGCATGGCCTATGCCTTCCTTGGCTTCCGCAAGAAATGTCTCAAGCTCTTCATTAGCCTGTTGAACGGCGAAGAGCTCCTCTTCAGTGACTGCAACGCGGGCTCGAAGATGCCTTTCTGACTTCTTCGTCCCTTCTACCGTGCGATGGAGTGCTTCAACTTCCTGCTCGGCTGCTGAGAGAGCAGCGTGAAGATTCACTGAATCACTCTCGGCGATGATGAGTCTTGTCTTGTTAGCACGGAAGTGTGCCTCTAGCGTAGCCTTGGATTTTAAGGCAGCTTCAAGAGCAGAATCGATATGAGCCTTGGCAAGGTTCACGTTATTGACATCCTCGGCCAAGGCTGCGTTGGCGTTTCGAGACGTCTCGTATTTGATCTGAAGTTCGTCTTTCGACTTCTCTGCAGAGGTCAGCTTCAATTGAGTGGATTCCAAATGCGCTTGGAGCCCTGCAGCCGCCTCCTGAGTTTGCCGTAAGTTGCCTTCCACTTCCGCCTTCCTCTCTCTCAAGCTCTGCAGCTCAGCTGCTGTTTCTGGACCTTTTTTCTGTTCAAGTCGCAGCTTTTCCAAAGCTGTGCATAGCTGCTCTTGCAGATCTTCTCTGGCCTTCAGCAGTTCCTGTACTTGAGACTTGATTTCGCGCTCAGAGTCTTGCGAAAACTTCAGCCTGTCGTGTAGATCAGACAATTCAGCTTTCAGATTTGACCGAGACTGTTCCACTACGTGCAACTGGGCTTGCAAGCCTTCCTTATCATGCATGATGGTGCATAAATTTTCTTCGGATTCTTTACGAGCTCGTCGGATGGTCTCGAGATCCTCCTGAACGCTAGACTTGGACTGCTCGGCCGCATGCAGCTGCTTCTCCAGATGTCCCAGCCATCCCGCAGATACTTCAATCCTGGAAGCAAGCTCACTAGTCTCATTTTCAAAGCATTCAGCTTTTCTTTGAAACCTTTTAGAGCTAGCGTGACTCATCTCAAGCTTTTCCTTTAATCTGACGACCTGATCATTCGCCGCACCTAACTTTACCTCGAGACTTCTTTGAGATTCCTCGGCAGATGCAAGCTGGCCGCGTATATGGGCAAGGTCTTGTTGAAGGGATAGGCGTTCGGTCTCAGATGCCTTGGTCTGTTCCTTGCACCATGCCAGATCTTCATCGAGCGAAGTCCGGGATTTTTCAAGCTCCGCTACCTTTTTTTCGCTATGTTGATAAACTCTTTCCAAGATGTTGATTCTGGCCTCTTTGGCGTGCATGCGAGCGCGCAGTTTGTCCTCTGATTCAGTCATCTGGGCAAGCTTCGACTGAGTAAATTGTAAATCCCGCTCAAGGCAGCATTTTGATGCCGCGAGTTCGCCTGCTCTAGTCTTATACTCGAATAAAGTATCTTCGAGTGTTGCCTTGGAACTCTCCAGGTCGCGCAACTTGTTTTGACTCTGCTCGTACTCATCTTGAAGTGTTTCAATCTGGGATTGACAAATCACTAGGGCATTATCCGATCCTCTTTTCTCCATGAGAAGCCGCTCGCTTGCTGAGTGAATACCTGTCAAGTCTGCAATGATATTGGAAGGTTCGCATTTCTGGCTACGCCTCTTCAGGCTTGAGATCCGCCTAGGAGGTGTTGGAGGCGGAGATATGGATCCCGAGGACAACGGCGGGGATATAGGTCGTTTCCGGTGATGAGCGGTATGCGAAGGGGCAAGTTGCTGACGACCGCTGGAATGACCTGGGTTCCCGATCACATTTGGTAGATGATCATCCTCGACTAGTTTCTTGCACTGCTTTGCCAGCAAGGCAGCGTGTTCCAACCTCTCAGTCACCTCTCTGTTCCGGTCTTGATGACGAACCAGCGTGGCCTGGAGTTCTGTGATGCGGCTGCTATGCTCACGGATGTTGAGATAGCTGCTGGCGCGAGATTGAGCCAAAGAGCGCGCTGATTGTGCTACCTTGGCCTCCTTGACAGATATCCTGACGGCAAGTCTGAAGGCGAGCTTGCGCAGCGAGGAGACGGACTGCTTTGCCTCTGCATTGGCGGCTTGCTGAGCTTTCAGCTCGAACCCGAGGCCATCTCGCTGACTCTTGATCAGACCTACCTGTCCAAGAGTCGAGACGGATGGGGAGCCATTGCGGGGATGATTGGCTGGAGAGGTGGCACTGGGGAATATGGAGAAGGTCCCCACATGGTTGTTCATGGCGGAAGGCTGTGGAGACGACGAGAAGCTGACTTGGTGGAGCTGGTAATGAAAGCGGAGACACAGACAAAGTGCCAGACTGACAGTCCTAGAATTGGCGCAGTGATCAGGAGATCTCGGGTGGATGCAGTGGGGAAGACATGGGAGGAGAGCGCGGGGGGATGTTTACGGAGAGAGACCGGGCACGGCTGGCGGGTTGGCGACGGATTTGGCGTGGATGACAGTCACATTCCAGTGGCTGAGGTGGACGGCGACGGGCAGCAGTTGAATGTCTGGGACAGTGAGCAAATAGGTACCGGCGAGTGCAAGAGCGAGAGCGAGAGCGCCATGCCAGCCCAGCGGCGCGATGGATTTCCAGAATGGCAAAGAAGCCAAGTCACTGCCCAACGCCCAGAACTGGGAGCATTACATAGCGGCGATGCGCGGTGCAGGATTACCTATTGCTTGTACTTCCGTAGAACAACGTACTCGTACCCGTACGTTGAAGATGCGTGGGGTGATCGTCTCACGTCTTAACGTTAACGTTACCGCGTGTGGCCGGGCCGGCGATGGCCGTTTGGGAGAGCCGACCACTACCTACGTTAAGTTACAGTACTTATCAGTTAACGTAAGTTATGCATCGGCGGACCTTCGACAGGGTAGCTCCCAGTCTGTCTTTCGACGAAGCTGAAGCATGGTGATGGTAATGATGACTTTTAGAGCCGCCGTTGCCCAGTGCCGGTGGTCTTCAAGTTTTGTTGACCTCAGCTCGGTGCTGGCTGTTCTCGCTTCTGCGCATCACTGCAGACCGCTACTTACTGTACGTACTGTACTGTACCGACTGGTCCATGCCTCCGCGTCCTTTCGTTATGCGGACCTTTTCGTCATCAATGTCCACTGCTGTACAGCACAAGGGCGAGCGCGCTGTTCCTTACACGAGCCATCCACTGCTTCCTGAGGATGCCACTTGCACGCTCTCGGGCCAAGGCCAGTGCTCTAGAGGACGCAGTAGCTACAACTTTGAACGTCGGCGCTTTTAGCGTTGAGCTTCATCCAATTTACGGTGCTGATGAGACAAAGCTGACTTTTGGAATGTGTGTGACCTAGCGACGTTGCAATCCGGGACATTGTTCGAGGCACAGTCATAACAACCCGATGTAAACAATGCCAACTTGCGTCAGACTGCCGTTGTTCGGCGAGGACCCTTGTTGTGCGACCCTCTGTGACAACAACGTTGTCACACCCAGCGCACTCAGTCCGACGCTTATTAAATGCTGCACAACGGACGCATTTGTATGTCGACATACCGACTCTAGACCTACATCCCAAAGGGAAAAAACGAAAAAAGGGCATAATAATCAGCCATGCAAGAAGGGGTCATGGTCGTGCTGGGGCTGGTCCTCGGGGCCATGCTCATCTTCGGTCTTTACCTTTGTATTGATTTCTTATCCACTGCTCGATCATGCCCTCAGGTTCTTCCCATCAATCAGAGACACAAGTACCAGTATGGTCGTGGCCGCGAAGACAGTATCGAGTGCGTCGCCGATCTTGAAGAGCAATGTGTCGGATCGAACACCACAGTCAGAGAAAATTCGGTCGCCAGACTCAATAATCGCATCGCCGAGGTTCGTGCTAGTAACGCGAGCGTAGCTTTCCAGACTCGCCCGGAATCGCAACCGATCACCTTTGGGTCCGAAGCCATTGCGCTCCAGGACTTACCGCCCATAATCGAGGCGAAGCCGGCCAGTTTCGGGACCCCGTTCGAGGACCAGGTGTCCCCCAGAACATGTATGCCATCTGTCGTAGAGCCTGCTGATAGCTCTTACAACCCATGGTCCAGATTCCCAAAGGACAGGAATGCGTGCTCGAAAGACTACCGTAACTCCAAGCTTGGCAAGGTGAGTCGATTGAAAGTTGTGTCCACAAGTGGAGATGCCTTGCTTGTCCCGAACGTGTGCGGGTCTCATCAGTCGTCGAGAATTGCTGGAGCCTCGTCTGCAAGGAATGGAAATCCATCCGTCATTAACTTTTGGCCTGCTCCTAGTCAAGGGCAGGGAAAAGGCTTCCCAGGACCACCCCGTGACAGATTGGACGAACAGTTCGAGGACGTCGATCTCGATGAGCCATCACAGCAGCCACAACGAAAATTGTCTCGTTGGGAGAATCCGAGAACTGCGCCGAGTCCGCCAGGTTGGCAGTTGCCAGATAGGGATATAATGACACGATTTTCGCGTCATCAAGCGCACCAGTGATAAGGGCAGCCGCAGAGACAGATATAATGCAGTAATACATTAACAGAGCTGAGTATTGCGATTCACCACAGGTAGGTGGAGTGACGTGTTGATGCGCTGACTCAGAAGTCGTAGTCATTCGCAGTGATATCAAATTTCGATACCTATTGCGACTGTGCAGTCTCGCCTTTGGATTAATCAGTTAGTCTTCGAAGCATACTGACCAAAGGAGCATTGCGGTTAAGTAGTCTTGAGCTCTTCGGCGCCCTTACCGATACACAGCCCGAGTCAACTCGCAGGCTTCAGGACTTTTGGTGAGGTACTCAGTAGGGGTGTCTTCCCCATCGGACAGATAGATGCACCATCCGTGTAATCTGAGCCTTGATACCTCGGTCGACGAAATCCGTGCGGTATCCGTGACTAGTACATATGTGCCGTCCAAGTGAACATGCTGGTCTTGTATGTAGTCAATGCGTACTGAAAGTGTCGCATAGAGTTGAGTGATTGGCTATTCGTAACCTGGAACTATGTAACTACCTGGCCAGGTGATGTGGTAGCAGTGGTGGGTACGTGGGGTCCTGTTGATCTCTGTCCCGGTCCTTACCGAGGTAACCGAGGTAACTTATGTAACCCGTTTGTCAGACGCTGTGATCACGGGCATCCTTAGCAGCTCACAGATTGCAGAAAGGTAGAAGGCAGGGTTGGTGCTTGTGGCTGGCAGAGAAAAGTCCAAAGAACTGTGGCGGCTTTGTGACAGCGGTTGCAAAAGGAGTACTACCTTAGTACGGCAAAGCTGATGGATTGATAATGACGTCCTCCGATTGGCTCAGCCACTAGCGTCTTGGCTTTCATGACGAACGTCAAAGCCAGAGTCACGCTCGAGGCGCTCGAACCTGAACTTCCTCACCGATACCCTCAACACATCACTCACCACATCTCCCGACTCTACTTCCTCGACTTCAACCGCCATGGCCGTCTCCCGAAGTGCAAGCTATGTATCGTCAAGCGCTCCCGCCATGTTCAGATTCGCCACATCTTCCGCCCTATCGTCCACTGGACGATGCTGCCAATGCTTTCGCGCCTTCTCCTCGTTCAAACCCTTCCAGCAATCGACAAGGCGCCAACTCCAGACTGCCAGCGCATACCACCCGTCGGCACTCGAGCCTCCGCCAGCGCCTCCTCGCAACAAGGGCGTTCCAGAAACCTCTATCGCCGGCGCACAATCAGAGATGAACGAGCAGAGGTCGCCACAACGGCTGACGGACCAACAGCTAAGCAGTCTGGCGTCTGGTCAGGGGCAGAGAAGCAGCATCGGCTTGGCGGAGTCTCAAGCGCAGAACCCTAAATCAGCAGCCACCTCGACGCAAACATCAACGCCGTCGGCAAGGCCGAATCGGCTTAGATTCAGACCCAAGAAAGCTGCTATGACCCTTTCGCCATCTGCAGTGAAGCAACTACGCACCCTTCTGGATCAGCCGGAGCCGAAGATGATAAAGGTTGGCACGAGGAGCAAGGGCTGCTCCGGTCTCGCATACCACCTCGAATACGTGGACAAGCCAGGAAAATTCGACGATGTGGTGGAGCAAGATGGCGTCAAGGTGTTGATCGATTCCAAGGCACTGCTCCACATTCTGGGTAGCGAAATGGACTGGCAAGAAGACAAGCTGAATGCCCGCTTCACTTTCAAGAACCCCAATATTAGCGAGCAGTGTGGATGTGGCGAGTCTTTCAGCGTATCATAAGGCGTGGTGAATATTTTTTGAGCATTGCAGAGTTTGGCGCAGCATTGGATAGGCGTTCCGGATACCACGAGATTGGTTCCGAGATGGAATCATGGGACTATGGCACAATCGGCGTATACACTTTAACTCTATTTTTCTCAATTCACGACAAGTTTCCTTCACGTACTCGAAATACCCCACCTCCAAGTTCCATCCCACGGGCGGTTCAGCACAAGGCTTCTTGCGTTTGGATGACTTGTGGTGTGTTCTGTCGCAGTCGACATAGCAGATGCGGTCTTCGACACTGCAAGCTTCGAACTAGGAGGACAAAACTTGCTCACTTGTCAGCGATTTGTACACGCCTTGGTCAAAATGAACCACAACATGCCGCGGGTAAGACCGCTCTGTAGTTGATTTTCGAGTAGCGGAAGTTGAGCGACAACATCGAGACTATTGAGAGCACCCGGTACCTACGTGGTCTTGAATTCTTAACTGCCCATGTGTTCGCGCGGTGCTGTGTCTTAACTCCGCGAATCCCCTTATCCGTTCATCCGAGTCGCATCCGAGTCGCCGACTTCCTGATCATCCTGCTACCACCATGTTGGCTCCGTCCACGACTCCGGAATGTCTCTCCCCACCCAGATACTTTTGATAGTCCGCTTCACGACCGCGCTTCCAGACCTTCCCCTGCCAATAAATAGCCCTGGCAGCACGACGGCCCTCGACCTCAAGCAGCTCATACGCAACCACCTCCCCGCACCGCATTCTTCCCACCGTCTTCGCCTTATCCATGCCGGCCAACTCCTTCAAGACACCGCTCCACTATCTTCCAGCCTTTCGCTTCCGCCTCCACCGCCGCCGCGCGCGAAAGCAGGGCACACAGGCATTGTCGGCCATGGCAGCTCCGACAGCATCTCTAGCAGCAAGGTCAATGGCGAGGGCAAGGGCAAAGAACGCGCTGTAGATGCAGATGAAGACGAAGCACCTCTCTCCATCTCGAAGAAGGTCTACATTCACTGCTCCATCGGCGACGTTTTGTCTCCCTCAGAGCTCGCTCACGAGGCCGAAGCCGCGAATCGAGCCGCCGCCGCTCTGCACTCTCCCACGCCTAGCAGCTCGGTCACAGACTGGCAGCAGAACAGCCGTGATACAAGCGCGAGCAGCAGTGCTGTACATGCACCGCCGGCAGCAACCGCAATGACCACAACACCTGCCCCGCAAGGCTTCGACCGCCTGCTTGCGACCGGTTTCACAGCCGCCGAAGTGGCGTCCCTCCGTGCCCAGTTCCGTGCCAACGTTGCTTTCACGCACACGCCTGACAGCATGCCTTCTGTCGCTGAGCTTCGTCTCCTCGAAGATCGATGGCTTGATAACGATGAGAGCACCGGGCGGCGCGGCGCTGCTCCAGCCGGTGGCGGTGTCTTTAACGCTGATGAAGGTGCAGCGGACGAAGAGATTGGTGGTGGCGGAAATTGGGGGACGGCGACGTGGTCAGACGACGGCGGAATTGATGATATGCTGTACGGTAACGTGGTGGGGTTCTTCTGGCCGCTGGGCGCGCTGGGATGGGGTTTGAGAGAAGAGGGAGTCTGGAGCAGGAGGAGGCAGATTGCTGTCCTGACTGGTTTTTTGGTCAATATCCTCTTCGGGTTCTTGAGGCTGACAAGCTGAAGCGGGCACGAAGAGGGTGAAGTGAGCCATGCATCGTAAGTTGGCCTTAATGTACATTGGACTTGAAGTTGCGATACCCGCTGCCGTGGCAGCAGAGCAGGCGTTCGACTGATTTGTTTGACGGCTGGCTTTAGGTTTCCCGCAATGTTACCCCAGCGTGTTCAGGCAATGATCCAACCTTGGGGGCCGTCTTCCCAGCGAGTGCAAAGCAGGACAGTCTTTGAATTCGGGTGGGCGTGCACATACAACCAGTACGAACCGTGAAAAGCTCTACCTGGTAGAATACTAAAGCAAGTGTCAAGAATATCGTTGCTGGAAATTGCTCTCCGACGGCACCTTTGCACAAGCGCATTTTCTGGTACTATGAACTTGTGGAGGAATACTTCGACTTCCCGTCCGCTTCAAAAACGCCGTGCTTGCTGACCAACCCAATATGAATACGTCATGCGATCATCTGAACTTGCTCACGATGACTGCAACTATAAGAAGAACCAATACCGTGATGATCGCAATTGTTATAACCCGATTCGTAGCCATCCTAGAGAGTCGGAATATTAGCGCCTCGGAGCAAAGGAGTAGCGGGTAGGGCAGAAATTACCTACGTGCCATCCCCCTCAGTGTCTTGATACTTCTGTCCGTGTATCCCTCACTCTCCAGCAGATTTCGCCTCGTGTTCTCGATTTGCTCCCTCTGAGTTGCCAGATCGCCCAAAGTACTCCTGCCTATGTCTTCCGTCTCGAGCGCAATCCTTTGCGACTCGCGCAAACGGCCACTACTCCGTTCAAGGCGATCAGTGCCAGATAAGAGCTGCTGCCTCTGCTCCAACTGGTCGTCGGTTGAGGGCGGATTGTCGGAGTAGCGGTTGCCGAAGAGCGCACGTCGATCGGATGAGAGCGAAGTCAGTTTGCGGGATTGCTCATCAACATCATGTTGGAGGTTGCGGAAACGCTGATTTATCTTGTTCTTGGCCGGCGCGGGGATATTGGGCTTTTCAATGCGCATCTGATCAAGCTGTGCACAGTCGTACGTCAGTTATATTGCAAAAGCTTCTTGGTGTGTTTGGAGGGCTTACTAGTTCTTTGGCTTCTTCCAGTGCGCGCTCTGCTTGCCGCACTGCTGCTTTTCGGGGCTCTCCGGACAGTTCGGAGAGTTGGTCGAGCTTCTGATTAAGGTCTGCTTGGACAAGCTTGAGTTCGGCTTCATAGCTGGCGAAGCGCTCGGAGCCGGCCTCTGAGTCTAGGATATCGGCCATGGTGGCTGGCAGGGTGGTGGTCGAGGTGCGGTAGTTTCAAGGCCAGCGGGGGTATTATGATGGCGGCCTGGGAGGACAGCGCAGTTGCTCTGGCAGCAGATAAAGGTAGTAAATCGGTGTTGTTGGGTGGGCGAGTGTGGAGCAAGGACGAGCAGTCGATGTGGTTACGGGGCAGAGTGGGTGCTTGGTTGCGACGAAAGGTGGTGGTGATGGCGACCAAGGGACCTTGAGCGTTCCTGGCCTAGTCGGAGGTGCAAGTTGAAGACCCGTGATCCCTGTCGGACCACGACAGTGCCCCAAACAGATCGCCGGCAGCCCTACGCGACCCAATAACGTTACGCTTCGTCCGTACATAACTTGGGTGGTACTTACATACCGCTACATTACGGTACCAATCGCACTTCCAGCTCTCTCGTGAGTACGGCCATATCATACCCTCGTGAGTACTCCCACATCATACCCCCGACTCTGCCCTTCCATCTTCAATCTCCTCAATGCTTCCTCCAGCTGCAATTCCTTTGAAGTCAATGATGTCATGAATCGTCCTTTTCGGAACCCAGCTGCAATCTTCTCCTCCTTCCACCTCTGATTGCTACTCCAGGCCCAAACCATGGAGAAGAAGAGGATAGCTATCGTAGGCTCCGGTGTCTCGGGCTTGGGCGCCCTCTATGCCCTCCGCAACACGCCGCATGAAGTGCATCTGTACGAAGCCGCAGACCGCCTGGGCGGCCACACCAATACGCAGCCCTTTACATACTATGGCCGCAAGACCATGGTCGACACCGGCTTCATCGTCCTTAATACCGCAACGTACCGTCAGTCGCCCTTTGCGTTCCGATCCTCCCTCTGTTAACCTGTCTCAGCCAACTTCATCGCTTTTCTCAAGGAGCTCAACGTCGAAACTGTAGAGACGGAGATGACGTTCGGTGTCTCCCGTGACCAGGGCGCCTTCGAATGGGCTGGAACCTCCTTGGACTCCATCTTTGCTCAACGCTCAAACCTTTTGCGGCCTCCGTTCTGGCGCATGATATTCGACATCGTCCGGTTCAATCAGTTCGCCTTAGATTTGCTCTCCGAAAAATTCCAGGCAAACCTGGATCTCAGCATCGGCGAGTACCTGGACCAAGAAGGATACTCTGCTGCTTTTAGAGACGATTACCTTATCCCCATGACTGCGTGCGTTTGGAGCACAGGCGCTGACAAATGTGCGCTGGAATTTCCTGCGGTGACTCTCGTGAGGTTTCTGTGGAATCACCATTTGTTGAACACCATCGCTACGCGACCACCTTGGTTGACAGTCAAGAATGGGGCACACAGCTACATCAGAACCGTGATGCAGAGCTTTCCACAGGAACACGTGCATCTATCGTCACCAGTCGAGGATTTACAGAATACCCGAGACGGAAAGGTGGTCCTTGCGTTATGCCACGGGCAGGAAGAGGTATTCGACGATGTGATACTCGCCTGTCATGGTGATCAAGCTATGAACATCATTTCTTCGTCTGCAACCGACATAGAACGAGACATTATGACTGCTTTCAAGACTACGCCCAATACTGTCTACCTTCATTCGGACCTTTCGGTACGCCCTTATAACTTATGCATCACCGATTTTTTTCCAAGATACTAACCCAAGACCCGCAGCTGATGCCTCGTCGGCCACTTGCTTGGTCCGCATGGAATTATCTTACCGCCTCCTCCCTGCCGACTTCATTATCCCACAAGCCATCCGAGTCGAAGAAACCATCTGACCCGGCAACGACCAGCGGTTCACCTTCTGGTGCCCTCTCCAAGGTGGCACTAACTTACAATATGAACTTTCTTCAGCACATTCCCACCCCGTCCTTCTCTCACGTACTCGTTACCATGAACCCGCCGCACCCGCCTTCCCCCTCTGCTACCCAAGCTGTCATTGAATACACACATCCTCTTTACAACGCCGACGCTGTCCGCGCCCAAAATCGCCTTCATGAAATTCAAGGGAGAAGAGGTGTCTGGTATGCTGGCGCGTGGACCGGGTATGGGTTCCATGAAGATGGGTTTGCGTCAGGAATCAAGGTGGCCGTGGAAGGGTTGGGCGGAGACGTGCCATGGGACAGGGTGGATGCAAAGTTCATGAGGGGAAAGGTCCCGGCTTTGGGGATCAGAGATTATCTTGTTCGTGCATTTATCATGGCGATAACTGTGGCTAACTGGTTGCTGACATGCTTGTCACGTTTGGCGGTCGGAGTTCAATTCGATAGGGAGAAGCGGAGACTGAAGGTACAGTAAGCAGAGAAAATCAGAAGTAAAGCGTTGTCGTTGAGGCAACTCATTCACAGTCGTTTCTTTTCCACTGAGATCAATTGAACCTGACGTTGTCCTCTGAAAGAATGCTTGAACTATTATCGGTTGTTTACTGGATCTGAAGGTCTAAGATATCTTGCACCACCTGGGTCGGATCGGGTTTCATTTGCTTAGACTTTTGCTTCTCATAACCAGTGCATTACCAAGGAGTCTGATACTCTCATCAGATTATTCAAGAAGCGTACTGTTATCTGGAGGGAATTGTTCCTATAGCATCGATTCTATTGCAGGCATTGGAAGTAGAGCAAAAATGCTCTTCTCTCTTCACCTCACAAGGATACATAGACCACCAATCCAGAAGCATCTCATACATCAAACAGGAAAGCGTCTTGCTGGTCTGACTTCGTCATCGGGTCGTGTAATTCTGCAATCGTGGAATTCTACATTGTATATGTAGTGCAGACAAAGCGTTTATGTCATGGTCTTTGCGTTTCGAAAGCATGTTGTGCCAAGTGCAAAAGGTATAAGTGGTCGCCAATGCAAAACAAAACAAAAGAGGCGTGTCCAAAGAAACTCGTCCTCGGCATGCCTGTCGTGCCTTCCAGGTTGACCAACAGAAGGAAACCCTGAAGAGCCTTACTCCCACCCCCATCAAAGAAAGAAAACGCCATCCCTAGCACAGATTCTGTTCCACTCACAAAAATTCCGAAGAACCGTCCCACAAAAGTGTATATTGCGGGGCTTTTGTCGTTCGTACCACTCATTACATCTTCCTCGACTGTCTTAGCGGTCTCCGTCCCTATAGAACTTCTTGAACACCAGGTGCAAAAGCAAATTTACGTTCAGCCTCAATGCGCCGACTGGTCCAGTGTTCTCTTCCTCGGGTCCGAATAAGTTTATGAATTGCCTGTTCTCGAACTGCGCCTGCAGCAAGTCATCCAGCGGAAGGCATGAGTCCGCCCCTGGAATCTCGATGCTGCCGATGCTGCCTTCGAAGCGGAAATGGCCAACTTCGTCCGATGATATGGTTATGTTGATCTTATCCCACCCACGCTCGCGGTCGAGATAGCCGGGCCAGCCAGCGACCACGCCCTTGTCGTAAAGAGCGCGCGCCGAATATTTGAAACTGCCAAATCTGGGTACAACGCCACGGCGTTGGAGGTCACGTTCATGGTTGTATTGCTTGGTGAAGGGAAGTAGAAAACGCTTCTTGCCCTTCTTGGACTGTAAAGTCACCATCGCTTGCTCAATGTAGTCATTGTATGACTTGAGCTGCTGATCAAGGTAGGCCGCTTTTGTATCCAGAGCAGTGAGTGTGGCTTTGACAGATTCGATCTCCTGGGTGCGTTGAACTCGGCGGCGATGCTTTGAGCGGATGTCAAGGGCGATTTCATTGAGGAGGTCTTGGTAGTGATTGTGGCGGCTGATGCGGTGAGCTTGCTCGAGTGTGAGAATGTTTTCGAGAGCGGTCCGTTTGAGATCGGTGTAATTGAGGGTTGTGATGTCAAGGAGAGAGGATGCGGTATCGGTGTAGGCTGAGCGTTTGTTGGTATCGTGTAACGTAAGCTCTTCCTTGATAAGAGCCGCCCAGCGGTCTTCATCGTCATCTGTGATGGGCTTCACCATTATCGAGAGGAGATCGGGTCCGGTCTGGATGCGAATGATGTATAGTACGCAGCGTTTCGTCTCCATGAACAGGGCTTTAATAGGTGCGTTTGGGTCTTAATGGATGATTAGCAAATCGGCGCGTACTTTCGGATAGGCTTGTGACTTTACCTTCAACATCGTGTAGTTTAGGGTTGAGAGTGAGGCTTATTTCCGCCGAGCTCACACCTAACAACTCATTTTCGTTGTTCTTGGCGCTTCCGAGCTCTCTGACAACCTCTCGCAACACTACATCGTCCTGTGTCGGACAGATGCTCGGAAGATCGGAAGCTATTAGTTGATGAATTGCAAATATATCTGCCAATTTGATGTATAGTGTTGGCTTTTGAGTGTTGTAGAGATCATTGAATTCATCGATGTTAAAGTGAGCTTCGGCAGGCCGTATGGAAATGACTGGTTTCTGTCAGCTAGGGTAGGCACAATCAAGGCTCATGCCAGTACTTACGGTTTATCCAGATCTCATCTGCTCGTTCTATTGCTTCAGTCAGGTAACCGTTCAACGGCGACAGATAGATGTTCTCTCCACCAAAAAGTCTGCCCGCCGCTACCTGGCTGAGTACTTTGGATACCTCCCCTAGGTTCCGTTTCTGCAGGGGCGATAGGCCGCGATCAATGACTCCCCAGGTCTCCGGTTGCACGAGTGCGGGTTGAAGATAATTTCTCCAAATCCAATTACCAACAATCTGGAGGATATGGTGTTGGTCCTCAGAAGGGAATTTAGCACAAAGTAATTCGAAAGTCTGCTGAGCGATGTACCGCATACCATATGGTAAACGGTTCTGCACTTCTTCCATGGAGCAGAAAAATTGGTTGCAGATTTCGCGCAGATCTTGCAAATGATGAATGAAGGTTTCGCGTGTCTCTGCATCCTGTATCGCCTGTTCACGAGGGACATCCGGGTTTCGGCGGCTGCGTTGACCTGTCCGGAGCTCTTCGTTGTTGATTGCTGAACGGTATATCTGCTTTGGATCACTCTCTAGGTCGAGTCCCTCAGCCTCCATGATATACTCCTTGATGACAGGACCCAGAAGATCGCGCAGGAACTTTCGGTCTCGAGGTGAGCGAACATAGGCAGCAAGAATCTTGTTCCAGAAATAGGATCCTCGGAGGTAGTCTTGCAAAGAGCTACAGTCATCAATCTCTTCTTTGATTGACCGCGAGATGAGTTTCAACAAATAGTACTCTTCCCTGCGCTTCTGGGCAAACCCGAAAAGACCCATCATGAGTTGCTCGATGCGCTTGCAGTCCTTCTCAGTGGTTCCCTGAAGTCGGACTTTTTTGAAGATGCGTGCGAGATATTGAGGCTGTGTCTGAAGGATGAAAAAGAGCTGTTGGTAATGCTCAAGTTTTTTCCGTGAGTTCTTATTCAACGCTTTGAGGTCGAATGGGTCTTTCGAAGCGATTTCCTTGTTAGTCAGCAAATTGCCAACATGACCACCGAAATGTTTTTGATGTTTCACAAGCTCGTCCAGGGTGATCTTATTCTTGACCAGGAGCGCGATCTTGATTTCGAGCTGGTCGATGTATTGCTCTGTCATTTCGTTTTGACGGACACTCTGCACCACAGTCTTGCGCAGTCGTTCGAATTCTGTAACTTGTCAGTCACCCCAACTAGTATGCCAGCACTTCTTTCATGACTTACCCATTTCTTCATCAAAGTCAAAGTCACTATCATTCAACAGGTGGACGAAATTCTTCACTGTTCCGACAGGAGGATTCTTTCCACTTGTGAGACTCTTGTAAGCCTCCCCCTGTTGTCTCCCTCTGACAAAACTCTGAATCTTGACGACCTTTTCCATGTTCTCCTTGTAGAACTTCCGTTTCTCTACAAACTGAGTCCGAACAATCTTGCCTCGTGCGAGTGTTTGAAGCTCAGAGACTGCATCTTCCTGGTCTTCTAAACGTGTAAGGAGCGTGCCAAGTTCTGCGCATAATTGCTGTGTCCGCATGTGACTTTGAATGTTCGTAATCTGCTCTTCGTGATCTTGAAGCGCACACATTATGTTGTAGGTACGCTCACGCTGTAGCCATCCACGAGAAGCCGCTTGGAAGTCGACGATACTGAAGGCTTGTCCATCCAGAGCGGACAGAGTAGTGGAGTATTCATTTCGGAACAGAAAACCGCGTATGCAGGCTTCCAGCTGGGCGATCGAGGCCTCTTGATCGCTCAGTGCACCTAAGATAGCAGACACCTTCTGCCTGCACTGGCTTCCTCTTTCGACTGATTGGAGGGATGTGACCTCGACATCGCAGCTCTGAAGTGCCGTTTTCAATTCTCCAAATGAGTCCCTGCACCTTCGGCCACGCAACATGGCCTGAAGTTGCGTCCAATTATGTTTCGCGCTTGCTAAAGAAGTCTGAACATTCGAGGCTTGCTTTCGTGACAACAAGCCTCTAGTGGCTGACTGGAATATTGACACCGTCTCTTCATGTTGCCTTAGGCCGGCTTCTTGTGTTCGCTGCCCCTGTCGAAGAAGCAAACCTCGCACCAGTGACTGGACTTGCTCGATGCAATGTTCCGCTTCCTGGGTCTCAGCAAGTTGGTTGGCAATATGTTTCCGATGTATAGCTCCCCTGATTGCCGCTTGGAGCGCCCGGACGTTATTTTCGGTTTCACGCATGCCTTCATGATGTTCATCGATTCTTCCTCTGCCTAGCACGCCACGGACTAGTGTCTGGAAAGCTGCAATGCTCGCTTCGTTTTCCATGAGCTCTCCGTACAGATCATCGAAGCGTTTCCGAGCGAGCGCGCCACGTACGGCGGCCTGAAAGCCGTTTACTCCGACTTCGGCTTTTTGCGTATCCTGGAGTTGGGTTTCTACGATTTTGCGTTGCGAAGCAGCTCTGATAGCTGCCTGGAAGTGTCTGATGCCACTCTCGTGAACCTGGATTCGGGACTTCGTGTGCTTGACCTCTGCTCTTGCCATTCGTGCACGCACGAGGCTCTGTATTGTGACAACCTCCTTCTTCTTGTCTTGCCAAAACTCTTCTTTGCCACGTTGTCTTGATCTTGTAGCAAAACCACGCGCCGCGCTCTGGAGATTGACTGCGAACCGTCTTCTGCTCAACCTGTATTCGGCGATCTGTCTTGAAAAATCGCCCCTGATTCTTGACTGTAAGTCCACTAGTTCCTTCTCCTCAAACCCCCAGAGGCCCTGCATCAAGGATCCGAGGCGAAGCCTGACCATCGCACCGCGGACCTGGGCCTGGAGGTCCAAGATAGCTGCTTCATTCTCTGCAAGCTCGCGATCCAGACGTTCCTCCTCGCTTTCCATTGGTTCAGGCTCAGGCTCAGGCTCCTCGCCAAAGCTCGCACTCATGCCTGAGAAGTTTGGCATGCTGACCCCGGACTTATCTAAACCTTTTTGCATGGCTTCCAACTCATGATCCTCGAATTGAAGCTTGCCGACGAGATTTCCAATTCGAAAGGTTACCATTCCTTTCCTGAAGAGTAGCCATGAGAGTGCGTGGATGCAGTAGATGACCTTCGGGATGTTCTTCTTCTCGTATAGGTCAACAAACTCGAACCGAAAGATCTCGGGCAGCTGAACCTCGTCGAGGAAGCGAAGAAAAATGCCAACAATATTGTCGGAGTGTCTATACTGTAGTCGAGCATGGCGGAAAATCCGAAGCGGTCTGTCCGGCTGTAATGCTCGCACGACCTCAGCCAAGGTGACACCATTGCGCAGAGCTTCTTCCAATTGCACGACTGGAGGAATCTCCTCTTGGATAATGTCCTCGATCCATTCTTTTGCTTCTCCAATATGACAGAGATACTCATAGGCCTGTAAGAACTGCCGTTGCTGGTCCATCCATCTCGTGGCAGCCCATCCAGAAGTTGGTCTCTTGCCCCGCTGTGACATGCCTCGCTGCAGTCTTCTACGTCCTTGCATTCCGACAACTTCTTGGTCAGGTGATTTGATGGTGAAATCTTCGTCAGAGGCATCCTCTGCAAATTTGGAAAGCGTCCGCAGATGTCCCGTCGTCGATTTTTGCAAGCTCTTGAGATCTGGTTTGTCCAAACGAGCGAAATGTACTTTCTGCCGGTCTCGAGACGGAGGCGCGCGCACCGAGTCGGCTCGCGATATAGCTAATGAGTGCATTTGCGACTTGGACGGAGATACCGGAGGCGACACCGGCGGCGACACGGAAGCTTCCAGGCGAGGCATACCAATGGTCGGGTCGAGGCTCTTGGATCGGGAGTGCACTCTATGATCGGAACTGTCGCTTGGAGGAGGTGATCGCGGCGGAGAGTTCACAGGAGCCTGCGATAGCGGTCGGAGCTTCTGCCTCATGGACAGGTAGGATCCAGCAGCATTGGGGCCACTGCCGAAGACGTCGTCGCTGATTCGCGTGGTCGACTCGCTGAGCCCACGCCTGTGGGCGTGCCCAGCACTACGTGGACGAGCGCCGGCAGACTCGTGGGACGATACGGTACTTGATCGACTTGGTGGGTCTGTCGCGTTGGAGTTGCCGGACGATCCTGTCGATGCGTTCGAGGCATGCCGGAGCGGGCTGGGCGAGGCAGCCTGGTGCGACAGCGTAGGTCGCGAGCGCGGAGAGTACGGATAGGACATGTCGGGCAGGCGTCAGTCGTCTCTCATCACGAGTGGCGGGTGCGCAGGGTGCGGGTCAGGAAGACGGCCGCTGGCACAGAAGGCGCGGCTGGGGAGGACAGCGTGAGCGGGTGGGCGGGCTGCTGGCAGAGGAGAGAGGAGCGCAAGTCTCAGCGGCAGGAATCATGAGGCGGCGATGTGTTGGATGTGCATGGAGTGTGGTGTGGTGAACTGCAGTCGGCCATCAGGCGGCCTACAATGCTAACTAACTAGCCCGGCCGTGTTTGTTGTGGCCCATGGGTCGGTGGTGTCGTCCAGGGTCGGCCAGTCGCGTAGCAATTATCGATAAGCGCCCAATGGCCCCGGCGTCCCTCGGTCTGGAAGGCTTGGCGCTCGGTCTGCCTCAAAATTTCAATTTTCTACTCGCCGCAGAGCTTCTTTCTTTCTCTTGGGAAAGGTTCTCACCTCGACCCGGCGACAGCTTTTTCCCACATCACCACTTCTCTGCTGTCGTCTCATATCTCTTCTTACACTTCAAAGATACCCCAATTCTCCATTCTTGCTTCCTGTTTTCCCTCTCCAGAAATGGCTGCCAACGGCGTCAACGGGACCGACACCGTCCTCGACCACGCCAATGCTCTCGACATCTTGAAGAACGAATACCCCCAGCGCGATGGCATCGACGTGCAAACGCTGCTGGATTCCGCGAACCATGGCGGTCTCACCTACAATGACTTCCTGGTTCTGCCAGGCTACATCGGTACTTGCGGCCACTCAAGTCGCCTTTGAGCCCGTACTAATGACCCTTCTCCAGGCTTCGCTGCCTCCGAGGTCAACCTTGAGACTCCCGTCACCAAGCGCATCTCCATCAAGACGCCCTTCCTTTCCTCACCAATGGACACGGTCACCGAGCACAACATGGCAATCTACATGGCCCTCCTAGGAGGTCTGGGGGTCATCCACCACAACTGCTCTGCCGAGGAGCAGGCAGAAATGGTTCGCAAGGTCAAGCGCTTTGAGAACGGCTTCATCCTCGACCCCGTCGTCATCGCGCCGACCATGACTGTGGGTGAGGCCAAGGCCCTGAAGGAGAAATGCGGCTTTGGTGGCTTCCCTGTGACCGGTGAGTACATCCTGTTATCATCGTGCCTAGCTGCGCTTCCAATGATGTTTTCAAACTTATATCATAACTTTCGTTCAACCGCAATGACCGCAAGGTCTTGGGGAGCAACAGTCATTTCTGAAATCAGCGCAAAACGATTCTTTGTTTATTGGTCCTTTGTGTAACAATAAGCTAATCCGCATTGCCAGAGTCCGGTGCCCTGCGGTCCAAGCTTCTTGGCATTATCACTCCCCGTGACATTCAGTTCCACGACAACCTAAACGATCCCGTTTCTGTCGTTATGTCGAAGGATCTTGTCACTGCCCAGGTCGGCATCTCGCTTAAGGAGGCCAACAACCTCCTCAGCAGCTCCAAGAAAGGAAAACTCCCCATCGTGGACGAGGCTGGTAATCTGATCGCCCTGCTCTCTCGGTCCGACTTGATGAAGAACCTCAACTTCCCTCTGGCGTCTAAGCTTCCTGAGTCCAAGCAGCTGATTGCCGCGGCCGCCATTGGCACTCGGCCTGAGGATAAGATCAGACTCCAGAAGCTAGTTGAGGCTGGCCTCGACATTGTAATTCTGGACAGCTCTCAAGGTAACAGCATGTACCAGATTGAGATGATCAAATTCATCAAGAAGACCTACCCCGGTCTGGACGTTGTTGGTGGTAATGTCGTTACGCGGGAGCAGGCCGCCTCTCTTATTGCCGCTGGTGTTGACGGACTCCGTATCGGCATGGGCAGCGGAAGTGCCTGTATTACTCAGGAAGTCATGGCTGTTGGCCGTCCTCAAGCCGCATCTGTTTTCAGTGTCACCTCTTTTGCTGCCCGCTTTGGCGTGCCCTGCATTGCTGATGGTGGCATCCAGAATGTTGGTCACATCGTCAAGGGTCTTGCCTTGGGTGCCTCCACCGTCATGATGGGCGGTTTGCTCGCTGGTACTACCGAATCCCCCGGTCAATACTTTGTCAGCCGCGAGGGCCAGCTGGTCAAAGCCTACCGTGGCATGGGGTCCATCGACGCCATGGAGGACAAGAAGGCTGGTGCCGGCGCCGCTGACGCCAAAGCCAGCAATGCAGGAACCGCTCGCTATTTCTCGGAGGGTGATCGCCTACTCGTCGCTCAGGGTGTCTCCGGCTCTGTGCTTGATCGAGGCAGCGTGACGAAGTTTGTGCCTTACCTGATGGCCGGTGTTCAACACTCGCTCCAAGACATTGGTTGCACCAGCTTGACGCAGCTTCGTGAGGATGTCAAGGCTGGCAAGGTTCGTTTCGAGCTTAGGACAGTCAGCGCGCAGGCCGAGGGCAACGTTCATGGTCTCCACAGTTTCGACAAGAAGCTGTACTCTTAATTGAGGAGGTCTGGGAAAGCCGAGAAAAGTGCTTTGCACGGAGTTCTGGGAGGAAATAGGCGTTGGCAAGTCAAACAGCATCTTTGGGTCAAGATTTACGAAGGCTCATGCTTTGGGCGTGAAACCGGGAATACCTCATAACCCCACCAATCTAGATATAGAGTCTGGTTTCTATGATTTCGCGTCTACAAACAATGTCTTGCGGGTTCAGCTCTAATCTCTCCGACTGAGATTGAGCATGTGGGCAAGCACGTCAAGCCTCGCACATGTTGGTCACTGTAATTTCTTGAAGCGTTACCTTACACAATGTATCAAATAGTCCGGTGATAACGAAGTGATATGAGGTTTGTAGTTTTCATCTACGACTGTACAATAAAAAGGATTCTGGGATCGAAGACTGTTTTGCTAGTTGAACCTTCTCTCCCGTTTGCCCGTTGTTCCTCATCTCGAACAGGAGGATTGTGCACAGCCAGAGCTGCAGGGATTGCCATCAACCCAGTACTTCAATCATTCGACCTTTCCTGCCTGGTCTTTCAGGCTTGGAGCCGTAGTACCATGCTGTTCCATGTCTGCGGCCCACAATGCTGCTCCGACAGTGTTCGTGAATGAGAAGAACAAGCCCACGACCGGGATAAGCTCAAGCAGAACAGCCGGCACACCAAAGCTGGTATACGCTGCCTGCCGCTTCTCTATAAACTCCTCCTTCTGCGAGTTGTTCATGCCTTTGAGCTGGAAGTACCTGGCGTGTGCATTGGGCCCCGCCTTCCTGCCCTGGAGTACCACAAACAGCACTGTGCCAATAACCGGAATGAAGTTGAGGGGCAGATACATGAGATAGCGGATCATGGCCTTGGGTGTGAATCGCGCAAACGGCTTCTTAAGCAGTTTGCCCAGCTTGGCGATGCTGTCGCTACCAGGGCGTACCTGCCTGCCCTCGGAAACGATTGAGGTCATGTTGCGCGAGACCAGCGTGCCGTCGAACGTATCGATCAGCGCGTCCTCAATGAAGAATGTTCGACTGAGGATGTTCGAGATTGTGGAGCTCTCGCTGAGTACGAGCAGGATGGTGGAGAGTGCGGCGAGCGGGCCGTTGAAGATGGCAAGCATGGCGGCTTGAGGCAGGTACGCGACGACGAACATCAACGTGGTGACACCGACGCCGGTGGTCACGATGGGAGCGAGCTTGGACTTGAGAGGGCGCCATAAGTCGCGGTGAGTGAGGAAATAGGCGATGCCCTGGGTGCTTGTGAGTCCGAGGGCTCGAAGGTTAGGGAAGAACAAGCTGAAGCCGTAGGTACAGTACCTTGAGCGGATAGAGGTAAGCGCCAGACCGCGCAGCGTCGGTGGCGAGACTGCGAACGCGCTCGACTTCTTCCTTGGCGGTCTCTTTCACCCTGTCGGACATTTTGAAGGACGGGTCGAAGTAGGGTGGTGGATATGTAGGTTGAGGTGGGGCAGATGGGTTGAGGTACGAAGGCTTTGGTTTGCCAGTGGTCAGCTAACTAGTTACGTCATTGCCGCACTTGCACGTCAAGGCCAAGGTAAGTTAACGTTAAAGTAGTAAGTTAGCTGTCAACATTCGCAACACCATCGCAGCTAGCAGCACCAAGCACCATCAATGACCGCTGTCTGTACATAGATACACGTACGTAGTGACTAGCTGCTAGCCCGAGATGGCACATTTTGGCATTTTGTCAACATTACCTACCTACGTCGGTTCCTGGTTCAACTTACTCATGACTTACACTACTGACAGTGTTCTCACAGTCCCCCGCCATTTCCAGCCTTATCGTGTGCAGAACGCAACAGTCAATAATTGCTTCATGAGCGACAATGGCAGCGATGCCATCATGCATAACTTAGAAGTGTGATAGGATGTCACCTGTCGGCCTTGTATACCGTCCCATCATCTCCATCTTTCCCTTCCATCATCCACACCAGAGTAGCACGCTGTATCTCTGAGTCTGGTCTCGACAATTTCCATTTCCTTTCCCAGCCTTGTACCTTGGATGTTGCTCTCTCTCTCTCCGGTCTCTTGCTCAGTTTCATGCGTGGTTTGGCACGGAAAGCCGACAGCATGACACCCTCTTCAGCAATAAATGTGAGCAACTGCAGCTTGCATGTGCTCCCATATACTAGTTGATATCAAGCGGCCAGCGTCAAGCACAGCATTCTCACCTCCAGCCAACAGAGAGGCCTCGCCGTGCCGCGGAGATAGTGGTTGGAGCCATGGAGCGTGGTCAATGTCGCCGTCGGGGCAAAGTTACGGTGCCTGATGAATGCCGCAAGCATGCGGATAACTTATACAAGCAGTGCGAAGACTCGGGATGGGGGCTGCCACTCGTTGCCATTGTATCCAGTAAGTTAACGTCAGCCCCACTCTCGGCACCCACCATATGGCCAAGGGCGCGCCCCCCAGTTCGGTCCCTGCAATCGCACGATCCATGCTGCGGATATATACACCGTCCCCCAGGCCCGGCCTACCTATCTCCTCCAAGCTTCTCCAACATTTGCCATCAAACCGTCCTCGCGAGAAGATACCAGAGCTGACGTCTCGCGCGCGACCCTCATGGCAACTCCGCAACTGCCAGCCGAAGCACACGCAGTCGAAGTCGACGATACGTTCGAGAACGACTCTGCATACAGCGATGACTAGTATGAGCGCATCCGCAGCACCAAGGATCGCGCGCGACACCACTAAGCCCTGGGCAGCCAGACTTTCACCACCTCGCTGACTTCGAGAGTCACGGACTACAAGATTCACCACGGCAGGCGTTTCCACGCTTACATGGAAGGAAAATACCCATTGTCAGGCTCCCCAGCTGAGATGCGGGTGCTCGAGCCTTTCTGACGCCTTGCCATTCAATAGCCCAAACGACGAAACCGAGCAAAACAGACTTGACCTGATCCATGAATCCATGAAGCTCATGTTAGGCGGGAAACTCGTTCTTGTGCCCTTCAAGGGTGAAGGCAGAGTCCTTGACCTCGGTACTGGGTATCCATAATGAACTCTCTGCTTCGAAATGCATGTCATAATGGCTGATACGCTGGACAGCACTGGCATATGGGCAATAGAGGCCGGTAAGTTGGAGCGACCAGCATGGCGGTCCGGAACTGAGGCTGACCGACTGTTTAGGAGAGAATTGGGAAGCAGCAACGATCCTGGGCAACGACCTCTCTCCTATACAACCGAGATGGTATGTGCCTATACTCTGTCGCTACCTGAGTTCGTAGGCTGATTTTCCTATGTTAGGACGCCGCCAAATGTCTCATTCGAGGTCGACGACATTGAAGATCTGTGGGCTTTTCCCACTACGTTCGATCTGATCCATGCACGCTACATGGCTGGTGCCATCAAAGATTGACCAGCGTTATTGCGGCAATGTTACGAGTGTGCAGCTCTTTTCACCTGACCTTTCAACTATGAATTGCGGTAAACGTGTCAAGCTGGGCCAGACATCACCACTGTAATACTGACGCTGTATTTTTTCTCATCCTTTAGGAATACCAACAATGGTGGCTGGGTTGAGATGCAAGACTGGGATACCACCGCTCGCTGCAGGGATGGCAGCATTAGGCCCGACAACAATGTTGCAAAGTATCAGTCTCTATGCACAGAGGCGTGCGAAAAGATTGGTCGCACCGCAAACCCCGGGCCCGCCCTCAGACATGCCATGGAAGCAGCTGGTTATAAAAATGTCCAAGAGCGCATCTTCAAGCTCCCAAGTGGCCTGTGGCCCAAGGATAAAACGCTTGTGAGCATCTACCCTATTCTCGTACATGAATCACTATGCTCATACTACTACGCCCCACGCCAGAAAAGGATGGGGGCGTTCAACATGCTGCAGTACCTCGAAGCTCTCGAGATAGGGGCTTTCCATCTTTTTGTGCAAGCACTCGGCTGGTCTATGGAGGAAGTCCAGGTATTCATTGCAAAGGTCAGACAGAATGCAAAGGATAAGAACACGTACATCTATTATGACTAGTAAGTCTCATCAGTTAACCTCTGCCGTGTTTAAGCTGACCAGACAGCTATGTTGTCTACGGACAAAAGCTCGACTAGGCTATTGGTCCGATTTATTGGTCACTCTGGGCCGCTGGAAACATGATTATCAATAGCCATTCTGACAGTAAGCTATAACTATACCACCACACCCCAAAAAATTTACTGTTATCACTTACAGGCCCGTCAACGATTAGTTTGTGATCAGTGTCAAAGAAGCGTTGGGATTGGCGAGAATAATCCTGGATCCTGCTAGGAGACTTAACGCTAGCCGAGGTTAGTGAGATGAATCAAGAAGAGCCGATGATCACATGTATTTTGCAGCATACATGATTGATTTGATCAGGCATTCAACGTTCGGGTAATCAGTCGGAATCATCAACACGACGAGGGATTAGTTTGAGCTGGTATTCAACATATGACTAAACACTCCAGTCTCCCATTTTCTCGATTACCTCGACTACTCATCATAACTATATTACTAAAATAAGACAAGCAAAATAATACTAAAAAAATCCAGCATGAGTCATACCTCTAGAATATACAAGGGTGAACTTCCCTCGGACATGACCACAAACGTACCAACATTCTTCTACACAAGCAAGAAAGCAGCGACAGCGATGACCACACCAGTCATACCTGCACTGAGCTGATCAGCACCATTGCCAGATGGCATGTACGGTTTCACGCTGGCTGAAGGCATCAAGTTGGCTGAGCTTGGAGTTCCCATGGCGTAAGACGGAGCAGCAAATGTGCCGTTCTTGCCCACACCCAGGCTGCCAGCATTCGGACTACCCATTGATGAACCGGCCGCCGGGGTGGATCCGCCAACAGCGGAAGCACCAACAGATCCACTGGAGGAAGAGGATTGCGCACCACTAGCGCCCGTAACAGGGATCATAGGCGCAGGGCTGGGGACGATAACCATGGTCGAAACCTTGACGACTACGCTGGAGGCTGTCACATATTGTGTCATAGTGCCACCGATGACAGTGACCTGAGTAGTTTGTGCCATGATGTTGGAGGTGGCCGCCGGGGCGGACGCGGCCGAAGAAGTAAAGCCTGAGATCTCGGAGACAGGCGCAGCTGCTTGAAAGGAGAGGTGCGGTACTGACTCGGTCGGAGGAATATAGGCGGGGGCAGATGGTGCAGCCAGTAATTGAGACTCAGCAGGAACAGGGGCAGCCTGGGTAGGCTCTGAGGCGGCAGAACCGGTAATGAGGGCAGAGGAAGCCAGAGCGGAGGAAGTTATAGTGACAGGGCAAACGGTCGTAGAAATCGCGATGGTAGATGTAACAACTCCGGTAGTCATGTGGCGCGCTGGACAATTCTCGACGCTCGGTGGGCATGCAGTCTGTGTGACAAGGACGGTCGAGTAAATAGTCGAAGTCGACATCAAGGTGAACACGGGCGCAGCTGTGGCAGGCGCACCGGAGGCGACCATCGAATTGGCGGGCGCAGAGGACGCAGCAGCGACTGAGGAGATCAAGGCGGCAAAGGTGGGCTCGGCTGAGTTCGACGCCATTGGCTTCGTGAGAGTTACCAAGGTGGGCGCGGGACCGCAGCCGGACTGGCAGAGAGTCGTGGTCGTGGTAAAGCCAGGAGCATAGGCCCCGGACGTCTGCGAGGCTGGACAGTAGGTCGTGGTGAAGGTGATCGTCTTCGTGGTATAACCCGTTGGGCAGACATCAACGTACGAGGTCGTAATGATGGTGGTCGCGATATCAGTCGTGGACGCAGCCAGGGCGGAGTCGAAACCCGTCATGGTAGCGGTACCAGTAATGGTTGCCGAACCAGCTGACATCTGGCCACCAACAGATACGCTTTGCGAGGCTGAGGGCGAGGGCGAGCTGAGAGGGGCGGATATGCCGACAGAAGGAGCGGACATGCTACCAGACCCAGCAGACATGTCACTAGAGGCAGATGGGCTGACAGAAGAACCGGATATGCTAACTGACCCAGCAGGCATGGTACCGGAAGCAGACATGCTAGCAGAAAGAGTGGGTATGCTATCAGTCGTGGGCGTGATTCCGGTGGCGGAGGCGCTCCCAGAGGCAGTGGGCATAGTTGCAGTACCAAAAGTACTTATGGAAGCAACCGGCATGCTGGCAGAGCCGGACACGCTCATGGAGGCGGCGGGCATACCAGCGGACCCAGAAGCGCTCATGGAGGCGACTATGCTGGCAGAATTGGAAGCACTCATCGAGGTGGCCGGCGTGCTGGCAGAGTCGGAGGCACTCATAGACGCGGCGGGCATACCAGCGGATCCGGATGCACTCATTGAGGCGGCTATAGTGGCGGAGTCGGAAGCACTCGTAGACGCAGCGGGCATGCTGGCAGAGTCGGAAGCACTCATGGACGCGGCGGGCATGCCAGCGGACCCGGAAGCACTCGTTAAGGCGGGCATGCTGGCAGAATTGGATGCACTCATAGAGGCGGCAGGCATGCTGACAGAGTCGGAAGCACTTATAGAGGCGGTAGGCATGCCGGCAGAGTCGGATGCAGTCATGGACGCGGCGGGCATACTAGTGGACCCGGTAGCACTTATTGAGGCGGGCATGCTGGCAGAATCGGAAGCAGTCATGGAGGCGGCCGGCGTGCTAACAGAGTCGGAAG
>ML978713.1:834843-868335 GCA_010015785.1 Saccharata proteae CBS 121410 | reverse complement strand
TGCTGGCAGAGTCGGAAGCACTCATAGACGCGGCCGGCGTGCTGGCAGAGTCGGAGGCACTCATGGACGCGGCCGGCATACTGGTAGATTCGGAAGCACTCATAGAGGCGGGCATGCTGGCGGAGTCGGAAGCACTTATAGAGGTAACCGGCGTGCTGGCGGACCCGGAGGGACTTATAGAGGAGGGCATGCTGGCGGAGTCGGAGGCACTGATAGACGCGGCGGGCGTGCTAGTAGACACGGAAGCACTTATAGACGCGGCCGGCGTGCTGATAGAGTCGGAGGCACTCATGGAGGTAGACGGCGTGCTGACAGAGTCGGAAGCACTTATAGACGCGGCGGGCATGCTGATAGAGTCGGAAGCACTCATAGAGGCGGTGGGCATGCTGGCAGAATCGGAAGCACTCCTAGAGGCGGCGGGCATGCTGGGGGAATCAGAGGCGCTTCCAGACACAGCTGGCATGCTTGCGGAACCAGAATCTGTTGCAGAGGCTAACATGCTTCCAGTGGCAGAGGCGGTTGCAGGGGCAGACATGGTCTGAGAAGCAGAGGCGCTTCCAGATGCGGCGGGCAAACTTCCAGTGGCCGAAACGCTCTCCAAGGCGGCAGGGGTGCTGGTAGACCCAGAAGAAGCAGCGCTGCCAGACGCAGAGTCAGAGACGCTTCCGGACGCGGGAGGCATACTACCAGACATGGAGTCAGAGGCGCTTCCAGAAGCGACAGGCATGCTACCAGAAGCGGATCCAGAAATGCTTTGAGAGCCAGCGGGCGTGCTGGCAAACTCGGTGGCACTGCCAGAAAGAGACATGCTTGCCGTGGAGGCCGAGGGAACCATCGAGGTAATGGAAGAGGACGCGGCAGGCGGGGTGATCACCGGGATGGTGTCAGAAGGCAGTACGGTGATTGTGGGCATCATGGTGTCCGTCAGGCCGGATACAGGCGCGGAGCTGGGAACCAACGCAGTCGGGATTGCAGTGCAAGGGACGATGGACGGTTGCTGAGTGACACAGTCGCAGTAAGCGTCGACCTGTGTGTTGAAGAGCTCAACAGTGATGTCGATCAAGGATCCGCATCCAAGCAGGCAGAGGTTGACATCCAGCAAGCTGGGCTTGTTTTTGCAGCGGCAAGCGGCATCACCAATCTCGCACCCTCCGATATTAATGTCCACGTCGACAAAGCAGTTGTGGTAGCACGAAGGAGGTGCGGAGCACTGGACTGGAGAGGAATTGTAGCATAGAGAGACTGATGAGGCCGGCGACGATACAGTAACAATTCCAGACGGAGATCCTGGGATAGCGAGGGTGGGAAGCCCGATGGGGGGGATGCCGGCGGAGAGCTCGCCAGCAGGAAGCTCGCCCGAAGGAAGCTCGCCAGTAGGAAGCTCGCCCGAAGGAAGCTCGCCAGTAGGAAGCTCACCCGTAGGGAGTTCGCCAGTAGGGAGTTGGCCAGTAGGAAGCTCGCCAGTGGGGAGCTCGCCTGTGGGCAGTTCGCCAGTAGGGAGTTCACCAGTAGGAAGCATGCCAGTAGGAAGCTCGCCAGTAGGGAGCTCGCCCGTAGGGAGTTCGCCGGTAGGGAGTTGGCCAGTAGGAAGCTCGCCAGTAGGGAGCTCACCCGTAGGGAGTTCGCCAGTAGGGAATTCGCCAGTAGGAAGCTCACCAGTAGGAAGCTCGCCAGTGGGTAATTCGGTGGGAAGCGAAAGAATGGGCAGTCCACCATTAAGAATACCAGAAGCTGAAGCTCCGCCACCGACAGCAACCGTAGGGCCTGCTGCGCAAGGAGTGGAAGCCGGAGCGCTCTTGCAGTCGCAAACTTTGCCCGCTTCCTGGCCGAAAAGGGTAAGATCGAGGTTGACGCTGAGCGGCACGAGGTCGATGCACAAATCCAGATCGAGCAGTTCAAAGTGAGATCTTACATCGCAGGCGCAGGCGAAGTCGTTCTCATCACAACCGAAGAGGTTGACAGCAACGTGGATCAGACACTGTTCGTACTCCTGTTTGAAGTTGCAAGTCGGCGTGTTGGCGCACAGTGCACCAGTGGCAGCAGGTGAAATGCTGGTGATGATGTTGGGCTTGCCTCCTCCGATAATCGGGATGGGCATGGAGCCGCCGACGAGCGGGATTGAGGGATTGACACCACCGACGGCGGGAATGGATGGTATGTCACCCCCAATAATGGGCAGAGATGGCATGACACCGCCGACGGCGGGGATGGATGGTATGTCACCCCCGATGATGGGCAGAGATGGTGTGACACCGCCAACGACGGGTATGGATGGCATTGCACCACCAACAATGGGGAGAGATGGCATCGCACCACCGACGGCGGGGATGGATGGTGTGTCACCCCCGATAATGGGCAAAGATGGCATCGCACCGCCACCGACGACTGGAGTATTTGGGACAGCGCCTCCAACACCCGGCACAGGAAGAGAAGGTATTCCGGCGGCACCGTCAAAGGCAGTTGTGGCTGAGGTAGTGAGACTGGCACATGGAGTCTGTGGCGATGAGGAGACGCAGTCGCAGTATTCGTTGAGCTTGCTGTCGAAAAGCGAGACATCAACGTCGACGCTGATGAAGTCAATGCAGACATCGACACTCAACAAGCTACGCTGGTTGCACTGGCATCCAAGATCGAGGAGGTCGCAGCCGAGAAGAGAGACAGATAACTCAATGAGACAATTCTTCATGCCGGGGGCAAGTTCACACCCAGTGCCGGATGCGCAGCTCCCGGTGGGGACAGCTCCGACTGCGGCGATCGTACCTGCAGGGTTGCCAATGCCGAAACCAAAGCCCACATCGCCGTTGACATCGACGCCTGCATTAGGTAGACCAAGGCCGATAGAGGCAGCGACGTTGTCGTCGAGACCAGCAGAAGGGGCAGGAACGTCAGCAGAAGCACCGCCACTGAGCTCGATCTCGCCATTGGGTCCGGTGACACCCGTTGAGCCATCGCCATTTGCACCGGCTGCAACAGATGGTCCCGTGAGACCTGCGAGGACATCGCCAGTTACATCGGCTGCGACAGAGGGTGATGTGACACCTGCAGAGGCATCGCCATTTGCACCGACTGCATTGAAGGGTCCCGTAAGGCCTGCGGAGACGTCGCCAGTTACACCGGCTGCGACAGAGGGTGATGTAACACCTGCGGAGGCATCGCCATTTGCACCGACTGCATCAGAGGGTCCCGTAAGACCTGCGGAGACATCGCCAGTTACACCGGCTGCAACAGAGGGTGATGTAACACCTGCGGAGGCATCGCCATTTGCACCGACTGCATCAGAGGGTCCCGTAAGGCCTGCGGAGACATCGCCAGCCACGCCGGCTGCGACAGAGGGTGATGTAACACCTGCGGAGGCATCGCCATTTGCACCGGCTGCAACGTTGGGACCAACGACACTGGCTGAGCCACCGACGTTACCAGCAACGCCTGCGTTTCCAGTGGTCCCGGAACCAGCGATGGCGCTGAGAGATGGAGTGGCAGTGGCGCCTACGCCGGCGGCGCAGGGTGTGCTTGCTGGGGCTTTGTCGTAGCAGGAGCAGCTATTGTCGAGGTCCGTGAAGAAGAGATCGAGATCGACGTCCAGACATACGCTGGGAGAAGGCAGGAGTTTGACGCAGGCCTCAGCGTGAAGCTTCAGGAGAGCGGAGTTGGCGCAGCGACACTCTGGAGTGTCGCCGAAGATACAAATGTTTACCATCGCATCAACCAGACAGTTTTTGGCGCAAGCAGGTTCGGAAGGAATGGAGCAGCTTGATTCGGAGTTCTCGCAGTACGGAACCACGTCGGTGCCGGTGGAAGAGCCGCCCTTGGATTTGCAAGGAGAAACCTGAATAGCACCATGGCAGCCGGTTGAGCTCACTCGTGCGCCCAAGCTGCCCTTGAGATGACATTTGCCGCTGGGTGAACCGGCAAACCAAGAAACGCCAACACAGGCGGTGTTTGCATCGCAAAGATTGAGACAGGCGTCCATCGATACAGCGGCGGACACGGAAATGTCGGAACCGAGGTGCTCGGTGCCGCACTGGACGGAGTATTTGCCAGCATCTTTGGTGAGATACGAGGCGCCATCATGGTTTGGGCATGAGAGCGAGGCCCCGCCAGCAGCACAGAAAGTAGATTTGGAGGAGTCGGCGTGGGTGCCGAGGCTGGAAAGGCTTGACTTCGAGTTTGTCATTGAGCCGATGATTGGAATAACAGTGGCCATGGAACCAGTGAGCAGCATTGCTGCTGTGGCGGCCTTGAGGAAAGACATGGTGATCAAGAATTAACGATTAGGTCGAGTAATGAAAGTAAGATCGGCCGCAGCCGTATAATGAGAGTGTGATGACAGTGGATGTCAACGAGAGGACGCAGGCAAGCGCCTACAGAGTCAAAGAAAGGGAAGTTGCAGTGTGCGTTGAAACAACGGAAGCGATGAGGATCAGGGAGGGTAGAAAAAGGAATCGAATGAAATAGAAGGGGTAGCTACAGTCACCCAGACTACTAACCCGGTAGCCGTAAGTTGGGTTAGTGATGGCAAATGCCATAGCGGCTCGTTGGCGGTATCAGCTTGGATAGTTAGAATATCGTGGCCCAATCTATCAATGGTCTCGACGTCCATCGCAGGATTCTGTATCTAGCCAGCGGCGTAGCGGCCATCGATGGCGGGCTGTATCCTCTTTTGGGGCCTAGAGAGCGGTGATCCTATGAAATTCTTGCCTGTTCCTGTTGGATGTCAGGACATAGGCTGGAGCTAGTAAAGCCGGCGCTGTCCTTAAGTCGTAGAGCTAGTGAAGAATAGTCAAGCTCTCTCGCGCCGCCCTGTCCAAGCTTCCAACGAACGGAGACCGTCACACTCAGCCATTACGCCCCTTTTGGAGTGATGCTCGATGGCGCTGAGAGACGTCTGGTCATTAATCTCGCTTAATCTCTGGTGGTCGACATCTCCGCAACAGCCAAGAGTCGTGCCGCGCGCGGAACATCATCATACCTTGGATCTGGAGGGCAGACTTGATATGAGGTTGAGGCTGCGCTCGTTGATTGTGTCCACAAAAGCCCTATTGTTGTCACTGGATTGGAACATGGTGTTACTAATCACTGTCGGCTTTCATCTTTTCCGAGGTCCTGGTAGCCGAACACCCTGCAGCTGCAGCGGGCAGCTAGACAACGTACCCCAAGACGAGGGTCTGCATGGTGTAGAGCCGGTTACGCCTGCGCCGGGCTAGCCTGGAAGTCAACTCTTCGCCTTCCCTCTAGGCAGGCTGGCTTGCATGGAACGGGACTGCACAGAGTACCTTGTGCTCCGCAACTTCAGCCCAACTCAATCACCGACATTCTTCTGGAACCCCTCGCACCATGCTGCCGACCAGCTTGCACAAAGTGGCGAGGCTTGAGCACGTTGGTGTGTACCCACGGGGTTGCCAAATTGTCACTCATAGCGTGGTCGGCTACATTGAATCCGATGATCCGGAGTAGCGCTCCCTGAATGGGGAATCATGTCGACGGCTACCATGTTTCGGTTTGGCCAAGGTCCAGAGATCTCGTACACCAAAGCCAGCCCAAGTGATCCGGCTCTCCGAGATGGATGTCGTCCCGGCGCTGTCAACGGCTGTGAGAGTGCTAAATATAGTCACGATCGTCGGGTCCTTAATGGCAGTCGCGCTCATAGACCTTCGGCAGATAGAGAGGTGTATTTCTTACATCTCCTGCACTGGTGCTGTTAGATCCCCGTTTTGCCACGGTCGGTTCATTGTACGAGGATCGAAATGCGCCACTTCCATCGTCCATTTCTTTCTCTTCAGCTCAGCCTCTTCCTTGAAGTTTTGAATCAGAACCGCGACTGCTTTCAGCAAACAGAGCGTGGCAGTGACAATAATTGGAAACCTTCCGTCTCACATGGGTGGGTAAACCACATCTAGTACTCACAAGGGAGACGCTCTACGATTCATCGTCTTAGAAGGGGGAAGAAATGTCACAGGACGAGTCGCAGAAGAACACCAAGCCAAAGATTCTGCTTCGGACATGACGCACGGAAATAGAACACTGATTTGATCAATGATCGCATCGACTGCCGCAGAAATATTCGGTGACTTACCAAGCATGATGCGAGGTGTTTGATTATGACCGGACTGCAAAGTCGAAGCAAGCCAAAACTACGCCTCTGCCTGTATTGAACCAAGCCCTGAATCGACTTCCTAGGTCATTGCAGTAAGTCCGGACAGCGATGATGAAAATATAGGAGTATATCTACCCTCTCTCTTTTGAAGAAGTCGGCATAATGGATCAGAAGCTGTGGTGCGCCCGGCCACTTCCAAAATCAAAGGGCATCGTCCCGGACAATGACACTTAGATAGAGCGAGAGAAAGCGCATGGCTCCCTGTGCTGCGCGCTGCGTTGTGCGAACTACTGAGTTATTACATAGTCAAGAGGGCAGGCCCTTGTTCCAGTACGAGCTTCCGGCGAACTTGCTGGAATGGACTTCTCCCGGTAGTGACCGTCCGCTGGGTACGTGAGTGGTTGTCTTGTGGTCTGGAGTAAACACGTGAGAACGAAGCAAGAGGTGCGCCTCGGAAGCGTGAGCTGCATCAAGGTCGATAAGCAGATCACTGCATTGCCCTATGCACTGTACCTACGTAGATATCAGTGGTCGAGGTGACGGTGACCTGTGTCGAGACGACCAAGGACGTTTCAGCGGGTGTGCGATGAGGCGGGTGCCCGAGCGTGGGTGCGTGGGTACTGTACGGCGGATGCAGTAGATTATGGTCAACTACCGGTACAGTAAGTTAAGTTACAGTAGAGCCGACGCAGAGGGAAGACCAACCTTGAAAGTGGCGAGGGCGGCAGACGTGGCGACGTGGCGACGTGGCGACGTGTGTGGGATAATCGGCGGGGCGCGAGGTCTGTCCTGCAAGCCGTCCCGTCCTCTTCGTGACAGTTGGTTGCAAAGGACGGCGGAGGCGTGGAGGTCAGATGGCCAGGCAGTGGAGGGACGAGGCTCACGCCGCGGATCTTCAGGCGTGACACCCGACCGGCGGTGAGACGGCGCGGCGAATAGTTAGTTAGCAAGGCGAAATCAGTCCGGCCGACGCCCGGTTGGGCTCCCGCTTTCTTCGACTGCAGCCGGCTGCGTCCTGTACACGAATGGATGTGGTTGCGAGAGAGACGGCGAGAGAGCGAGAGAGCGAGAGAGCGGGCGGGAGAGAGAGGGCGAGAGAGGGGTGCAGCGCCCTCGCCTGGGCCCGTCACCTCACGCCTTGGACCTTCCACGCTGGCGACCGTGGATCCGTGGGTGGCCGACTACACGATACGTACTCCTCCTAACTTATTACTGTACCCACGACAACACATGGAATGTCTGAGATTGCTCATCACTCTCCGCCCACCTGTCTTTCGCCCGCGCCCTCGTCCTCTTAATTTACTAGCCAGGTTCTCGCGGCTCCGCATACGTGTCAGTGATCACCAGGCGCCTCACCCTCCCGCCTCTGCCTTCTCCATGGCGCACCGCATGATCCTCGTCGAGCTCCAGTTCTTTATCACAAAGCCACCAACTGCACCGGCCTGACGACAACCCCCGCCGAAACCCCAACCTCTGACTCTATTCCTAGATTGCTGCCCGCCGGGTCCTGCGCTCCCCTCGTGGGACCAATATAAGACCACCCTGTTTCCCCGGATTCCGCGCTGCAGGACTGAAACTCGACCTACGAACCGGCCGCCCTCATGCCTCGATGGCTGCCAACCATGCGGAGGGGCCAGAGCCCCTCTGCGGGCACGTCGGCCGAGGACTTGGAAAAGGCCGGCTCTCGCCCAGCTAAGTGGAGCTTGGGCATCTTGAATGACAAGGAAACCGATGAGGTCCCAGGTAAGTCATGTCTGCGTCCTCCGTCTTCCTCTGCATACAAGATCCACGATTGGGGTGCTGACTACTGGTCCACAGGCTCTGTTCTGCTCCTCTCCAAGGTCGCAAAGCGGAACGAGCCGCTGGGGTTGCAGAATGCACCGGCACGAACCTCTGCCTCCTCCCTGCCCTCACCATATCCACCGTCGTTAAGGAGTCGCACTTCAAGGCAGTCTATGCGCCAGGAGAAGAAACGCACCCCTGATGGCAAGATCGTGCTCGAACCGCAACCGGACGAATCGAAGAACGATCCTCTCAACTGGGCCCCTCTGAGAAGAGATGCCGCCCTGCTGTCCTTGGGCTTCTATTGCATGTTGGGCGGCGGCATGACGCCTATCCTGGCGGCAGGATACAACGATGTCGCTTCGACATACAACGTCAACCTGCAGCAAGTCTCTCTCACGACTGGATTGTACATGATGGGATTGGGTATCGGCAGCGTCATCGCTTCACCTACAGCTATCCTCTACGGCAAAAGACCAGTCTACCTTGTAGCTGTCATTTTATTCATCCTGTCAGCCGTATGGTGCGCTCTGTCACCCAATTATCCTTCGCTCCTCGTCGCTAGGATCGTCCAAGGCCTCGCAGTATCCCCGGTGGAGTGCCTGCCATCAGCCAGTGTCGCGGAGATCTTCTTCTTGCATGAACGAGCATACCGCCTGGGGATTTACACACTACTTCTCCTTGGGGGTAAGAATCTAATACCGTTGGTGAGCGCCGCTATCGTAGAATCGCTGGGCTGGAGATGGGTTTTTTGGTATGCGCGGACAACACTCTGAACAATGTTTCATACACTGACCGCCCTAGGATCGTTGCTATTGTCGTGGGCTTTGCCGGTGTCTTACTTTTCTTGTTCGTCCCTGAAACATTCTGGGACAGGACACCGAGGCCGCATCAACATCACAAGAAGTTGCGATCCGGAGCCACTTCACCGGCAGGTCACGGCCACAAAATGCCCCATCTTTTCAGCCATGGCAAACAGCCCAAAGGGTCTCCGGCTTCCATGGATGGCGCAGGCGATACATCAAGGCCAAACCTCAGCATTGCCATGCCCAGCACACCTGGATCTATTGATCATCGGCGTCGCACAAAGAATGCCCATGTCGGATTTGCTGATGATAAGCCAGCCAGCCTCGGTCCTCCACATGGCTTACCGAGTACGCTATCTTCAGAGGTATACGCACCGCCGAAGATTGAAGTCACTACAGCGCCGGGAACTGGTGCTAATTCCCCTTTGACGGCTGCTTCGTCTGCAAACCACGATGATGCCTGGCGGTTTGAACCCAAAGGAGGTGCGCCCAAGACGCCTTTTCTGCATAACCCGAATTCTCCATTCTATGAAGACCAAACGAGCCGAGAACCGGATTACTTCGGAGGTACGCACGGGTCAGATGACGAAGCGATTCCACAGAGCTCGCAGCCGAACGACCGGGAAGGCGAAGGAGATTTCAATGCAGACAGACTCACCGAGAGGCAAAGCCGAGCGCCTCAAAGTCCAGGCTCGCCAGCTAGACACCTGACAGCATCACCAGTCCTCTCAGAGAAGGAAGGTATTCGTGCAGCCGAGGAGAAACACATTGACGGTGCCCTCAACTGGCATTATACGGACCACTACCGAGCGGCTCCGCCCAAAACATACCTGCAAACCCTTAAACCATACAGTGGCCGCCTGATCAAGGACAATTGGTTCCGTGTCGCTGTCAGGCCGTTCATCCTCTTCGCTTATCCCAGTGTTCTATGGAGCACTGTTGTCTACTCACTTTCAGTCGGATGGCTCATTGTTTTGTCCGAGTCAGTTGCGGTCATTTACCGGACACGTGATACATACAACTTCACTGCACTTCAGACAGGCCTGGTTTACATATCCCCCTTTGTCGGCGGTGTCCTTGGCACGGCTGTAGCTGGCAAATTTAGCGATGTAATTGTCCGCTTCATGAGCCGAAGAAACGATGGCGTCTACGAGCCTGAGTTTCGTCTCATCATGGCTATCCCCGTCGCGATCTGCACCACGCTCGGTCTTATGGGCTTCGGCTGGGCCGCTCAAGAGCGCGATGCTTGGATCGTGCCAACTATATTCTTTGGCATCATCAGTTTCGGATGCTGTGTCGGCAGCACGACGGCAATCACCTTTTGCGTCGACAGCTACCGCCAGTATGCTGGCGAAGCTCTTGTGACGCTCAACTTCTCCAAAAGTAAGTCTGTCATATCATATCATAACTTGCATCTAACATTTCATAGACATTTTCCATGGCCTTGTCTTCTCTCTCTTCTTTACTCGATGGCTCGAGTCCGATGGGGCTAAGACTGTCTTCGTGGTCCTTGGTGGCATTCAGATGGGTTTTATGCTGTTCACGATTCCTATGTATATCTACGGCAAGCGCATGCGCATGTGGACGGTGCGCAAGAACCTGATGGAGAAATTCTAGAAGCGATCCGCACGAAGAGTAGATGTCCCTACTGATTGATTAACGAGGGTATGTGGCGTTCATTTCTTGGATTATCAGGGACGGGCATGACACAGGTGTCAATTTTCACGCGACGGGATTCACTGGTAGAGCTTCCTTCAACTCATTAGAATTTTGACTCGATAACCTTTACTGCCTATGAACATTCATCTCTTAATTTCTGGCTCTGGCAGACCGCCTATCCCGAGCAATTTCTTCTCAATCTGTAAATCAACTTGCTCGAGCTTGCTGATGATGATGCTGCTACTAAGTACTGCAGTACCATGACCATGGTATTGGTCCCTACCAGCCATCGGCTTTTCTTCCTGTTAACCGGGTCCGGTCTATAGGTGACTTGCGAACGTTTCTGCTGTTCGCGCGTCCCTAAGTCGCAATCTATCGTCACGCGAGTTTTACCGCAGCCAGCGCTAAACGGTTCGCCGGGGCCGAGAAGTGCGGAACATCCCATGGTGGAGTCTTGATAAAGTTGGTGGCGCTCTGGCACCTGCGACTCCTTTTGGCACCCGGTCATCTTATCTCCTGGGGGCGCGGATCTTGAGATGGGCTGGCGGGCGGAAAAAGGAGGACGCTTGTAGTTGGGCCACTGGTACCTGAGCCATGCGATGACTTATGATTCTATGCTCTTTTCGAAGAGCTTGACTACTGTAGCAGTCCTTGAACTGGTTCCTTGCTATCTCGGTGTTTTTCGAGCCCAAGTGTTCTTCAAGTCGTCACGCGCATCAGTTGGTATCGACATTGGCGCATGAAGCGGCGACTTTGTACAACAAGCATGCCCTCCCGTCGCGTTCAGACACTCACACTAAGTTAGATTATCACCCCTCAAACCACCTAAATTACTAACTTAACGTTAGTATCTAGCGCTTTACAACACTACCATCGCTTCTCTTCCGTGGGTATCATCTGCTGCCCGTCACGAGCGGTGCAATATCTGGCGGTAGCTGCTATGGCTCTTCTTTTTATCTCTTGAATCTTGCCATCTCCTGCAATCGGACTCCCTCTCACACAACAGACAATAGTGCAGTGCCGATGCGCTCTCACGCCCCATACGACCCCGTTTTTATCGGCCTCGTCGACCAAATCCGGCATCTCCTACTCCTACGCAGTGCTAGGTCCCAAGTTGCACTATTAGCGCAATGTCCGCGCTTCTATTTTCAAGGGTGAAGATATTAATCATCTATTCACAACTCTGGTGGACCAAGTTCCAATGTTGCTATGGGTCGCAAAGCGCGGTCGATAGACGCGCTCATATAACTTCCAGGGATATCCTCCAAGGAAAATCTGGATATCGGTGGTCATATACGTTAACACAGTGGTATCCACAGGCTGATGGAGAACGAGTCGTCTGCCGCACCATTACAACCGTGCAAGATCTGCAGCACGTCAGCGAAATCCAAGCCAGCGTCGACGACACCCAAAAAGAAAAGAGGTTGTCCGAAGAGATAAACGAGGCCAGGGAGGAGCCCGAGAAGCATCTCTTTGCTCTGGAGTTGGTTGTCCTAGTCCTGGTACTGCTGTGTCTGGTCGAGATCGGCGAAGAAGTAGTTATGCAAGTCCGGGTCGTCCCTTACTGCTGTCGTAAGTTAACTTAACGTTAACTTAGTCGATAGTTTTCCCTTCTGCACCAGAACCTCTTTGTCAAATCCAGCCACTCGTGACACATATCTCGTTCTTCCTCACGTGTTGGCCCTGCCGTGCCTGCATTCCTCCTCCGTGATTGTGTTTAGTCTTAGGAATGCAAGGCAGTCTCAAGATTACGGAACCATTTCATCCCATCGCAATGCATCATCGGTCGTATTCCCCTCGCTCCCGCTGTGATCTTCACAGTACCGACTATAACTCAGCTTATCACCATGTTCTTTCCTCTTGCGCTCTGCGCTCTTCCGCTCATTACCAGCTCCGTTGACGCCGCAGCGTACGCAAGGTACCGGCATGCGGCTTTCGAGACGCCCGAAAACCGCCAGATCCTCGAGCACATACTTCCACTGAATGTATCGGGGTTCTTGGGCCAGCTCAACCAGACGATATCCAACGCGACCCGCGGTCTAGCTCCAGCACTCCCCCAGACCCCAACCGCAGAATTACCTTTCGTCACCGGTCTGGCGCCTACTGGTATTTCGCATGACAAGGAAAAGCGCGATGCAGCGGCAGATCTTCCAGACAAGCGCCAGTTTGCTTCTCCTATCGACCCCTTCAATCCGGGCCCAGTCATCATTTCGACTCTTCCGCCCGTCTTGACAAGTCACACTGTGGCGAAAACTGTCCTCGGTTATTTCACACCTTCTCCTGGCGGTATACCAATCCCAATCACCCAGCAGAGTCAGGTCGAGCCAACGTTCTTTCCCGAATACACAACATGCGATGTCTTGTCCGCAGCTTTTCAGCCTGCTCGACCAACCGGCCCTCCATATCTCAACTACTCCTCGATCGTTACCTCGAGTAGTACGCCTCCTTGTCGGACAATATACAGTTCGATATTGACCACCTTGTGCACGACGACCCTTACTGCACTCGCCAGCAAAATCACCGTCACAGAGTGTGCTCAGGATGTAACTTTCTCGAGTGATTTTGGAACAGAGCTTGTCACGCCTCCTGCCACCCGAATCAACGGCACGGGCAGTCGCATTACTCCTGTGCCAAGCGTCCAACTTCAAACTACGTACTACATGGCCAATTGGACAGATTTCACCAGCAATAACGGGGCTTTGCCTACCGATGTCGATGTGAAGGTGTGTCATCCTCGTGGAGATGGCATCATGGAGGATTGTATTATGATGAGCGAGGCTTGGGCAGTCATACCAATCACTAGGACAACTTCCTTCACCAGTCACATTGACTTCACGGCCACGATGACCGCCCCAGGTAGAATCCTAGTCGAGACTATAGCATTGGCGGTGATGGGCAACACTACAACGGTAAGCTTATCAACTGAGGCAATCTTTGAGCAGGCGTACGAAGCAGAGACGATCAGTCGAGTTACCCGTACCTACCAGCCATACCTGAGCAGTGCTGCCTCCGCTACCGCAACGAGCACGGAAACACGGAATGTCGAGCTGGTTTCTATGTTCACAAGCGAGTAAGTCTCCTTGTCTTATATTGTAGCCTGTCAATGCCATTGTCAGCAGTAAAGGACCATGTCGCTGATGACTGATAGTGACGGCATTACGACTACTATCTCAGCAACTTCGACAGATACTATCTTCGCTGGCACTACCACTACGACGATGACATAATTGTCGCTGCAGCATTGGTAAGTTAAGTTATGCGACGCAGCATCATTCGCGAGTCCGTGTGTATCCATGGGTTCGCCGATCTTTCAGCAAAACTAACGTTAGATTAGCGACTCTTCGTGGATTCATGAAGCTGGGCATTGCTGCTGTCTTCTGGTGTCCACATGAATAGTGCATCATGGTCGTCGGTTCCCTTTGTGTTCTTTCAAGATTTCGAGCCCACGGCTCGTCGCTCGCCAACTTCAGCAGTTACATTCTGTTCTGTGGAATCAATTCCCGGTTCCGCGGTCACGGCCGGGTCCTGGTCAAAGCCGTACTTTTGTCTTGGGTTTTCTGCGTAACATGGCACTTGGTGTTGGTATCAATGACAGCTACGTTCATTCTGTTTTTTGTTTAGTTCTAGCTGCCTGCTACTGCGGATACTGCACCATCGTAATGCCAACATAATAGTTATCTCAGCAGGCTTAGACCCTCGGGCGAGTGCCTCCGGCCTCCTTCGGAGGCGTCGGCGAGGCCTTTGGCCCGGCCTTCGGCCCGGCCTTCGGCTATCTAACTCCTAGTAACAAGCGCACGTACCTTGTAGTAAGTGTATATACCTACTAACCCCTTCTAACTAATTAGCTTCGCGCGTTTCTAAGGGCTTGCCTAAGGGTCTAAGAGCTTTATATAGTCGTTATGTGAAACGGATTAGGTCCGTACATATCGCGAGAAAAGGAGTAGTAAACATAGATTACGCTAGACTAAGAGCGGTCGAGAGAGAATTAATAATTAAGTATAAGATATCTTAATTAATCGAGGTATTAGACGGCCGGAGGCCGGGTATACGTAACTAGGTCACGTAGTACTTACCCCTCTTAAGAGGGTAACGAGGCCCCCTCGATTATATCTACGTAGCCTCCTAGATAGCTTTTTCCTCTATATATAACTACCTTTATCTATACCTTTAACTACTAGTAGAGCGTAAGATACCTCCCTCGCTCTATCTTCTTATATAGTAGCTACGATAGGTAATTAACGGCTACGATAGGTAGACTACTACTATCTAAGTAACCTATTATACTATTAAATTACACCGCTCTCTAGTATTTCTCTAAGCTTTTCTATTACTCTTAGAGAACCTATATAATAATTAGTTATTATTACCTCTCTTATCTACCTTAATTACCTTAAATTCCTCCTCGTCGTTAACCTCCTCGTTTACCTCGTTAAAACTAATCCTTCCGTCGGCTATACTCTTCGAATTACCTATAGGGGTAGGTTCCCTAGTAAAGCTAGCTAGGGCGAGAGTAGTACCGACGGGTATTTATAATCGCTAGTAAAGGTAGTACTAACGGGTATCTAGAATTACTAACTAGTAAGGCTACCGAAGGGCTAGGAAGGATATTACGTAACTTTATACGCTATGGATAGATAATATAACGTGCCTACTACCGGGCTTACTAAGGATTACGCTAAGGATTACGCCGTTACTTACGCTAGAAAGAGGATAGGTTACTATTACGAAGGTACCCTAAGGATAAGGGAATAATTAGCGAGTTACTAGCTACTATAGTAGTTTAGTAACGAGCTAGAACCGAGATATAGGCTACTATAGCGGCTTTATAATATAGCGGCGCTAGAGAGGATTTTAATATCTCTACTTTAGCGTTAGCGAGGGCCTAGGTATAGTAGTTATACTTAATATCTCGTAGCCTTACCTTTTAGGCACGCCTTCTTCTATTATCACGTAATTACTAAAGCACGAGTTAGGTAGCGTACTTTCTTCTAAAGTACGAGTTAGGTAGTAGATTACCTTATATTTCTCGTAGTATCCTAGATAGCTAGAAATCTAGTAATCTTTATTATCTAGTTATAAGCCCTTTCCGTGCCTCTATAATAACGTAGCGACTATAATAAGACTTAACTCCTAGGATACTCCTAGTACCGTATAATACGTGCGATTAGACCCTCGCGACTCCTATAAAGAAGCGTATAAGCGACTTCGATAAAGAAGTATATTCTCTATTAGGCGACTTCGATACTAGAGCGTCCTCGATTATATAACTTCGAAAAACCGGAGCGTACTTAATTACACGACTTCTAAAAACAGGAGTGTACTTAGTTATACGACTTCGACACTAAAGTATACTCTCTATTACGCGACTTTAAAATAACTCGAAGAACCCTATTATATATAGCGATAATAACTACTATACTACGCTCTATACCTAGACTAAAGAAGCTCGAAGGTAAGGAAAACTAGCCTCGGTTCTCTAATATTATAGAAACTATAATACGCGGCGAGGTACTCTAGAAGTATATTAATAGTACTACTAAAGTACCTATTAAGCGATCGGGCGAAGAAATATATAATTTCGAAGAACGCTAAGATATTAAATGAAATAATCGACCCTAGGGTCTTAATACCTTAGTCGCCTTAACGGTTAAATTCCGGCGTCTAAAGGATTAATTAGTTGTTTTATAGATCTATAGATAGGCCTATTAACATTATAGAAGTAGTTACGATATAATAAAGAGACTTTAGAGTATATATATTAATAGTACTAGATAGACCGGTAGATAATTAATTACTTAATTATTAATTCTCTCTTAACTACTTTTAGTCTAGCGCGATCTATGTTTATTACTCCTTTTCTCGCGATACGTACGGACCCGATCCGTTTTATAGTTATAAGCCCGGAACCGTTTACCTACCTATAACTACATACTAACCCCTCCCCTCTAAGGCTTCTACGGCTACCTATTAGCCTTAAGCCTTAAGGCTATCCTTTAGCCTCGATCCCTCGGTCCCTAAAGCTATCTATTAGCTTCGACTATTACTAATCTATTAACTTTTCGGTAAACCTATTAACTTTCGGTCCCTAAGGTTATCTATTAACCTCGACCCTTACTAATTTACTACTAATTACTACTAAATCCTTATACCTCGTACCTCCTATACCTTTCTCCGCCTCCTACTCGAACCTTTCGCCCTTCTCGTATCTCTTACGCCGTCTACGCCGTCTAGACTATGTCTAACTCTCGGATTCTTACTACTCCTAAGTACTAGGACGACTTCGAAGTCTCGCTTAATAAGCTTCTACTAGAACTCGAGCTAGGCGAATACGCTACTAACCCTACTTCTCCTAAGCCTAAGCGCCCTAAGCCGTTAATATAAGAACGGATTAATAAGCGCTATATAACTAAAAAGGAGGATACGAAAGATCTTATTTAATCCGAAATACGGTATTTTAACTAGAATATCCGGCTATATAAGAGCTTTTAGTAGCGCCGAACCCGCCTTTTCTAATAGCTACGAGACTCTATAGACGACTACGGCTATAGTTCTATAACCGGATAACGGATAATCGTCGAAAAAATTAACTCCCTTCGTACTATATATACTCCTAACGACACCTACCGTAGGGAGTACCTTATAGAGTTACTAGCACGTTTAAAGAAGCTAATAAAGACGAAACCTATTACTATAGTTATTAACGATTAGATTAACCTTCGAGATCGCTTTAAAGTAGCTAACCTATTCGAAATTTATACGCTAAAAGTAGATTTTATCCGAATAACGGCCGCTTACGATCCGATCTTTATAGGGATATTATGGGATTGAGCAAGCGATCTAGCTTAAGTAGAGTAATAATTAGGGACGGTAATTGCGGTAGTAGGAGCTACCGCTAGGGCAGCTAGGGCGGCCCTAGGCTGCAAGCCAAGGAGGTTGCTGGCGCGATACTGCGTGCTAGGTATACTAGAATGCGCCCGGAGATTATAAAGATCGGATAGAACAACAACATTATATTCCTACCCTCCTAGTATAAAGATTAGACGGTAGTAGCTAGTTTTTATCCTCTATAGAACAATTTATCCTCTTAAACGTACATAGTAGCTACGAAACTTTAATTAAGTATAGTAAGGCGAATTACTAAATTCTTTTCACGCGCTTCTATAAGCTTAATTAACCTACCTATCTAAGGTTCTATCACGGCTCTTAACCTCTCTTTCCAAATAACATACCTAAAACAAGAGTAGGTACTACCTAAGGGGGTAGTACTAATCCAGATAACTAGCTACTAAGTAATGAAGATTCCTTACTACCTCTCGAGGCGCAAGATTACCTAAACTAGCTAGTAGAACAAGAACAAGAGATAGTAGTAATAAGAGCCGAACTAGCTAAGATAAGGACTACGTTTATAGCCTAAAAGCTAGTACCCGCTAGCGAGTAGTCTCCTAGTAGTAAGTAAGAGGAAGAGTCTAAGGAAGAAGAAATAGTTACCTTAGGACCGACGAGAGCTAGGCAAGTAGCACGAGGTGCTATACGCGGGTAAAGCTCTCTTTCTCTAAGAGGAGAACTAGTATCCGGACCGAGACCGGACGATAATCGATAACTAAAAGTACTCGAAACTATATTCAAAGAGTTTATACGGAAGTACTCTACGTCTATAGTCGAATAACCGAATACTTAGTAGTAGTAACATCGCGCGATACCGGATACCGCGCTTATCCGGTAAATAGAGCTATATAGGGGTAAACCCTTACTAAAATAGAAGGATTTCCGCTTTAAGATAGCTGAAAGTAAGTGGCTATAGAACTCTAGCTAGTGGAAATAATAGTGGATAGTACTACGTAGTACCCTTACTATAGTAGGCTAGGAGAGCGAGTATAAGTATAGAGGATTAACTATTATTAATAAAGAATCCTTATCCATAGTAATCCTACTTAATACCTTAGGTCCGGCTAATACTATCGTATTAAGCTATACTAGCTATAGTATAGCTATATTATCCGCTTTACGTAACTTTTTTAAAGTAAGCGAGAAGTATAGGTACCGCGAGAACTCCTAGAAGTTACGCGCTATAAAATAGACTAGGAAAGAAGCTACTAAGTACGTTACCTAGTAGTAATTCCTAGTATAAGAAGTGGCTATAGATAATCCGTCTATCACGGATAAATCCATAAGAAATAACTTCCTATACTTAATTAAGTAAGACAAGTTAGTAGTATAGGTACATGAAATTCTCACGGAATTAAACGTTACTAACATTACCTTATTCACCTATTATAAGCGGTTCTTACATAAGTTTAAATCCACTAAAACCCTAGGAGGGGGCTTAGTTCATAAGATTAGTAATAGTAATAGATAACTATAGAAGAAGAAATCCGGACTTAATTACTAGAACTATAGTAAAGTAGGCTATTCAAGCAGAGATTATAAGAGCGAGTAGGTTAGTAATAGCTATACCTATAGGCTAAAGAAAAAGGGTGATAAAAAGGAGAAGGACTAGAAGGATAAAGGTACCTAGAAGGACTCTCTAAAAGAAGAAAAGAAGGATAAGAAGTAGAAACCTAGTAGCTTTCACTTAACTATAGTTCTATAAGTCTATTCAACGTTAAGGTAAAGCTCTAACCTACTTTTCGATACTAGAAGTAACGTGTATATTACAAATGATTTAAGGGACCTAGATCTAGCTACTATAGTTGCTATAGGGTCCTATCCGGTAAGTACTAGCGCTGGGCTAGTATATACTACCTATATAGGAACCGCGAACCTTAAGATTATCTAACTAGGCTGTAAGGACGGTTCTAGATACAAGGTTATTTCGCTTTTGAACACCCTATACATCCCGAAATTTCCGGTTAAGATACTCTTAGGAGAGCTTATATATAGAGCTAGGGGTAGGATCGAGGATAATATACTAATTAGGCCTACTAGAGAGAGGATTACTAACCTTAATCTAACCCGGCGCGGCTACCTATTATAGTAGTATAGAGAACCGGAACTACTAAAGACCCTAGTACTATCCGCCTACTATATCTTAGTAGGGGAAGTTACTAGCTTTAAAGTTAAACACTTGGCTACGGTTTTAGCTACCTATAGACGAGATAGAAGTAAAGGTAGAAGTAATAATAGCGAAATTTGCGAAAATTCCGCTAATATCTACTAGATATCTAATAAGCTTACGCGAATACTTATCCTATAGCATAGAAGATTAAGCTACTATAGTATTAAAAGGCTATAAAAGATAATTAAGTCTATTATAGGTGTGGATATAGATACTTCCCTGCTAGAGGCGATTCCCTATAAAGCTTATAACTAAGTAAAGATTACTAAAATCGTTAGTAAGGATCTATTTAAGCTAGTAAGCTTTGCTAGAGAGGTTATACACTTTGATCTTGGAGAGATTAAGCTAGAATCTGTTGATAGTAACAGGTATTTTAGTCTACGAACTAACTAGTTTTCTCGCTTTAGGTAGTTTACCGCGTATAAGTAGAAAAAGGACGTTCTAGCTAACCTTAAGTATACCGTAGAGGTACTAAACCTCTAGATAGGCGGATCTCGACGCGTACTACGTGTGTATATTAATAGCGCTCGGGAGCTAATTATAGAAGGTGTTTTAAATAAACTTACGGATTTTAAGCTTTTCTATAAAACTAACTACATTAAACTGACTATTTCCGCGCCTTATAACTACTATTAGAACGGTATCTTAGAGCGCGGTATACGGGTTATTCAGGATGCTACGCGGGTAGTGTCTATATAGATAAGGGTTCCCTTATACTTTTAGGATCGCCTTATAGAGGGTATAACTTATACTACTAACAGAACTACTTTAAGTAGTATCCCTATGTTAGAGATACCGTACTAGCGGTTGTTTAACTCTATCCTACGCGGAGTAGGCGATAGGGGCGCTGATAATAGGAGCGCTAATAATAGGGGCGCTAAAAATTCCGGTAATAAGCCGGATATCTTATACTTGCGGATTTTAGGCTTATTATGCACCGCGCTCGTAGAGCAAGTATACCGCGTGAACGCGGAGAAGCTAGAACCGCGTGGTATTAAGGGGATCTTCCTTAGGTATACTAGAGGGTATAACTACTATATCTAGGCTCTTAATAGGAGCCGCTAGATCCGGATACTAAATATTATCTTCTATAAGGATATAGGAGCACCCGCAACATAGCTATCCGAAGTACTACGTGCTAGTAAACTAGTAAAAGTACTATATACGGCGGATCCGCGCGACGTAGTAAGATTACTACTACCGGTAGTATAACGGCGACTTCGCTATTGCATAAGTAAACCGAAGGGGAACGTGAAAAGTAACGATTTGAATACTATTATAGAAGACGTTACGGATAAGGAAGGCCACCTTCGGCCTAAGCGAGGCCGCCTAAAGAAGCTATATAAAGACGTATATACTCCTAAGCTATTTATACCGGATAAGACGTTTATCTACGCTATAGAGTAGGTTAACTAAGAGGACGATAATAAAGGATTTAGTACCTTTATAGCTATAACCGTAATATCCGGGACAGGCTTAGATAATACCCTAGTATTTATAACCGTAATAGCTAGCGCTAAGGTAAAGGAGTAGAAAGAAGCTTATTTTAAAGAAATCAAGTAGCTAATTAAATTAGGAACACTCGAGTTTATACCTTAAGTAGAAGTAGGGAACCTTATTTCTACTAAATAGGTACTTAGAAAGAAGTACCTAGCTAATAGATCTCTAGATAAGTATAAAGCGCGCTTAGTTACTAGGGGGTTTACATAATAGTTTAGAATCGACTACTTCGAAACGTCGTCTTCCATAGCGCGGATAGTAAGCTGGAGAATTATGCTTGCTCTAGCCGCTATCTATAACTAGTACGTTGTATAGGTAGACTTTATTAGAGCCTACCTAAAGGAATTACTCAATAAGCTAATCTATATAAGACTCTTCCTACTTCTAGAGGAGTATATATAGTAATCGGATATACCGCTACCTAGCTAGTATAAAGGCTATATAATCAAGCTGTACAGGCCTATCTATGGCCTTAAGTAGTTAGGGGCGGAATAGTAGAAGTATATCCGCGCCTAGCTTGCTAAAATCGGTATCCACCTATTAGAAGTAGATAAGGCTATCTATACCTTAGTAACGGAGAAAGAAGGTGCAGGTTCAGATAGTACTATACCGCCGGAAGGTTTAGATAATACTATGCTAAAGGTAATAGCCGTTTCTCACGTCGACGATTTTCTACTTTTAGGCCTAATAGGCAAAGAATTAACTAAATAATCGCTACTCTCGGTAAATTAGTTAAGCTTACTAACCTAGGTGATGCTAAATAGTACCTAGGAGTCCGTCTAAACAGATTAGATAGAAGTATTCTCCTAGATTAGGAGTAGTATACTACTAAAGCGCTAGAAGCGCTCTAGATAAGCGATTATCGAATAGCTAGTACACCTTTTAAGCCTAGTAACCTAGTAATACTAATACCGGATAATAAAGAAATAGTAGATGCTACTATTAACTAGTCGATAGGGCACGAATTTCGCTATCTTCTGGGAAAATTCAATTTTACTACTAATATAACTAGACCGGATTTATCTTTTACCGGATTAACATAGGCAAGAGTTATAAGTAAACCTACGGCTAAGTAGCTATAAGGCCTTAAGCGGATTCTACGCTATATTAAGAGGCTACCTAGGCTTAGTATTAAGTATTAAGTAGAACACCGCTATAAGGAGAAGTTCGGAAAATTAGGCTTGTATGGAGTTTATAACTCCTCTTACGCTAGTAATCCTTCCACCGCTAAATCAAACAGTAGGGTAGTCTTCTTTATAGTAGGAGGGCCTATAAGCTAGAGCTTATACCTCTAATTAATAGTCGCGCTAGGTATAACTAAAGCTAAGTACTACGCGCTATTAGAAGCTGCTAAGGAAGTAGCCTAGATCCGGATATTCCTTAAGGAACTAAACCTAATACTAGAAGGACCGCTACTACTACTAGGGGACAATACTGGGGCCCTTAGCTAGGTAGGTAGTCCACCACTAAAGGCAAAGCGCTACGTAAAAGTGCGCTACAGATTTATAGATAGTAAGGAGAAGTCTAGGGCTATAAAGGTATAGTACGTTAAAACTACTAGTAATATAGTAGATATCCTTACTAAGCCCTTAGGGCCATAGATATATAAAAGAGTAGTCAAGCTACTAGGTCTTATAAGCGAGTAGGATAGAGAGGTTAAGGTTTTTAAGTTATACTAACAACCTGTTTAGTTTATAGCATAGGGGCGTGTGGGATTAAGCAAGCGATCTGGCTTAAGTAGAGCAACAATTAGGGACGGTAATTACGGTAGTAGGAGCTACCGCTAGGGTAGCTAGGGCGGCCCTAGGCTGCAAGCCAAGGAGGTTGCTAGCGCGATACTACGTGCTAGGTATACTAGAATACGCCCGGAGATTACAAAGATCGGATGGAACAACAACATTACATTCCTGCCCTCCTAGCATAAAGATTAGACGGTAGCAGCTAGTTTTTGTCCTCCATAGAACAATTTATCCTCTCAAACGTACAGATATAGATAACTATACACGAATCTAGTATACTCGACGTAGATCTTCGAGGTATTACGGAAATATTTCGAAGGTAGATACGTAATAGTCCGAAATAAACTTAACACTTAGCCTTTACTACTTTAGCTAGGTACTCGGATAATTAGCCCTCTAGCTCTAGTTCTTCTTCTCCTTCCCTAGGAGATAGTAAAGTAAAAATACCTTTAAAGCCTTATAGAGATATTACTAGGAAACTAGCGGATAAATAGTATAAATCCCGTACTACTTATAACGTTATTAACCCGAGGAAGCGTCCTTCTTAGCCCTCTACTAAATAGAAGACGTACTTTAAGAACTACCTAAGCTACTACCGCAAGATACCTTCCTTTACTATATAGTAGGCCCGGCGTGGCTACCCTAAGGTAGTAAAGATAGTACTAGTAAAAACTAAGTAAAAATCCGGTACTATACGCGAGGTTAGTATTACTACCTAGGTATCCTCCTATACGTAACGCTCTATAGACCGCTAGATTCTCGATAGCTACGTAGATATTTATATTATTAACAACCCTTTACGCGCTAAGTTCTAAGTTACGTCCCTTCCGGATAACCTACTTATCTAATCTAGAGAATTAGCTATTAAAGCTATCGCTCTCGGAACCTATATACTACGCCTTAATACTATATAAGGTAATCCTATAGAGTTCGTGCTCTAGGAAGTTTATAAGGGGAATACCTATATTACTAACTAGGTACTCCTCTATGAACAAGAAGGTTACGATAAGGAGCGAAAAGGTATTATAACGAGCGAAGGAAAAAGGGGATCCTACTACTACCCGTGCGTCTACCGGGCTTTACCCGTAGGGTCCTTAACCCGTAACATTACCCCCCCCCTCCCCTAAGAGTTACCTTATACCTTAGGCCATAACATAGCCTTAGGCCGTAATTCCTAGAGTCCCGACTACGCCGACTCGACTTTACTAAGTTAACTTCACTAACTTCGGTATAAATACCTATCTATAGCTCGGTTCCTCTATTCCTCCTTCCCGTATCCTACTTTAAATCCCTCTCCCTCTCTTATCCGCTTAGTTATAGCGCCTCCTATCCCCCCTAGTACCGTAGTTCCTACTCGTACTAACGACATCGTTACTACGCGTCCTTAGGAAGATCTTCCGGATGTTACTACTCCTCCTTAATTTAATATTCGCGGTCGTCGGGTAATTAGTCTCCCGCGCCCTATAGGGGTAGTAACTTAGCGCTTCTAGGCCGTTAGTAACTAAATAGTTATATAGGCTATTAATAGCTAGCGCCCTAATATATACTATATAGGCTACCGTTAGTACTACTTAACGCCGTTCGGTAACGACTACCTCTTCTCCCGCTACTATATAGTAGAATAGGTACGTATACTCGTACTTCGTAGTAGTATAAGTACTAACTCTATTTATAGCGGGCTCTATAGTATATTACTCGTTATAGCTTCCTCGTTAAGTTATATAACTCTAAGCCTATTATTACCGCCGATTAGGTATATACGTTACTCTTAGTACGTTAGGCGGTGTTTCTAACCGTTTCTTCTAGTTACGCGAGGCGGGACCGTCCTAGGTAAATACGCTATTAGTCGCGTCGAGGGGTATCTACTATAAGGAGGGATATCCGACGAATCCGGCTAGGGTTTACGGTCCGCTCGTGCGTACGGCGAGGTACTTCGAGGGTTCTTATACGAGCTATTTAGCCGTTAAAGAGGGTAGTCGTTACGCCTACGGTAGTATAGATCCTCTAGCCGAACTACCTCTTACTAGGGTCGAATAGGAAGAGCCGCGCCCGTCTATCTATACTCTTAAGTAGATTATACGTAGTTAATTCTAAGCTTTTCGTCGAGGGAGGGTTCGCCCTAAAATTTTAGTTTCGTTTAGGGAAGATAGTATCTCGATCGAGAGTACCGTCTTCTTTCCTAAACTTCTTCGTCCTATCGAGCTATTCGTCTAAGGCTCTTATCTCTTCTAGTATTATAGCGTTTTCCTACGTTAGGCAAGTATACCCTATCTATTAAACTTAGTACTTTAACTACTACCCTCGTCCTCTTCGGACACGTTTTTCGTTAGTAACTCGTTCGATAACGAATTCCTCGTGTCTATCTACGACGATAGTAGGGGGCTATTCATCGTCCGTCGTTTAGGATAGTAGTAGGTCTAAACTAGCTAGCCGTAATAAATCTACGTGAAAGCGTAGGTATATACCGGGGGGTATGTTTAGCTTAACAGCGTAGGAACTAATTATCTTTTAAACGGTGTATTTAGCGTTTTTCTAGTCGAGTTTCTTAGACGGCCTTTTAGTATAGATATTCTTTAGCTTAAGCTATACTTTATCTCCCGCTTTATACGATATTACCGGATTTCTCCTTTAGTTCGCCGATTATTTAGTAGTCTATTAGGAGTAGGCGATTACGGCTTAAGCCTACTCTAGTACTTCTTTTACTATCCGTATAATAGCTTCTCCTTTTTGGATTAGGCTCTAGGTAGGGCTTCTATTTTCCGGTATAGCGGTAATATCCGAGAAAGGAGAAAGTTCGAAACTATAACTTAGGAAAAAGGGACTAAATCCTATAGAAGCTACGGGTCGACTATTAATAGCGAGTTCTACTATAGGAAGTAAAGAATTCTAGTTAGACTAATTATAACAGACGTAAGCCCGTAAATAGGCTTCGAGTACACTATTTATCCTTTCCGTAGCGCCGTCTATCTATAGGTAGTAGGCTATAGATAGGTTTCTTTAGACGTTTATAAGCTTATAAATAGTAGCCTATAATTCGCTAACGAATTATATACCTCTATTAGATATTATCGAGCGTGGGAACCCGTACCGCCGGACTAAAGTATTAATAATCGTCTAAGTAGTAGACTCGGCGTTAAGCTTCTCGATACCTTCGAAGATAATACCCTTCGTTAGGCGGTTAGTAATTACTAAGATATTCGTTCGGTTTTAGCTCGTTAGGAGATTAGTAATAAAGTCTAAGGTAACGTCGTTCTATAGTCGGTTAGGGATAGGTAGGGGTTTTAGTAGCCCTTTCCGTTATTCTCTCTAAGGTTTCGTTCTTCTATAAACGTCGTAGTTCCTTATAAATCGGCGCACGTCTTTCGATATAGAAGGCTAAAAGAATTCACGGGCTATAATCGCGTAAGTCGTCTTATAGCCGGGATATCCGGTTATAAGAGACTTATAAGCTATCCGGAGGATATTCGTCCGTAATAGTCCGGAGTCCGGTACCTAACGTCTTCTACGGAAATATAGTATTCCGTCTTTTTAGTTACATTCGGATACCGAAACTTTAAGGCTTAGTCTAGCTAGGAACTATCTAGCTCCCGTTCGAATAGTTATAAGAGCCTCCTTATATAGTTCGTCTTATATAATAGCGTCTTCCTATTAACTCGAAATTAGCTAGACAAGGACTATAATTTAGGAGCTCTCCGCGGGCCTCTCTAGGAGCTATATAACACGGCTCTAGAGTCGGTCGTCGTTAGCTCCTTTCGGGAGGTCTTAGTCTCGATAAGAGAGAGCGTCTACTCGTTTATTCTCTTCTCCTTTTCTATACCGTAGGCTAAAGTTAAACCTACTTAAGAATTATACCTAGCGTACGTGTCTCTCCGTTAATTTACGGGGTTAAAAGAAGAATTCTAAGTTCTTATAATCGGTAATTACCTCGAATTCTCCTACCGAACGGAGCTTAGAGTCCTATTCCTATAAGTAGCGAATAATAGTAAGGAGTTCTTTATCGTAGATCTCGTAATTATACTCGGCTAGGGCGTTCTTTTTTAAGAAGTAGGTATAGGGACGTAGTATACCTTCGTCGTCGTACTATAATAGTACTCCGCCGACTATATATCCCGAAGAGTCTATTTCTACTACGGTTTTCCGTAAGGGATTAAAAAGAGTAAGGATTAGTCTAGAAATAAATAATAACTTAAGCTATTAGAAGCTCGTTTCGTGTATAGGTATCTAGTTAAACTCTACGTCTTTCTTCGTAAGTTTAACTAACGGGCGAACTATAGTAGAGAAGTCCTAGATAAATTTCCGGTAAAAGTTCGTAAAACCTAAGAATCCTCTTACGCCTTTAACGGTTATCGGGGGTTACTATTCTCTTATAGCTTTAACCTTTTCTAGATCTATTTAAATACCTTCGCCTACTTTAATAATAAAACTAAGGTATTTTATCTCTTAAACTTCGAACTCGTACTTCCCTATATCTAGGAAGAGGCCGGCGTCTTTAAGCTTCTTTAGTACTCTTTTTATATACGTCTAGTAGTCTTCTTTACTCCTATTTATATAGATTAAGACGTTATCGATGTAGGCGGAGTAAAACTCGTCGAGATATTCACGAAGCGTCTAGTTAATATACTTTTAGAAGGTACTAGGAGTATTAGCTAAGCCGAACGGGGTAACTAACTACTTATATAATCCGTATCTTATACGAAAGGTAGTTAACTACTCCTTCCCTTCCGTAATACGGATCTTATAGAAAGCTATAGAAACGTTAAGTTTAGTAAACTACTTAGCTTAGCTAATTTAATTTAAAGTCTTATAAATTAGCGGAAGCGGGTACCGGTCTTTCTTAGTAATAGCGTTTAGTACTCGATAATCTATATAGAATCGGAGACCCCTACTAGGCTTTTTTATAAAGAGTATAGGAGCTACGGCGGAAGAGTAGCTTACTCGAATAAAGTTCTTATCTAGTAGGTCGGCTAGCGTTTTTCGTAGTACGACGAGTTCTTCCTAGGATATACTATAGAGCGGGCCCTAGGGCGGGGATAGTTCTTTCCCTTCCTTATCCTTTTCTAGTTTAATGTTATAATCGATACCCTATCTACGGTAAGGTAGAAGTTTACTTACGTTCCTTAGCTTAAAGAGCTCTATAAACTCGTAGTATTAACTAGGTAGCTTCGCCCGCGGGTCTACTTATAGTTTAGGAGTAAGTACTTTTTAGATATCTACTATTATCGCGGTAAATACTTAAGTCTCTTAGCCGGGTTTACTACTTTGCCTTAAGTATCTACTTATTACTAAGGCGGACACTTATATAATTTCTATACGCGGTAGGGGTTTTTTCTCTCTATTATATATCCGGGCCCCGGTAGCGCGTAGAAAAAGGTATCCTTTCTTCGTCTTAATTATCCTATTAAATCTCTTTAGCTACGGGAGACCTAAGATTAAGTCGTACCTAAGTTAATTAGGGAGGATATAGAAGTAAGCTCCTTCTTCTCTATAAGTTTCTAGATCTATACGTATATATATAACGTAAGTAATATATTCTATTTATCCTATTACTCCTCGGACTAGCTTTAGAGTAATTTAGATATAGGGTAAGTAGTTTTCTTCCACGAGTCTTTTACTAATAACTCCGTAGCTTAAACATCTACTATCTACGAGCGTCCTTGCTAATACGGTGTGTTATAGTAAGGCTTAGACGATAAAAGGCGAAGTATTTATTAACGTACGCTTAAAATATAACTAATCGAAAATATATTTCTATTCTACTAGTAGCTTCCTCCCTCGCTCGCGACTTTATACGAGGGTTACTCTTTTCCCGACTTAGGAAAAGTCTATTCTTCGACTTCTTCTACTTACGTAGCTACGATAGTAGTAGGGCGCGGGCGGCGCGTAGGAAGGAGTTAACATTACCTAACTAAATACCTACTCCCCCTATAACGGAAGTAGAGATACTCGTCCTTCCGTTAATAAATTCTACTTTCGGGAACCTATTTAGCTCGAACTCCTCCTTTCCCTCTATTCCCTACGTTAGACCGTAACGCAGCTAGCTAAGCTACTAGCGCTAAAACTTAAGTATACGTAGGTTCCTAGTCTATCTTATCGGGGTCGGTTTAGGTACGAGGTTAAATAATTATTAGACATAGAGGTTACGCACGCTATTAAAGCTACTATAACTACTATTACTATCTAGAGCCTACGTATCTAGGAGAATACGACTACCGAGGCCTACTACGCGACTTACGCGCACTCTCCCGCGCTCCCTTACGAGCACTCTCGCGAGTACTCTTACGAGTATAAGATTATAATAGCTATATAATCTATAAGGGTACCTCTACTACCGCGTAAGCTTATACCGCTCTAGTAGTATAACGTTCTTAGACACGTGAGCCGCGAAAGGGTTAAAAACCTTACTAGGAACGTCTCTAGCGCGATTATACTTAAGCTAAAAGGTCTAGATAACGCTATTCCTCGTATACCGGAATGCGACGTTTACGCCTAGAGTAAGAGCACCCTACGTAACCGTAAAACGCGCCGTAAGTATCTAAAAACGCCTTTTAGATAAATAGCTATAGATACGATCTTTTTCTAAGACGGGTATAATAGTGCGAAGTACCTACTTCACGCGTATAACCTAGAAACCTATCTATACTTTAGTAAGGCCGTATATAGCCTTTAGGAGGCTCCTCTTATAGAATTTCTCGAGGAACTAACTACTTTTATCGGGTCGCTAGGACGGAAAATCTCTGTTTTAATAATAGATAATACTTAGACTACTAGATAGCGATTTAAGGCTTTTATTCACAAAAAGACTCTCGTTTATAAGACCTCTACGCCTTATATATAGTCTTAGGACCCTACGGAGCGTACTAGTAACCTTATTCTTACTATAGTACGTAGCCTCCGCATTAATTCTAACCTACCGTATATACTCTAGCCTAAGATATATTAAGCCGCGATTCACTTACTTAACCGGCTACCGGTTACCTCTAAGGACTAGAAAACTCCTTTTAAACTTACTACTAGCCGTAAGCCCTCCTTAGCTTACTTGTATAAAATCGGCTCTATAGCCTACATACATAAGGTTAGCTCTAAGGTAGAAGTAAAGAAGGATAAGCTTAATACTCGAGTACACGTCGGCTATCTCGTTAGATTCGAAGGCTCTACTATCTATAGAATCTAGGTACCCTCCCTTAAAACTACTATCCGCTCGCGAAACGTCGTTTTTAACGAGAATCGCATATATAGCGCTAAAGATATCGACCTAGGCTATACTCTAGGCAAGTAACTATTCACCGCGGTAAACGCTCTAGAGGAGAAGGAACCTAACGTTACTAATAGTATCGGCGAGACCGAGGATCCTATAGATAAGGATACGTCTATAACGTCCGGAGATATATCCGCCGAATCCACCAAAACCGCCGAATCCGGAGGCACATCGGACGAAAACTCTACTATAGAGAACACGTCTATAACCTTAGGGGGTAGATCTACCTTTACTAAAGCTCTTCCCCTACCGGGAGTACTTACGCTACCTCCTACTCCGCTTGATAATGCCCTTAGCGGTAGTAGTAGAGGTGCGAGCGCGTCTAGTAGTACTTCCGTCCGGAATTAATTTCCGCTAACTAGCGATCCTACGTTTCTATCGTCCGCTACTAGAGTACCGCTATCTACCGCCGCTACTACCGCCGCCGCTACCGCCGCAAGGCACCTACCGCTAGCTAAACCCTTACCTCTAGTAACACTACTACGGTAAGCACCGTAGCCGCCTTAGTCAGTATAGGAGTAGGAACCTACGCTTAAGCCTCTATTCGAGCTACTAGGGAAGCGTACCCGCTACTTATCCTCTAAGCTCCCTCGCTCTAAGCCTACTCCGCTATCTACTATATTAGTTCGCCCGGGTAATATCCTACTACTCGTTAACCCTATTAGTAACTCCCTCCTAGAGAACGATATACGTAATAACTTCGTGGAAATTAAGGGCAAGCGGATACGTACTACTCTAGTAACGGTTATCTATTATATAGTTATAGTAACTCTAAGCGACGTTAAACTAGATACTTTAGAGCTAGGCCTTAGCCCTTTATAGCTTAAGGCCTATTAACTACCTCTAGAGCTAAAAAGGTAGTCTTAAGCTATAAAGTACCGTTTTAGTACTAAGTAGTCTAAGGCTACTAAGGAAGAGTTTAAAAAGGGTCTATCTACCGGAACTTTTAAATAGTACGACACGTCTAAAGCTAATAATACTATCCTTCCTCTACCTCTTATATAGGTGTTTAAGTACAAGGTAGACGATTAAGGCCTACTTATAAAGTATAAAGCGCGTATATACGTACGTAGAGGCCTGTAGTTAACTAAGGTAGATATATACGCGTCTACCTTAGCTACCCGCACGTTTCGCTTTATTATAGCGCTTATAGCCGCTTTTAATCTAGAAACTAAATAACTTAACGCTATTAACGCATTCTTAAATCTAGAGCTACCGTATATAGTATACCTTTAGCCTCCTAACGGATTTTTATAGAAAGGCAAGCTTCTCCGGCTTCGCCGTACTCTATATAGTCTTAAGGAGTTACTACTACTCTAGTAGCGCAACTTTATAGTAACCCTTAAGAAAATTAGCTTATATCCTATCCTAGGCGTTAAATATCTTTTTACGGATAGAAGGATCTTTCTAATCTTTTACGTGGATAATATTATCTTCGCTTACTACAAGGACTACGCTAAGTACGCTACTATCGTTAAAAATCAGCTTACTACTCGGTACGAAATGCGCTACTTAGGCGCTGTTTAGCTATTTCTTAGAGTTAAGGTTATTCGCGACCGTCCCTCGCGCCGTCTCTAGCTTTCACAAGAGTAGTACATCGAAAAACTCGCTAACACGTTTAAAATTAGTACTAATAGCGGACGTCGTTATCTCTCTCCCCTTCTATCTAATACTAATCTAGCTATTCCAGCTAATTATATAGCTATATTAGACGAAATCCGTAGCTACTAGCGCCGTATCGGCTCTATTAACTTTACCGCTACTATAACTAGAGCTAACGTTGCGAAAGCTGTTTCTATACTCTCTAGGGCGCTTTAGAACCCTACTAAGTAGTACCTACGCTACGCGGACTACTATCTAAAGTACCTATAGGACTACAAGTACCTTACCCTTAAGCTAGGTAGACAAACTAACCGCGATATACTACCTACGTAGTTTGTTAGCCGGCTATCTATAGGCCTTCTTAGAGCTTCGGACGCCTCCTTCGCTAACGATAACGTTACTCGTAAAAGCTTACAAGGCTTTATCTTCTACCTATACGGACTAATCGATTAGAAGGTAACTCGATAAGCTACGGTCATCAAAAGCTCTACTAAGGTAGAACTTCTATCCCTTTCCCTTACTAGATCTAAGCTTATTTAGTAGAAGCGCCTATTCTAAGTAGTCTACCTCGAACTCGACGAGCCTCCTCGCCTACTCTACGATAACTAGTAAACGCTTCGTATTATAACTAAGGAAGGGAGTAAGCTTAATACTAAACTCCGCTATATTAACGTCTACTAATACTAGCTTAGATAAGAAGTACGTAATAGTAATATCTCGTTCGAGTAGATTACTTCTATAGATATACCTACCGATAGACTTACTAAGCTACTTCCGCCTTAAAGGTATTAGATTTTCCTTAAGTAGCTTAGCCTTACCCCCCCTCTCTCTTCTTATACTTAGAAACCCCCCCCCCACCCCCTATTCTTTTATATCCCGGAGTTCTTCTACTTATCTCTTCTTCTACACTAGGAGCTTATCTCTAGCTTTAAGCCTATTTTACGCTTATAAGGACTTACCTATAGCCTTAAACCTAAGGGGGTATATTAAATGAAATAATCGACCCTAGGGTCTTAACACCTTAGTCGCCTTAACGGTTAAATTCCGGCGTCTAAAGGATTAATTAGTTGTTTTATAGATCTATAGATAGGCCTATTAACATTATAGAAGTAGTTACGATATAATAAAGAGACTTTAGAGTATGTATATAAATAGTACTAGATAGACCGGTAGATAATTAATTACTTAATTATTAATTCTCTCTCGACTACTTTTAGTCTAGTGCGATCTATATTTATTACTCCTTTTCTCGCGATACGCACGGACACGATCCGTTTCACATAAGAGCTCTTCGAGGCTAAGGCTTACTAAGCCCGTATACTTATTATTATAAACCTTAAATAGTTAATTACTAATAGCTACTACTTATTCAAGACTAGTAAAGACCTCTAGGCTTACCTTAAAACGACCTACGGCACTATCGGTAAATCTAAAGAGTATAGTATATTTCTCGAATTTAAATATCTAGCCTTTAATAGCTTAGGTCTTAATACCTTCTTAAAGGGATCGATAGATTCGTAGTTATATATACGAGGAAAAGCTATCTAGAGGCTATAGAGATATATATAGACTCTACACGGCGCGGGCTATAGTGGCCCATGCCCTATATTAATCCTATACGCCCCTATACTATAGACCGAAGCTAGGTCTAATAGTAGAGCTGAAAAACCTCCTTGTTATACCTATCTTACTACAGCTCGCTTACCTCCCTACGGTCGACTAAGCCTAGTAGCGTAAGCCCCCTCTCGTGTATTTATAGTCTAAGGGGCTTTATAAGAGCGTCCGCGGCGTTACTTGTAGTTTCTATATACTATACCCTTACGTTCTCCTCCCGAACCTCGCCGTTAACGTACCTCTCTCGGACTCGAACATATCGCTTGGCTTTAGGGTTAGGTCCGCTGTTTACCTAGACTAGAGCGCCGGTGTTATCTCCGAGTAGGGGGATTAGCCCTACGGGTATTAGGTATAGCTCCTTAAGGAATATTCGGATCTATACTACT
>ML978713.1:817271-834158 GCA_010015785.1 Saccharata proteae CBS 121410 | reverse complement strand
ATCTTACTTAGACGCGTATACTACCTTATCTACCGTAAGTACTATAATTCCTAGCTTACTTAGCTTCTCACGGATATACTTCTACTATTCCGCCCCGGATTACTTTAGGCCGTAGATTAGTCTACGCAGGTAGATAATATAATCGCGGTGCTAACCTATAGGCCGTATACTTAGGTCTAACTATTCAATATACTTCTTAAGTAGGGGGAAGAGTCTTATGTAGATAACCTCGTAGAGCGTCCCCTTAAGGTAAGCGCCGATGAAATCTACTTACACGACGTGCTAGTTATAGATTATAGCTAGTACGAGTAGTATTCTCTAGCTAGTTATCCGTACTATTAATAATAACGTCTCGAAGTAGTCGACACTAAACTACTAGGTAAAGCCCCTAGCTACTAGACGCGCCTTATACTTATCTAGCGTACCGTCTACTAGGTACTTCTTACGGAGAACCTACTTCGCTAAGATAAGGTTATTAGCTATAGCTTAATCGACGAATTCGAACGTTCCTAACTCGATTAGCTACGTAATCTCCTTAGAGTAGGCCTTTACCTACTCGGCTACGTTAGGACCGGCTATTACTACTATAAAAGTCGGGGTATCGTTTAAATCATCCGTAGCGAAGGTACTTCCCTAGAAGTAATTAGCTTCGGCTTCGGCGGCGTTTTCGGCGTTAATCTACTCTATAGCGTATATAAACGTATTATCTAGCGTGAATAGTTTAGGCGCGTAGACGTCTTTATATATCTTCTTTAGCCTACCGCGCTTTAGCCGGAGTAGGCCGCTCTCGTTATCGGTAACTACCTAGTCGTCTACGTTTAGGTCGTTACTTTTAACGTGCCCCTTTAGCCTACTCGTGCGGTGGCGGAGCCTTCTCTATACCGTAGGTAGTAGTGACCGGACGATTTCGCGTAGGTCGGTAATTACTAGTGCTTACACGGCCTCGCCGGGCGTACGTAGTAGGTAAGTTACCGCCGGTTTTAGGCCCTAGTCTTCGTGGAAGACGACGTTTAGGGTACGGACCTAGCGGCTATCGTCTATTAACTACACGTAGTAGTTATACCCGCCCGCGTATCCGAGGAAGATCCCCTTCGCGCTACGCGGCTCGAGCTTCTCTACGGTAACTCGATACGAGTGTTCCACGAATACTATGTATACGGAGCCTAGGATCCGTAGGTATAATACGTCGGGCACGTTTATCGATTTAGCGCCCCTATCCTCGACGGCGCTTATATCGTCGCTAGCGGTAGGCGCGCCCCTACGCGCTAATAAGTCGAAGAAGCGTTAGTACGGTATCTCTATAGCGGGGATACTACTCGAAGCTATCCGGTTAGTAACGTATGCGGTACCTTCTATTAGTCGGTCCTAAAAGCAGGATAGGATACGCATCTAGATAGACGTAGCGCGCGTAGAGTCCTAGATAACGCGAATACCTCGCTCCGCGACGCCGTTCTAGTAGTAGTTATACGGAGCGGAGATCGCTAATTTAACGTATATATCGCGGTAGAAGCGCTCGAACTCCGTTAGCTTCGTAGACACGCCTTCTGCGGTAAGTTCTCGTACTCCGTCTACCTATAGTCGTTACACGCGTTAGGGTGTAATCTATAGGTTAAGCGCGTCGACCGAGTACTTAAGGTCGGTAAGAACGTCGTTCTTTTACTTATAGGTAGTAAACTATCGGTAGCGTAAGTACTAGTCTATTCGGATACTAAAGTACTTATTACCGTCGACGGTCTCCGGCTTAAGCTCTCCTAGGTCGAAATAGATAACCTCGCCGGTAAAGGTAGCTAGCTTAATCGCGTCTTTACTTAGGATTTTCACGATCTTCGCCTAATCGCACGCCTCGTAGGTTAGGGGTTCGAGTAGGGATATCTAGATATTAATCCCTATCGTCGATTTAACCGTTTTACGTAGCCTATCGAGGCTATAATAGCCGAGTCGTCTATACTATAGGATAAGTATCCTCGTAAGCTCGTCTATTATACGGTATACGCCCCTATTGTCTTCGACGTACGCCGTAAGCACGGCCGCTAGGTGCTCGACTTCGAAGCTCGTAACGTACTCGTAGAGTGTAGACACGGTGTAGTAGATCGCTGTAGCAGGTCGGACGGCCGGGGCTATCGTTTTAAGGGGCTCGTTCTCGCCGTACTACTATAGTAGGTAGCCTCGGCGTTTCGGGTTAAGCTCTACGATTACGGTACCTTTTAGATCTAATAGCGCGTTATTCTTGACCTCGCCCCCGGCTCTATATATAAGTTCACTAGATATAATCTTAATTAGGAATCTAGGGATATATAGGGTGTTAAGGAGCGAAATAACTATATATACGGAGCTATTACTACTAGGCTAGACGATTTTAAGGTCTACTATACCCGCGTATATCGTATACACCGGGCCTACGCCCGTGTTAACTAGGTAAGAAGTACCTAAAGCGACGATAGTATTCGGGTCGAGGTCTATTAAGTCGTTCGTAACGTAGACGTCGCTACCTATGTTAAAGAGTAGGTTCGAGCTCTACTTAAGGGATATTAAGTATACTTCCGGTATCCTACTATAGAGGTAAAAGTTCCCTACCTTCTCGCCGCCTTCGGCGACGTAGCTATTAGCTCCCTTAGTACCTTTAGTACCTCTAGCGCTTCTACTAGACTTTCCGCCTCCCTAGTCGTCCTTAGTATCCTTAGGCTTGTACTTATAGCCGTCCCCGACCTTATACTCGGGGTAGTTATGTTTCCTATAGCCCTTCTACCCGTAGTTCTAGTATATACACCTCGACTCGAAAAACCCGCCTTCGGTACGGCCGACGGCGTACGTTAAGCTAGTTCCTTTGTAGTTAAACTTGCGGGAGAAGCGCTCGTAGTATTAGTAGGACGTGATGTTAACGATATAGAGCTCGTAAAGGATATCCTTTACCTATTAGTCGGCCTTACTACTAGTGTTAATAGCGTATAAGAAGTCGGTCCTAATCTACTTATCGCTTATCGTAGGGTTATCTATTATAACGTCCTATATAACTATTTACTAGTCTACGACGAACTTTAGAGCGTCCTTACTATCCTACTTTATAGAGCGGAGCTTCTATACGTTCTCTCGGTAGTAATCCCTATCGCTCGCCTTAAAGGTATTCTATAGCGCTAATAGTATCGCTGTCCCGCGCCCGCGGTAGCTAAGAGCGATCGTGTTAGTAGGGCCTTTTATGTTAAGTAGGATTACTGTTAATAGGGTAGATTCGTCTCTAGAGAAGAGCCCTATCCTATACTCGTACTTAGGTAGCTATCCGATACTATCGAGCGCTCCGTAGAGAATTAACTACTACTCGTTCTATTAGCTCGCTCCCTAGAGCTATTTACTTTCCGTAACCTTAAAGCGAAAACTCTTCTAATCTAGCACCGCTACGCCTATCTAAATCGGCGTAGTGCGGATAAGAGCCGTGTCCGGCTTCGGGGTAGGGCGGTACGATAGTACTACCCCTAGCGTTACCCCTAGGGTTAGTGTCGAAGAGTACTTCCTCGTAAAGTCTCTAACGATATTCTCTATCGCTTAGCGCGATAGAGGTTACTTATCGTAAGCTAGTAGTAAGGCCACGTCCGATAGGGTAGTAGCTAACGCTACGCTCCGGGTCCGTTCCTCGGTGTTCTATCCGCTAGGCCTAGCGGGCCTAGTAATTCTTTCGCCTAGGGCCGCGGCTCTAGGGTTCCCGCTAGGAGCCTCTACTCCGGCGGTGTTAGCGCCTAGAGTTACGACTCTAGGGTTCCCGTTAGGAGCTCCTACTCCTACGGTATTAGCGGTAGTACCCGGGGTCGTAACCCTAGCTACCTCGCGCTCGGCTTCCCTAGCTAATAGCGCGTCTAATTGTTCTATTACTCGTACTTGCGAGGCCCTTAGGTCCGCTAGCTCCTCCTCTTAGGCCGCTAGTCGATCGTCGCGCTCGTCGCGGGGGCGTTCCTTACTGTCTTGGAACTAATCATTACCTAGGAGCTAGTCCTCGGGGGAGGCTTCGTCCCCTAGGCGAGCGTATCCTATTCCTAATCGGGTTACTATTTAGAGGGAGTAGTAGTAATATAACCGAATTATCGGGTATCTAATACTTTCGGCGGGAACGGGGTTCCGGCGAAGATTATAAGGCAATTAATAGTATAGTAAGTGTATAAGAACTTAGTACGATTAATTTATAATCGTAGCTACTATAAAGGGATCGATAGATTCGTAGTTATATATACGAGGAAAAGCTATCTAGAGGCTATAGAGATATATATAGACTCTATACGGCGCGGGCTATAGTAGCCCGTACCCTATATTAATCCTATACTTCTACTAACTCTACTAAACGAAGCTTAAGAACCTCGAGATAACTAAGCTTAATATCTCTAAAGCTTACTCTATCTATCGGTTCTTAGTATAGGTTTTACTATACTACCTATACTATACTACCGCTAAGCGCGATATATTACGAGCTCTTACTAGTAAGATTAATAAGTCTAAAAAGATTATACTAGATAAGTTTATTACCGATCTTCTCGACGAAGCTACTACTTAGATATCTAAATAAACCTACCTCTCTATACGATAGAACCGTAGTAATAATACTCGTAATACTCGTAAAGAAAATAAGCCGACTCTCCTACCTTACGAAACCTATAGTCGTACTAACTACCTCTCTAAGGACTACTAGGATAAGTACAAGGAAAAGCGCCTTAAGTATTAGCGTAATCCTAAGATTTAAGGAAATTAAGTAAATTAAGGAAACGTAGTAGCTAGAAATAATATAGCTAATACTTAGACTACTAACGTCGCCGAGTAGATAGATAACCTAGATCTAGATAGCCTTATCTCGCTATCTTAGACGTACGGTAGTTAGCGCCTTTTTATAGCTACTTAGAGATAATAAAGATTACTAGATTTGTAGCTATCTAGGATACTACGAGAAATATAAGGTAATCTACTATCTAACTCGTGCTCTAGAAGAAAGTACGCTACCTGAACCGCGCTTTAGTAACTACGTAATAATAGAAGAAGGCGTGCCTAAAAGGTAAGGCTACCTAAGTATTAAGTTACCCCCTTACTAATGCACTCTATTAACGTTCCCCTAGAATTAGTACTATTATCCGTCTATATCCGTCGTATCTCTTACTTAGTATTTAGCTATAACGTCTTTCTAAGATATAATTATAGAAGAGTAGTTAACTAGGTTAAGTTATTATATAAATTCTATATATTTTGTAAGACATCTTAATTAATCGAGGTATTAGACGGCCGGAGGCTAGGTATACGTAACTAGATTACGTAGTAACTACCCCTCTCAATTACATCTACGTAGCCTCCTAGATAGCTTTTTCCTCCGTATATAACTACCTTCATCTATACCTTTAATAGCTAGTAGAGCGTAAGATACTACCCTCGCTCTATCTTCTTATATAGTAGCTACGATAGGTAATCGAATATAATAGGTTTATAACCTATAAGGACTACTATCTAAGTAACCTATTATACTATCGAATTACACCGCTCTCTAGCCTTTTCTCCGAGCTATTTACTTACTCTTAGAGAACCTAATAATCGGTTATTATTACCTCCCTTATCTACCTCGATTACCTCGAATACCTCCTCGTCGTCGACTATTACGGCGGAGAGGATCCCTAACTACTAAACGAGTAGATAGGGTAGGACAGAGTAAAGGATAAGATTAATAACGAGGTTCTAGTTAACTAGAACCTCGTAGGAGGCTACGCGCGCAAGAAAGCTATATACTACGCGTACGGACTACCTCGACTAGCTAATAATCTAATCTAATCTCTACCTAACTCACTCGTAACGTCTATAGCGACCGTAGCGTCTTTACCTAACTCGCTCGTAACGTCTACATTAGTATTACCCCGTAATACTACCCCCCTACTAAGGCGGCGTTTAGCCGCTATTTCGTCTAGTACTAGTTCGTCTAGATACTCGTCGTAGTATTCGTTAATTAATACGCGTAAGTTATCTAGGTAGTTAATCGGCTCCTAATTAGCTCGATTATAGCCTATCTATTATACCTTATACTTAAAGCGCTTTTTACTCTTATTATACCGTGATCTAACTATCTTTTCCATAACGTATTCTTCTTCTCTATCTATTATAACAGGTAGAGGTAGAGGTTATTATTAGCCGGGTAACGGATCCGTAGTAGCTAGCCGAAGTAGCGAGGTGTAGAAGACCGGATAGATTTTCATTATAAATAGGAGGTCTAGACGATACGCTTGCGGCGATACCTTAGCTAGGATTTTAAATCGGCCTAGCTTCTTCTAGTCTAGCTTCTTTAAGGCACGGTCCGTCTAAATGTTCGTAGTGAGTAAAAATACTTTATCCCTAGCTTTATATCTAGGTACTAGAGTACGGTTTCGATTAGCTTATTCAGCGTAGATTTACTACGTATAAGTTATATGTTTACCTAGATACTCGTTAATTACTTCTATCTAATGTACGAAGTTATCTAATAGTTATAATTAGGCCCGGCTATTAGGAGTTAAAGCTTCTACGTCTTCTAGGAGTATAATTATAAACCGTGGATTAAACCCGTAGTTTATAGTAAAAGGCGATAAGTTAGTAGTAGCTAAATTAAGCTAATTAGTAGAGAATTCTACTATAGGTAGCTATTCTACCTAGTTATCTTACCGGTAATTAATGTAGTATCGTAGGTATTACTCTATAATACTATTAAAACGTTCTGTTTATCTATCCGTCTTAGGATAGTAAGCCGTAGATAATTTTAGTGAAATTCCGAGGCGTTAGTAGAGGTATTTCCAGAAACCTAATACAAATTAAGTGCCTCTATCACTAATAATCGTGTTAGGTAATCCGTGTAGTTTAAAAACATTAGTAAAGAAGAGTTTTACTAGTACTATTACCGATATTAACGTATGGTAAGGTATTAAATACTTTATCTTTAATAATTGATTAGTAACTACTAAGATAGCGTTAAATCCGTTACTTTCTAGGAGCTCTCCTACGAAGTCTATAGCTATATCCTTCTATCTATGTTCCGGTGCTAGTATTATTTTGATTTAGCTATAGTACTTGTCCCTAGATACCTTCGCGCGCTAGTATACGTCGTAGTTCCGCACGTATCTAGTAATCGTCTAATATGCGCTAACCTAATAGTAATCCCGAAGGAGTAGTATTATAGTTTTTTCCCTTCCTAGATATCCTATAAGTAGATCGTTATAGTATCGTTTAATTAAAAACAGGCGGAGCTAATCGTAATCTAGGACGAAAAGGCGTTTTCCGAAGAATAGACGGTTATTTTAAACTAAGTAATCTACAAGCGATATTTCCTTCGAGCGTTAGGCTCCTAACTAGATAAGGCGGATATACTCTTTTACTTTTTCATCTAAATCGTATACTTAATTAAAAAGTTTTTGCAACTCTTAATCGTTAGGAAGTAGTTCTTAATCGTCGGGTAGTAGTATTATAGGAGTAAGTTAAGCGCTTGCGAGTTTAAAGTAGTAAGGTTTTAGTAATACCTAGTTTTAATAAGCGACGCGTTCGTCGATTTTACCCCCCTCTTAAGGTAGGTCCCCTAATCTTCTAGTAAGGCTATCTAGTTTACTACCTAGACGTCCTAGGCGTATTACGTGTCCTACTTACTTGTTTCTTGTTTTATCTTACCTTGTCTACAGGACTATCTATTCCTTGTCCTATGGACTATTCTCTCCTTTTAGTAGATTATTCCATAGTATTCGTAGATAGCCTATAGCCCTAGCTACGCCGCTATTTAGAGCGTAGTATAGCTAGAGGCTCTAGCCTTATTATCTATCTACTTATATCTTGTCCTTAGGCACTATCGTGAGTTATCACCGCTACCGCGTAATAGTAGTAGCTACGATAAAATCGTAGTCTCTTTCGGATCGACGCACTAGCTAAAAGCACTAGCGCGTTCCTTAAGAATAGTACTAGTAGTATTTATACTATACTACCTTTTATCCTCCTTTTCCTTCCGCTAAAAAAGTTTTCTATACCTACCTTACCTACCCTTCTAGTATTATCCTCGCTTATCGCTCCTATCCGTGTTATTCGCATAGATTATTTACGCCTATAGCCACGCGCACGCTAGTATATATATCTCATAAACTATAAGCCTCTACTTATTACGCCTTAAGGAATATATCTACTTTACTACTCTCGTTCCCTAGGATGTCTCTTCGTTAGTCTACCGTAAAGCTTAGGTATTAAATTACTACCTTCTCTAAGGTCTATCCCACGCTTCTTATACCTTTTCCGGACTGTTAACTTTTACTCGACCGGCTACTCGTCGAGTAACCGCCTCCTACGCCTCCTAGGCGTTCCTTACGTTTAACGAGATAACCCCCTAAGCTACCCTATCTACTAGAGTAGCTTACTAACCCCGCCTATTTTAGACGTTTAGTATAGTACTTTCTTACTACTATAGGCCTAATCTACCGATCTACGCCTATGTCTAATACGGATCCTCCCCCGCTATCCGATAGCTAGGGTAGTTAGGCTAGCTAGCGCGACGATAGTATAACCTTAGCCTAGATTACGGAGGCTATACGGAATATAAATCTAAGTATCGAACGTAAATTCGATATAATTAATCGGGATATAGATACTAAGATTAATCGTAAGCTTAGTACTATAGATCGGAACTCTATACTACCTACTAATCCTACGGATAAAGACTTTACCCGTTGTAACTGGTTTAACGACGACTGTCCTTAACGTTTTGAGTATAATCGCGCTTAGTGTTTTAAACGCGATCGTTCTTAGCGCCCCGACCGTCCTAATCGACCCGAGCGAGAGCGGATGGGCTACGCTAGCTATTTTTGGGTCTAGGAGGTTAGCTATTTCTAACCCGACTTTCCGGTTACTACTGCGTATCCTAACGCTACCTAGGTTTAAGTCGGTACTAATATAATTATCCGTAACGTCTTCTTCTTTATCGAAAGGCTTAAAAACTATATTATAGTTCGGGGAGAAGATATTGTTAAAATTAATATATCCTAAACTCTTCGCGGAGCTACTATTAAATAGTATACTAGTAGTATTAACGATAATTAACGCGACGTTTTACGCTTTACCCCGATTAATAGGTTTTACAAGGCGCTAATTAAGTAATTTAAGGAGCCTACGGCTAATACTATAGAGCGTCTTCTCTACCTCTAGTATTTACTTAATAACGCTATTACCCGGGTTAATATAGCTACCTTTGTCTAGTCTTTCCTTCGCACCGCTCGCGCCGGTCTAATACACGATCCGGTAATATAGCTTAGTATTCTCTATACTAAGATCGATCCTATACTCCTTACAGCTATTCCTTACCCCACCGAAACTACTACCGTCGCTTAGTTTCTTCGCTAATTACGTAATTACTAGCGTTCTTGGCCTTAGATTACCTAGGACTATATCGGATAACGTCGTTTCGCGCCTACTCCTTCTCGTAGTCGTAGTAGTTATCGTAGTCGTAGTACTTTACGCCCTTTTTAGTCGTACTCTTAGCTATATCCCGATGCTATAACTTAACCTTACGACTAACCCTTAGTAGCTAAGCCTACCCGTCTAGCCGCTACTTCTCCTTAGCGGCTCCTTACCTTTCCTACACTATCTACGGCCTCTTTGTCACGAGGCCTCGGAGTATAAAACAAACAACACGGAGCAAGAAGCTAGATTTAACGAAGAGGTCTAGGTATAGAATAACAAGAGGCGCTAGCGAGTAGTAAGTATCGGCTTGTACGCGTATAGGCCTTCTCGCTTAGCTTAACTAAATTAGATCGTTAGGGATCTACACGACTCGTGCGGACGTCGTTTACTTACTTGCCTACCTATCCTCCTAACTTAGTATTACTCCGTGACACTCTTCTACTACTACTACGGCGCTAGTGCTATCCCCCCGTAGAGGTAATTTAGCCGCCGCCTTTAGTAATCGTAATAGTAATAGGAATCGTGCGTAAGGTCGAACCGATTAATACCCTTCTTAGTCTTAGCTATATAACTAGCGTACTTCCTAGCGCGCTTACTATAGCGATATAGACGGCGCTTAGGGGTTTAAAGAGTATAGTAAGATTAAGGAAGTATTTAATAAAATAGCTATCGATAACGATACCTATATTAACCCGGACGAGGGAGCTATAGCTACTTTTATTAGTATTTATTACGCTTAGCCCGATCTATCCGTACTACCTTAGTACCGCACCTACTAAGCTATATTCGTATTACAAAACGAGCTGTATCGCTACCTTCGTAGTTCTTATAAACTATTATCGTCCTCTAAGGCTAGCTTTACTTTAGCCTATTCCCGCCTTATTAATACCCGTAGTGTCCCTTCTACTAACCCTAGTTAAGCGTACTATTCATAGCGTTTTATAACTATTACCGCTTCTATTTAGCGGAATAAGGGTTTTATTTAGTTATATATAGATTTAGGATATACGCCTACTCTCGGAGATCGATCCTACCTCCTCCGCTAGAGTTACTTAATTAAGAAGCTTAATGTCCCTCTTCGTCTTAATCCTATCGGTAATTAAGCTATTACTACGGATAAATACGTTTAGACCTTCCTCTACGTTCTAGGTCGTCTTATAGGAATACCTACTACGGTACGGATACCGATCGAAATCTATATCCTTCCTATTCTTCTAGCTAAGATACTTCTTAGCTCTAACGTCCTTAATAATACTAGAATAATTCTAGATTTCGATAACCGTACCTTAGTAATTACGGCGTATAACGGTCTCGTTACTCTATTATAAACTCTCGCTAAACTACCTACTAAGTATATAGTTAAAGCCGCACGGACCGTATAGATACCGCCCTCTACGACGACGTCTATCCCGATCTTAGCTTCGAAACCTTACGAGATCCGACGCGCTTGCGATTATACTTTCTACCCGGATAATAAGCCTGTTTATAACGGTATTTAATCTTATTATTATCTTATAGATACTAACGTCGGTTTTATACTAGTTACTAATACTATAGCTACTCTATATACTCTCCGCGCTTATATACCGCTTAGTACTATTTAGGAATACCGCGAGGAAGGTACTATGTATATCGATCGCGATAACTATGTATACGCTAGTACGGTAGTAACGTTCTCTTAAACTATAGCTACTCCGCTAACGTACGACTAGTAGGATTCAAAAAACTAACGGCTTCCGGACCTAATAAGTTAACGGCATTAACGTCTTATGTTAATAAAAATATCGATCGAGCTAGTGTTCCTACTAAGCCTAATAAGTCTCTTCGTATTACTACGACTAACGTCTTACACTAGAAGAAGGTATACCTCGGCGCGTTAGCCTATAATTCTGGGGGTAATTCTATTCACTAGATTAATTCTCTAGTGCGAAAGTACGAGTATCTTTTCACTAACGACGGCCGTGTTACGAATATTCCTTAAGATTAATAGCTACGTATTCCGCTTATTAAGGATTAGTAACTCTCTAGCGCTAAGCTTACCTATAAGGTCTATTAGTTAGGACTAAAAGAACAAGCTTTAGTTAACGAGAAATTTAATAAGCTACGCGAGTAAGACCGGATAGAATAGTCTAATAAGCCTACTCTATTTAGTTTCCCCGTCTTCGTCGTTTAGCGCGTTACTAATACGCCTAATAGTCCTGTTCGAAAAGGACGGGTAGTAGTTAATATCCGCGGACTTAATAATATTACTATTACTAACGCCTAGCCTATTCCTAATCAAGAGGATATTATCGCTGCGGTTACTAGGGCTTCCTTTATTACTATAGTAGACGCACTTTAATTCTTCTATTAATAGCTAGTAGTACTAGAGGATCGTTATAAGTTCTCCGTTCTTTTATACCGCGGTATAGAACGATTTAAGGTTACTCTTATAGGGTATAAGAATACCCCGCTATTCGTCTAACGTCGTGTTAAGATACTACTTAAGGACTTTCGCTCCTTTTACCGCGTCTATGTCGATGATATCGTTATATTCTCGAAATCCTTTAGTGAACATATTACTTATCTTGATACGATTTTTAGGGTGCTCTAAATAACCGGCCTTACCCTATCTCCCTAGAAATCTACGATTACTTTTCTATCTATTACCTTACTTAGTTAGAAGGTTAATAGCTTTAGTGTTATAATAAGCTAAGCTAAGCTTAACGTAATATCCGAGATACGCTTTCCTAAAATAGTAAAGGACCTAGAGTACTACTTATACCTTACTAGATAGCTTCGTCGCTTTATTCGGGATTACGCGCTTATCTCCGCTCCGCTCTACTAGCGTAAGCTCTAGGCTCTTAAGCCTTTAAGCGCGCGTGCTACTTGCGTAGAGCGTGCTAGCTATATTAGTAAAACGATAGTCGAGCCGGAACCTTATCTACTCGTAGCTTTTAATTAACTTTAGAAAGCTTTCGTAGAGAATTCTATTTTAGTCTATTTCGATCTTCACCGTTAGCTCTATATCGACGTTAACACTAGCCGGTATAGTATTAGCGCTATAGTCTATTATACGGTTAGCGATCCGAAGACCGTCGATTCTATTCGTTAGAAGGATGTTTAGCCGATTATGTTCCTTAGCTGCCTTCTTACTCCGGCGGAAACGCGCTACTAGCCCACGGAGCTTGAAGTTACGGGTATAGTTTAGATAGTAACTAAGGCTCGACGATTTATTAATTCATCTAATTAACTAACTATTATTATTACTAACTATACTACGGTACTTAGGATAGCGAAGTAAACCTCTCTTTCTATATCCTTAATAGATAAGATAAATCTTCGTCTTATACGTTCATTAATATACCTTTCTAGGTTTAATCTAGACTTTCGATATCGCCCTAGTAAGGAGTATATAGTGCCCGATACGCTATCTCGGTTACTACGAAAGCCCTAGCTATTTGTAGAATACGGGCTTAAGGAGATTCTTAATCGGTACGTCGATTAGTAGCTCGGAGTCTCCACCTATTATATATCCGTTATTAAGATATCTAAGGATTTTCGTAAGCGCTTACGGATAGCTTATAAGACGGACCGCTATATCTCCTCTATTATCTCCACTCTTACGGACGATCCCTAGCCCGGAGTACCCTTCGTATTACGCGACGACTTAGTATACTATATAGATACTAACGATTAGCGTTTACGACTTTATATTCCTAAATTAATATAGGCTAATCTGTTTTCTTTCGCTTACGATAACCTATCCTATTATAGTTTTAACCGCACTTACGAACGTCTTCGAGTCGGGTATTATACTCGTAAGCTTACTCGCCGCCTTACCCGCTATATCTAGTAATGTCCGGCCTGTAATTCGGCTTAGATAACCCGTTATAAACCGTTCGGCGAGTTAAAGCTAATTACCTATACTAATATACCTTTTTATACTTTAACTATCGATATCGTAGTAAGTCTACCTAAGTACGTTAGATATAACGCTTTCATATCCGTTACTTGTAAAGCTTCGCGTATAGTGCTAGTATTCCCGGGCCGGAACGACTAGAGCGCAGCTAAATAGGCCGGGGTATTCCTTAGCGCTACTACGTACTAGGGGATACCTACGGCTATTATCTCCGATCGAGATACTAAGTTTATTTCCGATATATAGCGATCTATCTTCGAACGCCTAGGAACCGAGCTCTATATTACTATAGCCTACTATCTAGCTAGTGACGGATAGAGCGAGCGCTCGAATTAAACGATCGAAATCGCCTTACGATTCTAGCTAACCGCTAGCTACGATAACTAGGTAGATATCCTTCCTATTATCTATAGATAGATGAATAACTCTAGTAATATATCTATAGAGATATTACCTAACGAGTATCTTATAGGTAGAAAGGTCCGCGAAGAACTCGACCTTATTCACCCGCTCCCTCCCGATATAGAAGATAATCTAGCTAGTCGTCGTTAACTTCTCCGTTACGAAGCTGCCGATTCGCTAGTTTAGGCTAATCTCCGTATAAAGAAACGTTTCGATTAGGCCTACTAACCCCTTACGCTTTAGGTTAGAGATATAGTTTACATTAATGTTAAGAAAAACCTAAAGAAAGGGTATACTACTCTAGGTACTACGCTAGAATAGAGGGGTAAGTTCGGTATTAAACGGATTAGGCTATTTCCTATTACTCGGATTACCGGCTATAGGAAGGCCGTTAAGCTCGACCTACCTACCTACTATAAGATATACCCCGTAATCTCGGTGGAATAGATCGAGCGTAGACTAGGGGAAGTCGACCTATTTAGACGAGGCGCTACTCCGGATCCTATCCCCGACCCTAACGATTAGATAGTTATCGAGCGACTACTAGCCTAACGCCGTACGCGCTATAGCCGTAGCCCGTTCTTTACGGAGTATCTCGCTAAATTTAGGGACTACGACGATAACCGTAACCTTTAGACGCGCGAGGATCGCTTACCTAAGTACCTTATCCGTACTTATAAGTAGACTCGCGGACTACTTATTATCGATTCTAATTTCGTACTAGACGAACGTCTCCGTAACGTTATCTAGGACTAACTACCCGCTTAGCCCTTACTCCCGAACGACGCTATTACTCCCGATCCACGAGTACTACTACTAACTAGACGTAGTCGGCTAAGGTAGAAGCCTACACGACTACTTGACTAACTAGTAGAGGAGTCGGGACGACCCCTTTTTTCTCGGGGGGGTACTATTACGTGTCCTACTTACTTGTTTCTTGTTTTGTCTTGCCTTGTCTATAGGACTATCTATTCCTTGTCCTATGGACTATTCTCTCCTTTTAGTAGATTATTCCATAGTATTCGTAGATAGCCTATAGCCCTAGCTACGCCGCTATTTAGAGCGTAGTATAGCTAGAGGCTCTAGCCTTATTATCTATCTACTTATATCTTATCCTTAGGTACTATCGTAAGTCATCACCGCTACCGCGTGATAAGGCGGTACGTAATCTTGAAATTAAAGCGTAAAAGGAAGATACTCTAGCGTATTTAACGTCTTATAAGTTACTTAGTAGTAGTAAAATACTCTAGGTTCTTATAGTCCGTAATAACTTTAATTAGTAAGGTAGCTACTTTAGGTTCGGCTCGCTATTCTTCGAAATATCGGATAATAGCTAAAAGCTCCTTATCGTAAATCTCGTAGTTATATTCTTCCTTTAAGTGTTTTTTAGAGAAGAATACTACGGGTCGTAGAATATTTACCTTATCGCGTTAAGAGAGTACTCCTACGCTTATATAATTAGACGCGTCTGTCTTAAGCTTAATTTCTTTATCTAGATTAAAATATATAAGTATTATTTCTTCGTTAAATTAATCGCGTAAGGTGTCGAATACTTACTAGTAATCTTAGGACTAATACTAAGGTGTATCCTTTCGAGTAAGACGGGTTAATAGGGTAGTAATCTCGCTAAAATCTTAGATAAAGCGCCGGTAGAAGTTCGTAAATCCGAGGAAGCTTTATATATCTTTAACGTTTATAGGAGGTTTCTATTCCTTAATAGCTAAGACTTTTATAGGGTCTATATAGATACCTCTTGTTAATATTACTAGACCTAGGTATTTCACCTTAGTAGTATAGAATTAGCTCTTGTTAATATCCGCTTATAAGCCTACTTCGCGTAGTTTTTGCAAAACTATAGTAATATACTCTTTATACTATTCTATATTATCTAAGTAAATAAGGATATCGTCGACGTAGGCGGTATAGAAGACGTTAAGGTATAGGCGTAAAACGTCGTTAATATAGTGTTTGTACGTTTAAGAGGATAAATTGTTCTATGGAGGACAAAAACTAGCTGCTACCGTCTGATCTTTATGCTAGGAGGGCAGGAATGTAATGTTGTTGTTCCATCCGATCTTTGCAATCTCCGGGCGCATTCTAGTATGCCTGGCACGCAGTATCGCGCCAGCAACCTCCTTGGCTTGCAGCCCAGGGCCGCCCTGGCTGCCCTGGCGGCAGCTCCTGCTGCCGCAATTGCCGTCCCTAATTGTTACTCTGCTTGAGCCAGATCGCTTGCTTAATCCTATAGTGTTAGAATAACCTAAGTATATTACATAAGCTAAAGTTTATCACTAAGGATTTAAATAAGCCGTATCGTGTCCGAAATACTATTTTCCATTCTTCTCCTTCCTTTATACGGAGTTTATTAAAAGTAGCGATAATATCGATTTTAGAGAAGATTTTAGCGTAGCCTAGACGATTAAGGGTTTCGCGGATTAGAGGTAGGGGGTAGCGGTTCTTAATAGTAATAGTATTTAAGCTACGGTAATCTACGTAGAAGCGTAAACTACTACCTAGTTTTTTAACGAAAAGGACAGGTACTGCGGCTAGGGAGCTACTAGCTCGGATAAACCCCTTTAATAGGTTTTCCTCTAGGTACTTTTTCAAAACTTATAGCTCGTCTTAGCTTATACCGTAGAGCGGTCTAAACGGAGGTTATTTACCTAATTCTAAAGGAATAGAATAGTCGTAAGCTCGGTGCGGGGGTAGTTTATTAGATTCTTAACGAGAAAAGACGTCTAGAAACTCGTAATATTTAGTAGGGAGCTTAGTAGTAGGATCCGTTTTCGGCTTAGTAGATAACGCTTTCTCGATATCGCATAGAGATATAGCGAATACTTAAGTATCTTATTATTTTTTAAGAAGGTACGAAAACGGCGCGAGGGACATTACTAATAAGGTCGGAGGTAGTTTAGATAGAACGTTCTAAACGATCGAGGACGCTTTAGGCGCGGTACGTGAGTCGATAGCTAGAACTAAAGTAATAGGAGTACTATTAGTATAGTTTCTAGCGTAGTACTCGGCGAATCGTAACGAGTTATTCTACTAGTTAAACTATACCTAATAACGCCTTATCTATAAGGCGGGTAACGCCGGACCTCTACGGAGTAGGCGCTAAGTATACGAGGAGTATGCGTAGGTTAGATACCGTCCGTGTCGAGGACGTAGTAGTA
>ML978713.1:779362-802793 GCA_010015785.1 Saccharata proteae CBS 121410 | reverse complement strand
TCGCTTTTAAGAAAGTATATAAAGACCCGGGGGCGGGTAGCCTCCTAGTCGTCTACCTCCCCCTAGGATTCTACCGGGGAGAGGAGGGAGTAGGTAGGGTAGTTTGAGGTCCGGTTTCCTATAGAGGTATAGGGTTCCTAGACGTAGAGAAGGTCGATTTGCTACTCGAAGGTAAGCTAGAGAAGCGCTATGTAGTACTACGGGCTACGTCCGACGTTAGCCTAGTAGACCTATAGCGTCCGTAGTATATTCGTTCGGGTATACGGTATTATAGACCGGCGTCTAACATATTATAGTCCGATTCCTAGGTAGTTTTAGGGGCGGGTTAGGAGGGTAGAGGGGTAGATACCCGGGTTCGCGCTATAAGTCTACGGACGTTTATATCTCCTACTACCTATAAGGTAGCCCTCTTAGGCCTCCGAGTAGGCTTAGCGGGGGGGGGAGTCGGGCTTACGCTAGCGGGTGCCGGAACTACCCGAACGGGCGGTTCCGCGGATACCTATAAGGAGTCTACGGACGGGTCTAAGGGTGCCTAAGACGGGGTAGTCGAGTCCGTAGGCGCTTAGGACGGGGCGGTAGACGCCTACGAGGAGCTCTCTATAGCGGATTCCGTACCGCTATAGTCGCTGTCGCCGCGGGCGGCCCTAAAGCTTACTATACCGAGGCGGCGGACCTATTAGAGGTCCTTCTTCGTAAGAGGTCGGATTACCCTATAGGATTTAAGAGGCGCTACCGGGTAGCGTGCGTAGTTTAAGGGGAAGGGACCGTAGTAGTTCGCGTACTACGAGGGTTAGGAGTAGGTAGCGCTAGAAGGGCTATCGTAATCTTACGTCTTCTTCCCGTAGTTTAAGTACCTAGGGTCCCTAGTATAATTCGGCCCGTAGTAGTAGCCTTAGTATCCGGGGTTATATAGCGTGACCTAGGGCGTCTTCTTAATCTCCCTAGAGAGATCGCTCTTAAAGATGCGGAAGGGTCGGGTAGTAGTAGTAAAGGATACTACCTACGTAGCGAAGCCTTACGAGTCCGGGCCGTGTCGAGAGATCTAGTAGCGTACGGGGTCTACCTAAGTCTAAGATCGGATCTCGGAGCGTACTATATCGAGGTCTAGGACTAACCTAGAGCCGTCGTATACGGTAATGGAGCTAGGGACGCGGGGGAGCGCGTAGTTCACCTAGGCCTAGGGGATAATAGCCGAGTCGGCGTTAATAGCCCGGAGTATAAGCTCGCGGTTTTCCTAGGCTATAAGGTAGTCCCGGATTTTAGCGCTAGCCGGGGTAAAGGCCTAACTAGTCTACGTAATAGTAGCCTTCGGGAGGTCGTCTAGCTTAATCTTAGTAGCCTCGTAGACTACCTTGCGGATAATAAAGGGCGCGACACCCTTAAGACGCTCCGTAGTAGGCACGGTAACTAGGATACGCCCGTCCTTAGGTAGTAGAGGCCGGGTACGGGCCCGAGCTAGGCCGGGCTTCGGTACTAGAGTTATAGAGTTTTCCGGCAGGTTTTTCGCGGTTTCCGCGACGCCCGCCTAGGAGCCGGTAGGCTGCTAGGCTAAGGGTAAGGCTAGGGGAGAGGGTAGCTTATAGCCTATTACGAAGGCCTAGAGTTATACTATAATTAGGCGCTAGAGTTTCCGAGCGACCTCGATAGCGGTAGGGTTAGTAAGGCTTTTAGCGTAGTCGTCGAAGGCCGAGGCGAAAAGCTCTACGGTGTCCTAGTATATCGTCTACTCGCGCCTAGCGTTTAGTACCGTCTAATGTACGGCCTTAGAGGACGAGGGAAAGCGTGCGCCCGCGAGGTCGATCGGGATAGGGTAGCCCTAGTTCTAGATCCGGACTCTCTTCGAGGAGGACTAGAGGTAGTTATGGCCTAGAGACTCGGGGTCTAGGTCGCGGGTGTAGCCGCTAGGGAGGCCTAGCGGCCGTAGTAGAGTGTCTCCTATCGCCCTAGTATTACGGGGTAACACTAATGTAGACGTTACGAGCGAGTTAGGCAAAGACGTTATAGACGCTATAGACGTTATAGACGTTACTACGAACGAGTTAGGTAAAGATTAGATTAGATTATTAGCTAGCCGAGGTAGTCCGTACGCGTAGCACATAGCTTTCTTACGCGCGTAGCCTCCTACGAGGTTCTAGTTAACTAGAACCTCGTTATTAATCCGATCCTTTTACTCTGTCTAGCCTAGCTTACTCGTTTAGTAGCCTAGGACCTCCCCGCCGTAATAGTAGGTTCTAGTTACTTAAATCCGATCGTATACGGGCTAGAGTTAGCTCGTAGACGATCTTCCCGATCTAGTACGACCGTCTACTAAAACCCTTACTTACGATCTACTACTACTCGCTACCGATTCGACTAAATAACCGAGTAACCGGCTAAACAATAGAGGGTAACGAGTAGAATAACGTACGCCCTCGCTATCCCGAGATTATGGATTCGCCCTAGTAGTTTAGTAACGCTATAGAGCTTAGAACGGCTATCGCGAACGACCTAGCTTAGATGTTCGCCTAGATTAGCGCGCTTTACGATAAAGCTAACGACGACTACTACCTCCTTAAGTAGAAGAATGTTAAACGATGAAGATGATATGAATTATTCTCTAGATAATAGAGCCGTAGGAGCTTACTATATACCCGGCTCCTTACACTAATTCTAAATACATAGGAGTACTCTAATTCCAAATACTAGGAGTATATACTATAACCTTATCGTAGCGGTGAGTATAGTAGTACTATATAAGAGCGGAGCTATATAGGAGAGAGGCTCTAGACTATATTAACATACCCCCTAGCTCCACTATACTACGTATAGGAGTAAGGAGAAACGGAATCTTTTTAGGAGATAAATAAGTAGACGGTGTATACTATAGAGATAGAAAATAATAAAAGAAAAGAGATACACGGCGCCTCTTTAGACCGGGGGGCTATACTATAGTATCTCGTAAAACCGACGGTGTTTAACTATTACGAGTAGCTTTATAAGGCCATCCGCTACTATGTAGTCTATAGAGATATAGGAGACGGTAATAGTAGAGGCCGTAACTACCTGTTTAACGTACCGATAGTAAACATTAATGTACTTTATCGACGCGTTAAATTCTACTCCATTAGTAAACCGGATAGTATTCTCGTTATCGTTAAAGATTTAAATAGGTGCTAAATCCGGACTATCGTAACCTATTTCTCGAAGGACTCGGATAGACTAGATCCCGTGTTTCGCCGCGGGAGTTAGATTCATAAACTCAGCCTCCGTAGTAGACGTGCTAACAAGCTTTTATCGACTACTTTTAGCGTAGATACACGCCCCGAAAGCTATTACCGCGTACCTAGATGTTAACTAGCGAGTGTCGGGATCGTCTACAAATACCGTATCCGCGTGAATTTGCAAGCCAATTATTCCGTCTTTAGTACCTAAGGGCCGCAGGTGAACCCCGTGATCTTAAACGCCGGAGAGATACCGCAAGACTCGCTTTACTACCGTTAGATAGTTAAGGGACGGGTTATATGTATACCGTAATAGCCGTGAAACCGCGTAGAGAATAGACGGATAGTATCGAGTAGCGCACTATATAAGAGTCCTAACTAGCTTATAGTATAGTTATTATCGAGTAGTATCTACTAGTCCGTCGTGAATATAAAGGTCTTTGCTCGTATCTATAGGCGTAAGGGTCCGAGAGGTATCCTCTATGTTGAATTTACGAAGGACGTTTCGAACGTATCTACCCTAAGAAAAGAAGTATCCGCTATTGTAGTTATTAATTTTCAACCCGAGAAAATAGTAAAGAACACCTATAGGCTTTAAGCGGAACTGTTACTAGAGAAGCTCGACTACCTTCTTAACCTCTAATTAAGTTAGAGCTGCAATGTAGAGGTCGTCGACGTAGATAAGGACGTATACGAGCTCCGTCCCACGTCTTATAATACACGTTTTAGATAGTAAAGACTAGAAACCCTATTCCTTTAGGAAGTCGTGTAGTATGCGGAACTACGCGATAGGAGACTAGCGTAATCCATATAGTACGCGTTTTAGGCGCTAGACTTTACTGTTAACGCCGTACCCGGGAGTAATGCGTATATAGACTAGAGGTCCGTCGAGGAAAGCGTTTAGAAATACTATAGGAATATCACCCTACTTATAGTACAGCCGAAAAAACAGTATAATAGTTATAAAGAGTATAAACGAAGGCTAACTCGCTACTAGTATATAGATATCGATACTATCGAATCCTAGACGTTAGAAGTTTCCACAGGCTATAAGGCGAGATTTGCGTAGAATCTTCTCTCCTATAGATAATTTCTTGTAATCCTAGGCCTACTTAGAGGGGATAATCTAGGAGCTATCGGTGGGCGCGTTAACAACGTTATATATACTAGCCTCGTCTAGCTCTCGAATCTGTTTGTCTATTAAGGGACGCTACTAGGTAGAGACCGAGCCGTAGTAAGTATCCTACTATCTCCGGGGGATCTACTCGTCTGTAGGTATAGTAAGATCCGATGCCGTAGTAAAGGCACGGATATAGTAAGTAGATTTTCCTTTACCCGCAAGGGGATTCTATAACGGATCGTTGTCAAGAAGATTCGGAGATTGACGAGTGCGGGGAGGGTTCCGACGTGGCTCTAGAGGTAGAGGCGAATCTTTAGTTACCTCTTACGGTGGAGACGGAGCTTCTTCGAGTTCGGATAGATCCGAAGGTTCGGAGAGGCTATTACGATCCTAGTAAGTCTTAGAGATATTTAGAGAGTAGCGGAGGGCGTCGTCGGTAACTTACTAAAGATAGTATAGATCCATAGTTAATAGCCGAAGGGGAATAGTAACTACCTCTGTTTCGTCCGTTAGTAGCTTAGGGACAGGCTTATAGACTAGATCTAGTAGGAGATTAAAGTCCGTAGGGGTAAAGCGAACGTCTCGAGTCCTAATAACCGTTTTAGACTAGGGTATATAGAGCGCCTAGATGTTCGGAGAGTAGATACCGATAAATAAGCCTTCCTCCGCGCGAGGATTAAATTTAGCGCTTTTCAAACGCTTCTCGGAAGGGATATAGGCATACGACGTAGTACCAAAGACTAGTAGCTTAAGGGTAGCTTCTATCGGGAGTCTTAGAATAGTACTTAGGACGTCGAGAGGTGTTCGGCCCTTAAGGGAGCTAGACGGTAGGCGATTAAGAAGGTAAATTGCGTGTAGGTAGGCTTCTTTCTATAGTATCTAAGGTATATTCGTTGCGATCCGCATCGAGCGTACTATCTAGGTAACAAGCCTAACGGAGGACTTACTAATCCTATTCTACTCCGGAGAATACGGTGCTATTTTCTCAATTTTAATCCCCCGTTCTTTCGCCTATGTAAGGAGCTAGCTACCCCCGAACTCGAGGCTATTATCTATGCGGAACGCACGGATCTTGATCCTATATTAAGTATCTACCTAGGCATAAACTTACTTAAGTGCGCCGAAGGCATCCCCTTTCGTAGTAGAGAAGTATACCTTGCGGTACCGGGAAAAGTCATCGACTACTATAGTAGTAAACTTAAATCCCTTAAGACTAGGAAGGACGGGGCTAAACACGTTAACATATACCCTAGCGAATAGAGAACCCGCCCGTGGTATTAGCTAGTAGGAGATAAGGCGTCGTGAGAGAGAGAGATAGTACGGCTAGTAGTAGAACTACGGTAAGCTAGTTACCCGGAGCTTCCCTTATTACTAGAGAATACGGACGGCCTTAGGGCTAATATAACCTAGGCGCTAGTACTATTCCAAATAAGTACCCGTAGGGAGAGTTACGATAGGGTATACGATACGAGGTTAATTCAGCCTATAGGGTTAAAGTAGGGCGCCTTCCTAGACAAGGAGATTAATACCTAATTAATCCGGGTAATAAGCTAGGACGACACTATCCGAGATACGCCTAAGCTAGCATGCAAGCGTGTCTAGGTAGACACCCTTCGGCTTCAGTATAGCCGTAGAGAGGAGACTAACTATTAATACCGGAACATAAAGGATATTATCGATTGTAAAAGTATTGACTTTTATGCCTACAAGGCACCGAAGTTCCATAGTACCTTAGCTAATGGCTAGAGTAGAGCTAAGGCCTAAGAGCCTACGCGGCGTAGGAAAACGCTCGTACTTCCGAAATTTATCGACCGGTAATAGAGAATAGTAGGTATCCGTACCCGTGTCTACGATCTAATCGTCGCGGGAGGATATAGCGTAAACGCGGGTAGTAAGCGCCGTATAGACAGGCTTAGCATCCTTCGGAGGATCCGCCTTTAGTTAGTCTACATAGTATATACCTTTAACAGGCGTCTAGTATATAGGGCGGTGTTCTAGATAGAGATAGCTATACTTATAGGTCGGATGCCCCGGCTTATAGTAATAGCTACATAGTAGTCGTAGCGTAGACGCACGTCTACCCGTGCGGGCCGCTATCGCGGAAGGGCTAGCTAGACGTTTTACCTCGTCCCGTGCGGCGTAGTAAAGGGAGGAGAAGGTAGGCGGTTACTAGGTACTTCTCTAGTTTATATAGACTATCGTATACTACACTAGAAGGTTATCCGTGAGATTAGTAAGTAGAAGGACATATAGGATATAGTCCTTAGGCTTCTAGCTAGTACGAGTAGTAACTGTTTAGCGATAATTATTAAAGGTTTAGAGAAACTCGGTTACGGTAGCGAAATTACTACGTCGGTAGGTTAAGAATTATTCGATTAGATCGGATTCGAGAAGGATACCCTTTACCGCGAACAAGCCTTAGAGATAATCCTATATGTCCTTAGCGGTGTCCGTATAACCTTACATGTTAGTAAGGATATCGGGATGAATAATAATCGAGAGGAAGTAGGTAACCGCGCGGTCCGCCTAGTAATCCTAGGGGGTCTAAGGCGGCGTAGTCAAGACCCGACTATATTATAGGCTACGCAGCCGGAGATTAACGAGTATCTCCTATATCCGCTAGTCGTCTTAAGTGCGGAGCGGAGAGATATTCTTAGTCGGAATCGTAACAGAGGTTTCGACCTAATTATCGTCGTTAATAGACGTAACAGCCGTTAGAGCTATAGGGGCCGGAGTAGCGGACGTTAAAGGAGCTAGAGTTACTACTATAATACTTTAAGAAGATATAGATAGAAGCTAAGATAAGAAGTAAAGCTAAGAGCGAATGCAAGAAGATAGAGAGTATAAGGCCGAGGGTAGTAAAGACTACTTAAGCGCTTTAGTGCGAACGAGGGCTTATAACCTGTTAAACGATGAAGATAATATGAATTGTTCTCTAGATAATAGAGCCGTAGGAGCTTACTATATACCCGGCTCCTCACACTAATTCCAAATACATAGGAGTGCTCTAATTCCAAATACTAGGAGTATATACCATGACCTTATCGTAGCGGTGAGTATAGTGGTGCTACATAAGAGCGGAGCTATATAGGAGAGAGGCTCTAGACTGCATTAACAAAGAATATAGAGATTATAGAAGCCGCTCTCCGTATTAGGGACCTAGAGACGGCTACCCGTATCCTATAGGATACTATTAATAGGGGTAGTAGTGCTAATACTACTACTACTACCGCCGCCGACAACGAACTAGATAAAGGCCGTGAAAAGATTAAGATTAAACCTTTTAATAGTTCAAAGGAGGGTTATATAGGGTTCAAGAATCGCGTTTAGATGAAGTTTATACTCGAGTATAAGTACTACGCTACCGAGTATACTAAGCTAGGATACGTGATTAATAAGCTAGGACTAGTCGGCTTTAAATAGATCTCTCTAAGGATCGAGAACGGCGTTCCTACCTTCAAGACTATGGATAAACTATAGTCGCTACTGGACTAGGCTTTTAAGGATCCTTAGCGCAAAGCTAACGCCGTCCGCGAGATCTACGGCTTGAAGATGAAAAACCGAGAATTCAGCGACTTTATCGCTGATTTTCGCCGCTTACAAGGAGAAACTAGCTTTAGTAACGACGCGCTTATAGCTATCCTCTAGGGTAATATCTCTTACGAGCTTTAGACCTTACTCGTTAACTACGATATCCCGGAAAAGCTAGACGACTTTGTTAACCTACTCGCAAAGCTCGACGCTAAGTAGCGCACCCTTAAGGAGATCACGCGTTATAGTAACTATAAACCTCGTATCCCTACTCCCGGAGCCGCTCCTATAGCTATAGCCGCTGCTGTACCGCTACCTCCGTCTCCTACTATAGCTCCAGCTAACCCTAACGCTATAGACCTATCTGCGGGACGACGTAGACCTCTAACGCCTACTAAGCGCAAGTATAGGCTCGACAATCGCCTCTACCTATATTACGGCGGCCTAGGCTATATCTCTAACGGCTGCCCTAACCGTAGTACGCGTATCGCGACCTCTACGATTATAGTTAGCCCTACGCCCGCGCCTACGCCCGCGCCTGCGGCTCCTGCCGCTCCTTATAACTAGGGAAACTAAGTACTCCTGCCTAGCGTCGCGGCTAGGAGTCCCCTTCGTCGATATTAGTCTCTATTTCTACCTTTAGCACTACTTCTTATAACTAGCACTTTGTTCTACCTTATACCCTAGGTAGCCTTATTAATATAGAGTTACTTGTTAATAGTAGTACTACTAGTTTTGCTTTCATTAATATTACCTTCGCGTACAAACATAACTTCCCCCTAATCCCTTTGAAACACCCGCAGGAAATTCGAGTTATCGATAGACGCTCGATATCCTTAGGTGCTATTACCTACCGTGTCTTTGTATCCCTGTCTATTAGTAATCACTTCAAAAAGAACGTTCCCTTCTATATTACCTCGCTAGGTGGATATTCCGTTATTCTTGGCCTTCTATAGATAAGGCGTTATCAAGTATAGTTTAACTAGTAGAATAACTCGTTACGATTCGCCGAGTACTACGCTAGAAACTATATAAATAGTACTCCTATTACTCTAGTCCCAGCTATTAATTCACGTACCGCACCCGAAACGCCGACCGTTCAGAATACTCTATCTAAACTACCTCCGACCTTATTAGTAATATCCCTCGTACCGTTCTCGCGCCTTTTAAAAAAACAACAAGATATTCAAGTATTCGCTATATCTCTACGCGATATCAAGAAAGCGTTATCAATTAAGCCGAAAACGGACCCGTCTACTAAGTTACCTACCGAGTACTACGAGTTCTTAGACGTATTCTCGCGCTAGGATTCTAATAAACTACTACCTTATCGCCCGTATAATTACGTTATACCTCTCGAATCGGACAAGTAACTACCTTTTAGACCCCTATATAGCATAAGTTAGGATAAGTTAAAGGTGTTAAAGAAATACCTTGAAGATAACCTTTTAAAAGGGTTCATCCGAGTAAGTAGCTCCCTAGCTACCGCACCCGTCCTTTTCGTCAAAAAGCCGGGTGGAGGACTACGTTTTTATATAGACTACCGTAGTCTAAATACTATTACTATTAAGAACCGCTACCCCCTACCCTTAATCCGCGAAACTCTCGACCGTCTAGGTAATGCAAAGATATTCTCCAAGATTAATATCATTGCCGCCTTTAATAAGCTCCGTATAAAGGAGGGCGAGGAATAGAAAACGGTATTTCGTATACGCTACGGCCTTTTTAAATCCTTAGTAATGAACTTTAGGTTATATAACGCACCTAGATCCTTCTAAAACTACATTAACGACGTCCTACGTCCTTACCTTAATATCTTTTATACCGCCTACGTCGATGACATCCTTATTTACTCGGATAATATAGAACAACACAAAAAGCACATTACTGCAGTTTTACAGAAACTACGCGAAGCGGGTCTATAGGTAGATATCGATAAAAGCGAATTCTATACTACGGAAGTGAAATACCTTGGTCTAGTAATATTAACGAAAGGTATTCATATAGATCCCGCGAAAATCTCGGCCATTAAGGAGTGGAAAACCCCTATAAACGTTAAAGACGTATAAAGCTTCCTAGGATTTACTAATTTCTATTATCGCTTTATCCGCGACTTTAGCGATATTACAGCCCTATTGACCTAATTAACCAGGAAGGACACGCCCTAGTGCTAGACTCTAGACTACTAGCGAGTATTTAACACGTTACGCGACGAATTCAATGACTATATAATACTCGCGTACTTCGATCTAGATAAAGAAATTAAGCTTAAAACAGACGCGTCCGATTACGTAAGTACGGGAGTACTTTCTTAACGCGACGAGGTAAATATCCTACGACCTATAGTATTTTTCTCTAAGAAGTACTTAAAAGAAGAATATAACTACGAGATTTACGATAAGGAACTTTTAGCTATTATCCGATATTTCGAAGAATAGCGAGCTAAGCTTAAAGGAGCTACTTTTCTAATTAAAATTATTACGGATTATAAGAACTTAGAGTATTTTACTACTACTAAGTAACTTACAAGACGTTAAATACGCTAGAGTATCTTCCTCTTACGCTTTAATTTTAAAATCACGTACCGTCTAGGACGCTTAGGAGGAAAACCCGATAGTCTCACTAGAAGATTAGGAGACCTGCCTTAGGGGGGGGGTAAAATCGACGAACGCGTCGCTTATTAAAACTAGGTGTTACTAAAACCTTATTATTTTAAACTTACGAGCGCTCGACTTACTCCTATAACGCTACTCCTAAACGAGTTACTTCTAAATAATTAGGAATTACAGGAGCTTTTCGACTAAGCATACGATTTAGACGAAAAAGCGAAAGAGTATATCCGCCTTGTCTAGTTAGGAGCCTAACGTTCAAAAGAAATATCGCTTGCGGACTACTTAGTTCAGAACAACCGTTTATTCTTCGGAAAACGTCTTTTTATCCCAGATTACGACCGGCTCCGTCTCTTTTTAATTAAACGCTATCACGACGATCTACTCGCGGGCTACCTAGGTAGAGAGAAAACTACGTTATCCCTCTTACGAAACTACTACTAGATAGGCCTACACTAAATAATCGCAAAATACGTACGAAATTACGACGTATACTAGCGTGCTAAGGCGTCTCGAGATAAATACTACGGCTAAATTAAAATAATCCCTACTCTAGAATATAGATAGAGAGATATTACTATAGACTTCGTAGGCGAACTACCCGAAAGTAACGGTTTTAACGCCGTTTTAGTAGTTACTAATCGATTATTAAAGATAAGATATCTAATACCCTACCGAACGATAACCTTAGCCATAGTACTAGCGAAGCTCTTCTTTGCTAACGTTTTTAAACTACATAGACTACTAGACACGATTATTAGTAATAGGGGAACCTAATTTATGTCAGAATTCTAGTTATACCTCTACTAGCGCCTTAGTATTGCGCTAAAACTATCCATAGTATACTATCCTAAGACAGATAGGCAAACTGAGCGTTTTAATAGTGTTATGGAGTAATACTTACGAAACTACGTTAACTACAGGCAGGATAATTAGGTAGAATAGTTACCTATAGCGGAATTTATAGTAAACTAGCTCGATTTAGCTACTACTAATCTTTCGCCTTTTGCAGTAAATTACGGATTTAATCCACGATTTACAGTATCTCCCCTAGAGATACTCGCTATAGAAGCTTTAACTCCTAATAGTCGAGCTTAATTACGAATTTCAGACGATTTTATATACTAGATAGAAGTAATCGACGAGTACCTAGGCGAATATATAACGTACGCTTAGTAAATCTATACTAAACAAGTAAATCGAAACCGTGCTCTAGTACTACGGTATAAAGTAGAAGACGAAGTATTCCTACTTACTTCGAATATTTAGACGGAACGCGCTTTAAAGAAGCTAGATTAGAAGAAGCTCGGCCGCTTTAAAATCCTAGCTAAGATCTTACCGCAAGCGTATTGTCACGGCGGAGAGGATCCCTGGCTACTGAACGAGTAGGTAGGGCAGGACAGAGTAAAGGATAAGATTAATGACGAGGTTCTAGTTAACTAGAACCTCGTGGGAGGCTGCGCGCGCAAGAAAGCTGCGTGCTGCGCGCACGGACTACCTCGGCTAGCTGATAATCTAATCTAATCTTTACCTAACTCGTTTGCAGTAACGTCTATAACGTCTGTAACGTCTACAGCGTCCTTGCCTAACTCGCTCGCAACGTCTATATTAGTGTCACCCCGTGACACCACCCCCCCTCTAAGGCGGCGCTCCGCCGCTATTTCGTCTAGTACTAGTTCGTTTAGATACTTTTCGTGGTATTCGTTGACCAAAGCGCGAGAGTTATCTAGGTAGTCGATTAGCTCCTAATTAGCACGATTGTAGCCCGTCTATTATACTTTATATTCGAATCGCTTTTTACTCTTGTTATACCGCGATCTAACTATCTTTTCCACTACGTACTCCTCTTCTCCATCTATAACGATAGGTGGAGGCGGAGGCTGTTATTAACCTAGTAGTGGATCCGTACCTACTAGACGGAGGAGTGAAGTGTGGAAGACTAGATGGATTTTCATCGTTAGTAGGAGGTCTAGACGATACGCTTGCGGTAAGACCTTAGCTAGGATTTTGAAGCGGCCGAGCTTTTTCCAATCTAGCTTCTTTAAAGCGCGTTCCGTCTAAATATTCGAAGTAAGTAGGAATACTTCGTCTCCTACTTTATACCGTAGTGCTAGGGCACGGTTCCGATTTGCTTGTTTAGTATAGATTTGCTGAGCGTACGTTATATATTCGCCGAGGTACTCGTCGATTACTTCCATCTAGTATACAAAATCGTCTGAAAGTCGTAATTAAGCCCGACTGTTAGGGGTTAAAGCTTCTATAGCGAGCACCTCTAGGGGAGATACTATGAACCGTGGATTAAACCCGTAATTTGCTGCAAAAGGCGAAAGATTAGTAGTAGCTAAATCGAGCTAGTTTGCTATAAATTCCGCTATAGGTAACTATTCTACCTAATTATCCTACCGGTAGTTAACGTAGTTTCGTAAGTATTACTCTATAATACTATTGAAACGCTTAGTTTGCCTATCCGTCTTAGGATAGTATACTATGGATAGTTTTAGTGTAATACTAAGGCGCTAACAGAGGTATAACTAGAATTCTAATACAAATTAGGTTCCTCTATCACTAATAATCGTATCCGGTAGTCCATATAGTTTAAAAACGTTAGTAAAGAAGAGCTTCGCTAGTACTATAGCTAAGGTTATGGTGCGGTAAGGTATTAAATGCCTTATCTTTGACAATCGATTAGTAACTACTAGGACGGCGTTAAACCCGCTACTTTCTAGGAGTTCTCCTACGAAATCCATAGCTATATCTTTCTATCTATACTCTAGCGCGGGTATTATCTTGATTTAACCGTAGTACTTATCTCGGGATGCTTTTACACGTTAGTAGACGTCGCAGTTCCGTATATATTTGGCAATCGTCTAATATGCTCCTACCTAGTAGTAATCTCGTAGGAGTAATATTATCGTTTTTTCTCTACCCGGGTGTCCTATAAATAGGTCGTCGTAGTATCGTTTAATTAAGAACAAGCGGAGCGGATCGTAGTTTAGTACAAAAAGACGTTTTCCGAAGAACAGACGGTTATTCTAGATCGAGTAATCTACAAGTGAGATTTCTTTTGAACGTTAAGCTCCTAACTAGATAAGGTGGATGTATTCTTTTGCTTTTTCGTCCGAATCGTAAGCTTGGTCGAAAAGCTTTTGCAACTCTTAATTATTAGGAAGTAGTTCTTGGTCGTCGGGTAGTAGTAGGATAGGAGCGAGTTTAAAATAGTAAGGTTTTAGTAACACCTAGTTTTAATAAGCGACGCGTTCGTCGATTTCACCCCCCTCCTAAGGTAGATCCCCTAATCTTCTAGTAAGGCTGTCTAGTTTACTACCTAAACGTCCTAGACGGTACGTAATTTTGAAATTAAAACGTAATAGAAAGATACTCTAGCGCATTTAACGTCTTGTAAGCTGCTTAGTAGTAGTAAAATACTCTAGGTTCTTATAGTCTATGATAATTTTGATTAGGAAAGCAGCTCCTTTAAGCTCGGCTCGCTACTCCTCGAAACATCGGATAATAGCTAAAAGCTCCTTATCGTAAATCTCGTAGTTATATTCTTCTTTTAAGTGTTTTTTGGAGAAGAATACTATAGGTCGCAGGATATTTACGTTATCGCGTTAAGAGAGTATTCCCGCGCTTACGTAATTAGACGTATCTGTCTTAAGCTCGATTTCCCTGTCTAGATTAAAGTGTACGAGCATAATATATTCGTTGAATTGGTTACGTAGCGTGTTAAATGCTCGCTGATAGTCCTAAGTCTAGCACTAAGGTGTATCCTTTCGAGTTAGACGGGTTAATAGTGTAGTAATATCGCTGAAATCGCGAATAAAGCGACGATAGAAGTTAGCGAATTGTAAGGCGGGTAACGCCGGACCTCTACGGAGCAGGCGCTGAGCATGCGAGGAGCATGCGTGGGTTGGATACCGTCCGTGTCGAGGACGTAGTGGCAAGGCTTGGCTCGCTTAGGTTAGTAAGTAAGGGCAACCTTTAAAGGAAGCGCTAGCCAAGGAGGATAGGATTCTTCATAGGTTATCGTCATAACAGAATCTAGACCCTTTAGTGTCTAATTACTCGTCCTATCCCTATGCATATACTACTCAGGCGGCACTCCGGTGTTCAGTCTTAGTAGGCCTATTACAGTATAACCTATCTAACCCTCGGGGTCACAGCTCGTAGGGCGAGGAAAGGAACTAAACGAAACAAACCATTAAAAGCACTATAACACCTCGCGTGCAGAGCATGAGTGCCGCACGCGCTACGATTCGATAATCAAGCGAAACCAAATAATAAATCGAAAGAACGAAGAAATACGACCGTAAGAAGCTCGAAGGCTCTTACCACGAGAAATAACCCTCACACGACAAACATTGTTAACGAAACTAAACTCAAGATCGAAGAATTAATAAATAGCCGCGGGCCACACGTATAACACACGTATAACACACGTACATTAAACGTACACTATACACGCGCCGTACGCGGTGCGCAAGCGCAGCGGATGTTCCGCCGACAACGTCTCGAAAGATAATAACGTCTCAAAGATAACATCTCGTAAACTAGGATAACGGAGCGAAGACTCGGAAGGCTACGTTAGCCTCGAGAAAACGATAGCTACTCGCGATAAAAACTATAAGGATGTAAGGAACAGTAGTTATTGCGATAACTATAGAAGCTATCCTAAGAGGTATCAAGATAGTAGAGGAGTAGGCCAAGCCTAAAACAAGAACGCAAGAGCGCGTGAATAAAGCACGCGGTGTGCATATATAGTACACGAGCCACGCATGAGCTAGTTCTGACATTATTAGAACGACTAGGAAAACACTCGCAGGGATGGAAACTAGGAGGGGCCACGTAAGGTACGAAGTACTACGCCTGAATCCTGAATAGGATCCGATCCAAAGGAGTTAGAATAAAGGATAGATCGAACCGCGGCAGTAATAGTTCAACCCTAATAGAAGAAGTATCTTAGGTGTCAGCCGGGTATCTATAAGCACGGCCTAAGGGGTTAATGCTAGAACGCAGCAAGAACGCATGTGATATATATACGCAGCGCACGAACAAAGATGCTGAAAACTACTAAAAAGCTAGGAATTCCGATAGGAGTATCTTATAGAGCTGAAGAGTTAAAAGGGAACTACGTACGGTATAAAGTACTACGCCTAACTTCTGAACTAGCTGTGGAAGCTTACAAGCATGATGGACTAAAGTGTCTAAATCGTTCCCCGAGCATCGATAAAATCGAAACTATACATCGAGTTTATACATAAACGCCTAAATACGGATTGCAAGAACTATATATAAGCAACGCATAAGGGGCACACGAGCTACAAAAAGGCTAAACTATAAAGCGGCCCTAATAACTTTGAAGTGTTATTACCTTAGGCTTAGAAAAATCATCCAGACTAGACTCGAGGCGAGGAGACCTATACCGCCTATGGATAGAGTCGAGAGGAAGAAGTAACTAAATAACTAAGCACACGCGTTACGCCTAAGAGGCGCATGCGAAATGCACGCGGTGTAGTAGGTTACAAAAGAATACTAACTAGATTCGAAAGTGCTGTCCTCGATAAAAGATAAGATAAAAGCATTTAATATGCCTTAATAAGACAAAAGAACATATACACACCGCACGAAAGATATACCGTATATAGAATCTGCTACGATATACCGTATATAAGATGCGAAGGTCTACCGAAATTCATACGAGACACGAATAATCCATTCACGATAGAATAATAAGGCATAAGATTACCGCGCACGTGGGCTGCACGAGGTGCGCACGTAGTACTAATGTTCCATTCTTGATTAAATAATAAGGTAGTGGAGTACCGACTTAGTTCGCAAAACGAAATACGAAGGTCTACAGAATTTTAATATAGCGCACGAGGCTCGCAAGAGCTGCGCACAAGAGACTAATATTCCACTCCTAAAGAGTAATAAGGCAGACAAGTGCCGATGAAATCCGCAAGACGCGGAGAATCCATTCTTAAAGAGAAGAGTAATAAGGTAGACAAGTACCGATGAAATTCGCAAGACGCGGAGAATCTATTCTTGAAAAGATTAAATAATAAGGTAGATAAATGCCGACAGGATTCGCAAGATACGAAAAGGTTCCACTCTCGATAGAATAATAAGGCATAGGTATACCGTACATAAGAATCGCATAAGCTGCGAACATCTACTAGAATTCATATAAGATATAAATATTCCGTTCTCGATAGAACGATAAGGTAATAATAAGCCGCGCACGAGAACCGTATAAGCTACGTAGGTACGAAGGACCTATTCTTGATTGAATAATAAGGTAGAAGTGCCGACTAGGTTCGCAAGATGCGAAAAGTCTATTCTCGATAGAATAATAAGGTAGAGAAGTGCCGACTAGCTTCGTAAGATGCGAAAAGTCCATTCTCGATAGAATAATAAGGCAGAGAAGTGCCGACTAGCTTCGCAAGATACGAAAAGTCCATTCTTGATTAAATAATAAGGCAGAGAAGTGCCGAACAGCTTCGCAAGATGCGAAAAGTCCTATTCTTAATTAAATAATAAGGCGATGATACGCCGTATATGAGTTTCGCATAAGATACGACGGTGCTATTCTTGATTAAGTAATAAGGCAGAGAAGTACCGAACACGCTTCGCAAGATACGAAAAGTTCTATTCTTGATTAAATAATAAGGCGATAATACGCCGCACATAAGTTTCGCATAAGATACGAGTGTACTATTCTTGCTAGAATAATAAGGTATCGAAATACCGAGAAATATTAGAACAGCTATAGAAGTGTCACTCTATACCGAAGAATTTCGGGTTCTTGATTGAACAACAAACGAGATAAAGGTGCTAGACCTACGGGTCGCACGAATAGCGCATAAGTTACGCGAGAGCTTTAGACATAAAGCTAGAGGCGGTAGTAAGTATAGACAGTGTCCTAGCGGCCTTAGACCGTTTAAGGTCTTGCACGGAAGGTGCTTAAGAGTCTAGTATAATGCGCCTATAATACGCGCGGACTACTTGTAAAAAGAGAATAATTGCAAAATAACTACCCGCGTAGACGAAGGCTAGCCTAAACCGGGGCAGCTTACGTAGGGATAGCTAGCGGAGCGAGAGGATCCGCGAATAAGCTTAGCTTATGTATAAGTCAAGCGCAGCTTGCAAAGGTACTCGTACAGACGCAGGGAGATCCCTCCTACTAGTACTACTAGATGCATATAGTACGTGCTATACTCGAGCAGAAATGCTAAGTGTTACTATAGTAAGACTATAGTATAAGTGTTATAAGAGTGTTCGGGCTAGAATAGAGGGACGCCTTTGAAGCTAGACTGAATCGCACCCTTAGAGTATAAGCACCGCATAAGCAAGCAGCTAGTGTTTACTAGATAACAACGGTTGAAAAATAAAGCACTATAGACGGCTATACGCGTCTATAGAAGCTGATATTAAGAACTTCAATGAACGTGCTTGACTATAGAAGATAGCAGGACACCTTGGCTTAGCCAGAATAACGCATATTTACTTAGAGAGGTTAAAATACCTAGAGAAATATGGAGTCTAATAATGGACTATAAAGACAGAGAACTCCGTAGAAAAAGTATTACGCAAGGCGTGAACTACGAGAGATATAACTTAGCGAGTTATAAAAGCTGAAATAATCCCTATTTAATTTCAAATACAAAGTATAAAGCTTACTAAAATATATTTTACAGAATAAACAGACTTGCGATGTTAGTGCGCGCCTAATGCGGCACGCATACGCGCCTAATGTATCCCGAAGGATATCTACAGAGAAGCTGAAATGCAATAGGCATAAGTAAGCGTACTTAGGAAGTATCCGACATGCTAAGGGCGCACGAGGACGAGCGCCTAGAGGGGGAGCGCATCTAACCTCCTATAAACCCCTTCCTAATTAGAGAAAACGCTATACTAATATACTATACTAAAGCGTTGTATAATTAACGTATAAGCTACGCAAGAGCTATACGTGCGCTATGAAAGATAGCAAGAAGGTCGATAAGGACTAAGCCGAAGATAGCAAGAAGGTCGACGAAGACTAAGCTAAAGATAGTAAGAAGCACGACGAAGACTGAGCTAAAGATAGTAAGAAGCACGACGAAGACTAAGCCGAAGACGGCAAGAAGTACAACGAAGACTAAGCTAAAGATGGTAAGAAGGTTGACAAAGACTAAGCCAAAGATAGTACCGCATGAGCTACATATAAGCTGCGCGGAAATACCGCATAAGTAGGCAAGAAGGTTAATAAAAAGACTAAGCCGATAATGGCAAGAAGGTTAATAAAGACTAAGCCGAAAATGAAGAATAAGCCGGAGAAGGTAAAAGAGAATGCAACCTAAACTAGGGAGTGGAAAGTGTAAAGACTTCATAAGAAACAGCTAATATAGACCGTATATAGTACGTATACGAGGAGTATAAGAGCTATTATAATAGGTAGGAAAAGAATTACTAATTAATTTAAGTTAAGAATTAAACTCTAAGCCGCCCCGAACTCCAAGAAACTAAACTATTCTACCGAACTCCAAGAATTTAAGCTATTCCACCTAAATATAATTAGATTATTTCCACCGTATAAGTAACTTATACTCTCCGCACCCGAACCTTAGGACTCCGGGCCTTGCCCCTACCTCTACTAGATAGTGCCTAGCCTGTAGCACGCGACGGTCGTATACTACGACTCTACTATAAAGGCGTAGTCTACATCGAGGATGTAGTAGATATCGTGGATGCGGATCTAGCACGACGTGTAGGAAGAGTAGCCGGAGCACGTAGAGTAGCCGGACTAGGCTAACTAAGCGGAGTAGATAAGGTAGGCGGAATAGCCGGCCTAACCGAAGAAACGGTAGTATCCTAAGTAACGGATTAAGACAGGCTAGTAGAATAATACTACGATACTATTAGAGCGTATGCGTCGCGTATAAGGAGTATATAAGGTACTTACGCGTTCTATCTACTCACGAGTAGCACGTAATTCCTTATTACGGACCTAGCTTAACTTATTTCCCTCACGCTAAGCGATTAACTATAGCTACATAAAGTCTATATTAGACCTAGGCCTTAATATACGGCTATCGAAGAGGCCACCGTTGTTATTCACTAAATCGCGGTAGTATTAGAGCTCCCGAGTAAGCTTACGCTAAGCGCTAGAGTAGTCTAAGGCGATTTAATAGTAGGTAGCTAGCTTATCTACATTATCCTCGCTGACTATACTCCTGCGCACCTCGTACTCGGCCTTGAGCGTAGTAACGCGCACGATGCGGCCATGCATCTAAGTAGGAAGCTAAAAGCAAAGTCAGTAAATCGCAAGCAAGATGCAAGATGTATCACGCATGAACAGCGCATAAGAAGCGTATAAGTAGTTCATGAGAACCGCATAAAGAGTACATGTCAAAGGCATAAGAAGTGCATAGTAAGAGTAAAGGAAACTACTAAACAGCATGAAAAGTGTATATAAGGCATATGCACAGCGCATAAGAACCGCATAAGTGAAGCATACAGGGCGCATAAGTAAAGCTGGAAAAGAGCTTATATTTAGACATCCACCGCGACGGCCCGCCGAGTAGGTTTAATAACGAACCTAGCTCCGATCATACTCCCTACCATACGTAATAGATTGCGCATATCGAGCGTAGAAGACGCGCGATATATCCGTATTACGGTTATAGACCTTATCGGTATCACTCTAGATCTAGCGAGTAGTTACCTCGAGCTCTATAGTAGTAACGTCGCCGTAGCGATAGAAAGTAACTATAATGCTAGCCGTAGGTATAGAGTAGGAGTATAGGGCAAGGTTAATAGTAGGAGAAAAAAGAGAAATAATAGAAGAACCGTTGCTAAAAGAGGTAACGGAAGAAATTAACGTTAAGGATATTAAGGATAAGGACTAAAGGTAGAAGAAGAAGGGTCCTGATATACCCGTAAGAAGCTAGAAGCCTCACTCCCACGTCTAATCACACGTGCAGAGTATGTGGCCTTAGTGAGGATTACAAGCGATTAGTGATGAGAAGCTTTATCAGAAGGTAAAACAGTGATAAGAAGATTTATTAAAGAGTAAACAAGTAACACGAAAGGTATCTATATGCGATACACGAGCGATCCACGAGCGATTATGAACGATTAGTGATAAGAAGCTTTATTAGAAGGCAAATAGTAATAAGAAGATTTATTAATAGCTAATAAGTAACGCGAAAGGTATCCACATGCGATACACGAGCGATCCACGAGCGATCCACGAGCGATTAATGATGAGGAAGTTCATTAAAGTATGCGAATAGTGATGATAAGATTCATTAATAGTTACAAGTAAAAGATACGTAATCCACTAGAGGATTATAAGAGCGATAGTCTACGAACTATATACGATGGGTATATACTTAGGATACTTGAGAAGTATTAGACAAGGGCAATTAGGCCTGCGGGACGCTGGCCCTAGAGGGGGAGCGAATGTAAGGCGGGTAACGCCGGACCTCTACGGAGTAGGCGCTGAGTATGCGAGGAGTATGCGTGGGTTAGATACCGTCCGTGTCGAGGACGTAGTAGTAAGGCTTAGCTCGCTTAGGTTAGTAAGCAAGGGCAACCTTCAAAGGAAGCGCTAGCCAAGGAGGATAGGATTCTTCATAGGTTATCGTCATAATAGAATCTAGACCCTTCAGTGTCTAATTACTCGTCCTATCCCTGTGCATATACTACTTAGGCGGCACTCCGGTGTTCAGTCTTAGTAGGCCTATTACACGAATCCTAAGAAGCTTTGTACATCTTTAACGTTCGTAGGAGGTTTCTATTCCTTGATGGCTGAGACTTTTGTAGGGTCTATGTGGATACCTCTTGTTAATATCACTAGACCTAGGTATTTTACCTCGGTAGTATGGAATTCGCTTTTGTTAATGTCTACTTATAGGCCTACTTCGCGTAGTTTTTATAAAACTGCGGTAATGTGCTCTTTATACTATTCTATGTTATCTAAGTAAATAAGGATATCGTCGACGTAGGTAGTATAGAAGACGTTAAGGTATAGGCGTAAAACGTCGTTAATGTAGTGTTAGAATAACCTAGGTGTATTATATAAGCCAAAGTTCATCACTAAGGATTCGAATAAGCCGTATCGTGTCCGAAATACTATTTTCCACTCTTCTCCTTCCTTCATACGGAGTTTATTGAAAGCAGCGATAATATCGATTTTGGAGAAGATTTTAGCGCGACCTAGACGGTTAAGGGTTTCGCGGATTAGAGGTAAGGGGTAGCGGTTCTTGATGGTGATAGCATTTAAGCCACGGTAGTCTACATAGAAGCGCAAACTACTACCTAGTTTTTTGACGAAGAGGATAGGCGCTGCGGCTAGGGAGCTACTAGCTCGGATAAACCCCTTTAATAGGTTTTCCTCTAGGTATTTTTTTAAAACCTGTAGCTCGTCTTAGCTTATACCGTAGAGTAGTCCAAACGGAGGTTATTTACCTAATTCTAAAGGAATAGAATCGTCGTAAGCTCGGTGCGGGGGTAGTTTATTAGATTCTTGACGAGAAAAGACATCTAGAAACTTATAATACTCGGTAGGTAGTTTAGTAGTAGGATCCGTTTTCGGCTTAGTAGACAACGCTTTCTTGATATCGTGTAAAGATGTAGCGAATACTTAAGTATCTTGTTGTTTTTTAAGAAGGCGCGAAAACGGCGCGAGGGACATTACTAACAAGGTCGAAGGTAGTTCAGATAGGACGTTCTGAACGATTAGGGACGCTTCGGGCGCGGTACGCGAGTCGACAGCTAGTACTAAAGCGATAGGAGTGCTATTAGTATAGTTTCTAGCGCAGTACTCGGCGAATCGTAACGAGTTATTCTACTAGTTAAACTATACCTAGTAACGCCTTATCCATAGGAGGCTAAGGATAACGGAGTATCCACCTAGCGAGGTAACGTAGAAGGTAACATCCTTCTTAAAGTAGTTACTAATAGACAGGGATATAAAAACACGGTAGGTAATAGTACCTAAGGATATCGAGCGTCCATCGACAACTCGAATCTCCTAGGGGTGCTTTAAAGGGATCATGGAAAGGTTATATTTATACGCAAAGGTAATATTAATGAAGGTAAAACCGGTAGTACTACTATTAACAAGCGACTCTGTATTAATGAGGCTACCTAGGGTATAAGGTAGAACAAAGTACTAGTTATAGGAAGTAGTGCTAAAGGTAGAAATAGAGACTAATATCGTCGAAGGGGACTCCTAGCCGCGACGCTAGGTAGGAGTACTTAGTTTCCCTAGTTATAAGGAGCGGCAGGAGCCGTAGGCGCGGGCGTAGGGCTAACTATAATCGTAGAGGTCGCAATACGCGTACTACGGTTAGGGTAGCCGTTAGAGATATAGCCTAGGCCGCCGTAGTATAGGTAGAGGCGATTATCGAGCCTATACTTGCGTTTAGTAGGCGTTAGAGGTCTACGTCGTCCCGCGGATAGGTCTATAGCATCGGGGTTAGCTGGAGCTATAGTAGGGGACGGGGGTAGCGGCACGGCTGCAGCCGTAGCTATAGCTATAGGAGTAGAGACACGAGGTTTATAGTTGCTGTAACGTGTAATCTCCTTAAGGGTGCGCTACTTAGCGTCGAGCTTTACGAGTAAGTTAACAAAGTCGTCTAACTTGTCCGGAATGTCGTGGTTAACGAGTAAGGTCTAAAGCTCGTAAGAGATGTTACCCTAGAGGATAGCTATGAGCGCATCATCACCAAAGCTAGTTTCTCCTTGCAAGCGGCGAAAATCAGCGATAAAGTCGCTGAATTCTCGGTTTTTCATCTTCAAGCCGTGGATCTCGCGGACGGCGTTGGCTTTACGCTAAGGATCCTTGAAAGCCTAGTCTAGTAGCGACTATAGTTCATCTATAGTCTTAAAGGTAGGAACGCCGTTCTCGATCCTTAGAGAGATCTGTTTAAAGCCGACTAGTCCTAGCTTGTTAATCACGTATCCTAGCTTAGTATACTCGG
>ML978713.1:737959-752363 GCA_010015785.1 Saccharata proteae CBS 121410 | reverse complement strand
ATAAAATCGAAACTATACATCGAATTTATACATAAACGCCTATATACGGATTACAAGAACTATATAGGACTTTTAATATGGATATAGGTAGATGTTTGATTACTCCGTGAGGAGGAAAAAGCTATATAGGGTATAGTATAAAGTTATGTAGAGTAAGATAGTAGATTACGTACTAAAGTTACTTAACTCGCTTCTATCTAATGTCCGTCTATATCCCTAAAGGTACTTCGACGTCTTACACCCCCCTATGCTATAAACCGAAATACAGGTTTAAGGTATAATACAGCTTGAAAAACCTCCTTATCCTAACTTACCGTAGGTCTACCCCTAGCCTTTAGTAAGGCCTAGTAACTCTAAGCTCCTTTTGTACTAGGTTACTCCGAGTGGTTTTATAAGAACGTTAGTAGTATTATCCGTAGTATCGACGTACTAAACTTTAATATTCCTATTTAAGCTTTCCTAGTCTATATACTAGTATTTAACCTTAACGTGTCGCTTTACTAATTTTAGCGGTCTATTCGTCTAGTAGAGCGCGCTAGTATTATCGCCTAGGATAGGTATCGGCCTATCCGGTATTAAATAGAGCTCTTCGAGAAAGTCTCGAATCTATACTATAACCTTTACTCCCTCGTTTAAAGCGTAGTATTCTACTTCTAAGGTACCTTAAGTAATAGTTATCTGTAATCGGGAACTCTAAGAAATCGGCCTACTAGCTATGAAGAACACTACTCTACTAACCGAGTAACTTTATAATCCGGTCGTAAAGGATGAATTACATATACTATAGAGGCTAAGCTCTCCGAATTAAAGGTGACGGTGATCCTTTCGGTAGTAAATTACTAGTAATATTTATCCTTTAACGTAGCGGGGGATTCGTTTAAGATAAGCTAGCTATAAAGTAGTAGGCTTACTTATAGTACGCGACTATACTAATCCTGTAAAAGATAGATTAGGTCGCGTAGTGTTTACTAGAAAGTTGAATTTTCCAAGTATATAGCGAAAAATTTTACTAACTAATTAGTTAATAGTATCGTCTATTAAATAATCCTCTAAGAGCGAGATATTTCCTTATTTAAATAGCGTACTAGTAGTATAGTAATTAAGTATATTAAGTCCTTTAAGAGCTTTAAATATATACTACTCCTAATTAAGAGTAACGCTTTAATCTTTACCGCGGTTAAGACGGACTCCGAGGTACTATTTAGTGTTACCTATATTAGTGAGCTTAATAATAGCGCTAAGGTCGGTAATCGTTTTCTCGATTTATTTATAGTCCGGACCGATAAGTATAAAGTTATCTACGTATAAGACTATAATAATAACTAGGTTTAATAGGTATAAAGTATAAACTACTTCGTCCTTTTATAGTACCTTTAAACTAACTGTTAATAGCTTTTCACGAATATGCTTTTACTATTCGGCTCCGGCTTACTTAAGTCCGTAGAGCGGCCTACGTAGTTATATAACGTAGCCGTTATACTAGCCGGCGGGTCGCTTTTCTAGGTCTAATTATTAGATATACTCTTTAAGAAGAGGAAATAACTTTATATGAATTACCTCGTAAAGAGTACCCTTAAGGTAAGCGCCGACGAAATCTACTTGTATAATATACTATCCGTGTACTACTATAAGTATAAGTAGTATCCTCTAACTTATTAAGCGCGCTATTATTAACGATATCTCGAAGTAATTAATACCGTATTACTAAGAGAATCCTCGAGTAACTAGGCGTGCTTTAAGCTTATCTAGCGAACCTTCTAAGGTATACTTCTTGCGAAGGACCTATTTTGCTAATATAAGGTTATCGGCTTTAGTATACTGAACAAAATTAAATATACTAGAAGTAAGTAATTACTTAATCTCCTTAAAATAAGCGTTTCGCTAGTCGTGTGCTTCTAGGCCTAATATTACCTCGTAGAAGGTTAGTGTATCCGTTATACTTATCGAGAAAGATCCTTTATAGTATAGAAACTTATCGCCTTCGTTATTCTCGAGCTTCTCGAGGTTAATTTTGTGTAAAGCGTACTTAAAGGTAGAGTTATCTGAAAAGAAAAGAGATTCGTAGAAGTTATAATACTAGAGTATAGCCGCTCTATTATCGTGAGGAAAAGTTATGTCTAGAGTATAGAACTTAGGTAAGTATACGTCTTTTCGAACTTTCTTTAGCCTTCTACGCTTAGGGCCTAGGTTACCCTCTTTATTAGTGATGTAGCCTTTATCGACGTTAAGGTCTTGAGACTTAACGTGTCCCGTTAGTCTACTTATGCGGTAGCGAAGTCTTTTCTGGATAGTATTAGGGAGTAATCGCACGAGTTCTTATAGATCGATAGTTTCTACTAACGAAGGAGGTAGTCCGGTGGGTTTTAGACTAACTCCTTTATAGAATATAATATTAGGAGTACGTAACTACTTACTACTATTAAGGGCCTAAAGGTAATAGTTATACTCCCCTATATACCTAAGGAAGATATACCTAACGCCGCGAGGTTTAAGCTTTTCGGTGTCGATACGATACGTCTTCTCTACGTATATAATACATAGGGAGCCTAGTATCCGCGGGTGTTTATTGTCTAGACGGTAGTAGGTAGAAGGTACGCCTCCGTTACTATATATAGCGTCTAAATTTTCGCGATTACTATCGCTATTACTATCTACGCCCCTACGCGATAACGAGTCGTAGAATTATTAGTACGGAGTTATAGGAATATTAACATTAGCCGTGCGATTTATAACGTAAGTAATTACCTCTATAAGGCGGTCCTAAAAATATAATAGGATTCTTATCTAAATCGAAGTTACGCGAGCTAAATCTTAAATAATACGAATACCTCTCTCTACTATAGTATTTTAATAATGATTTTAAGGAGTAGAGATCTCGAGTTATACGTGTTAATCGCGATAAAAGATTTTAAAATTAGTGAGATTAAGTGAGACGCCCTTAGTAGTTAATTCGCGGGCGCCGTTAATTCGTAGACGTTATATACGTCTATTACGAAGCTAGAGGTTTAATTCCTTAACAGCGTATTTAAGCTCGGATATAATGTCGTTTTTGCGCTTATAAGTAGTAAACTATCGAAAACGTGAATACTAGTCTATCCTTAGGCTGAAATACTTATTACTATTAATAGTTTCGGGTTTAATTTCTCCAAGATTAAAATAGAGTACTTCGCTAGCGTAGTTTACACGTTTAAATTTATCCTTACTAAGAATTTTCATAATTTTAGCCTAATCGCAGGTAATATATAGGAGCTACTTAAGCTAAGACAGAACTAAATCGATACCGGTCGTGGATCGAATAGTACCTCTTAGCCTGTCTATACTATAATAGCCTAATCTACGGTGCTAAAGTATAAGTAACCGCGTAAGCTTATCGCTTATCCTATAAGTGCCGTAATTTTCGGCGTAAGTAGAAAGAATAGTTATAAGGTGTTTAATTTTAAAGCTCGTAATGCCCCTATTAATAGAGGTAAGATATACTATAGGCGCCTAGGGAGTTATTTCTCTAATATAGGGCGCGTACTTTTAAGGTTTAGGCTAGCTATATTACTATAAAAGGTATCCCCGACGTCTCGGGTTAAGTATGCCTATAGCCTAACCTTAAGGATCGAAAATAATATTGTTTTCGACCTTTCCTCTAGCGCGATATATAAGTTCGCCTAAGAGAATCTTAAGTAGGAACATAGGTATATAGAGTATATCGAGTAAAAAGATTTCGTAGTACTCGTTACTATTACTCCTAGGTTTAATAATCTTTATTTATCTAGTTCCGATATAAGTAGCGTATACTAGACCTACTCCTATACTAATTACGTAGTAATTCGGTAAGTGCGTCGGATCCTTAAGGTTATCTAGATCATTAGTAATATGAATATTACTACCGGTATTAAATAGTAGATCTAAACTTTCTCGATAATTTATATTTAGAGCGAGTAGGGAAACGTAGTACTAATAAATAGGTTAAAAGTATACTAATTAGATTATGAAATTACCTCGAGGCTTTTGATTTACCGTCGATTTAGAGGTAGTACTGCTAGATCTGGGAGCCCTGGATCTTACTCTACTTTTAGCTTTGGCTTTAGTTTTCTTACCTTTTACCTTCTTTAGTTTAAAGTTAAAACCGTCTCCTATCCTATTATAAGGATAGTTAGGCCTTCGATGGCCTAGTTTTCTATAATTATAGTATACGTCGTCTTCTAACGTTCCGGCGCCTCCGGTCTTCTTACCTTTCTTACTTTTACCTCTAGTAGGGTGTACTAAGCCTTTATAGTCGCTATACTCGCGGGTGAAACGTTCGTAATAGTCGAAAGAAGTAATATCGTTGAATTTAAGCTTAGTAGTAATTTCTTTTACCTAGGCGGAGGCTTTATCGTTAACGGTATTAAGAAAATCGTTCCGAATTATCTTATCTATTATAGTTAGATTATCTATAATAGTCTCTTGTATAACATATTACTATTAAGCGGTAAATTATAAGGCGTTTTTCCTATTCTAGCGTATCCGCCTTAAGCTCTATTAATTGTTACGGGATCGCTCTTTGTTAGAAACTTAGTAGGAATTGCGGAGAGCTATAAGGATAATAGTTCTATAGCCGCGATAGCTAAGAGCGATAGTGTTAGTAGGGTTTTTAGTAGTACTAAGAATATAGGTTAAGAGTATAGCCTTATCCGTGAGTGTTAATTACTCCCTAGTCTTATAGGAACTCTTCTATCTAATAGTAAGTAAGGCACTATAAAGTATAGCCTACTACTACTACTACTATCTAGAATCGTAAAGGTACTTGTCATCGGAGATTTTGAAGCGAAAATCCTTCTATCTGAGTACCGGTTCGCGGCTTTCCTCTACCTTACGGGTAGGGTCTTGTTACGTAGAATCTAGTTTATATATTAGTATAGTAGTAGACGTCGCTCGTCTTTTATCTAGAGTATAAGATAATTATAGTAGATTTAAGTATCTAGCTCTATTATCCTCCGGTAGACTAAGAGTCTCTCTAACTACTTCTTGTATTATTTTGCGCAGACTTCTAGTGCTAATTACGACCTAGCCCGAGATAGGCTTCCCTCGGGCTTGCCCTTAAGCCTCTATCGAAGTTATAACTTACTCGACCCTCTCTCTAGGACGACTAGTAGAGGAAGGTATATCTTGAAAAGCGCTAGTTATACTAGTATCGTTAGAATCGGCTCTAGCTATTATATCGCGGAGCTAGGAGGTCGCTATAGTAGCCTTATAAAGCTTTACTACTTCTCTCCTTAACCGTTCTAGCTCTTGCTCTAGCTCTCGAGATTATGAGCTACCGTCGGATAGAAGAACCGGGTAGCTAATAGGCTCTGCGGATAGCCTAGTAGAGGTACTCGTCGATAGTTTAAGAGAGGGACTTATAGGCGGTCTAGTAGCTGTTTTAGTAGGTAGTTTAATTTAAGGTAGTTATCCGGTAGTTCCTTTTAGGCGAAGCTTTAGTAGCATTTTGAATAGCGGTTTTAAGAGATATTTTAACGTATAGTAATTAATGCTGTATTAGTTAATAGAAATTGAAGTTATAATAAGCTCGCGATAGATTTAGATCTACTTAATACAATTAATATTCGCTATCGTAGCTACTATATAGGACTTTTACTATGGATATAGGTAGATGTTTGATTGCTCCGTGAGGAGGAAAAAGCTATATAGGGTATAGTATAAAGTTATGTAGAGCAAGATAGTAGATTACGTGCTAAAGTTACTTAACTCGCTTCTATCTAATGTCCGTCTATATCCCTAAAGGTACTTCGACGTCTTACAAACTACGTATAAGTAACGTATAAGGGGTATATAAGCTATAAAAAGGCTAAACTATAAAGCGGCCCTAATAACTTTAAAGTATTATTACCTTAGGCTTAGAAAAATTATCTAGACTAGACTTGAGGCGAGGAGACCTATACCGCCTATAGATAGAGTCGAGAGGAAGAAGTAACTAAACGACTAAGTATACGCGTTACGCCTAAGAGGCGTATACGAAATACGCGCGGTGTAGTAGGTTATAAAAGAATACTAACTAGATTCGAAAGTACCGTTCTTGACAAAAGATAAGACAAAAGTATTTAATATACCTTAACAAGATAAAAGAATATATACACACCGCACGAAAGATATACCGTACATAGAATCTACTACGATATACCGTATATAAGATACGAAGGTCTACCGAAATTCATACGAGACACGAATAATCCATTCACGATAAAATAATAAGGCGTAAGATTACCGCGCACGTAGGCTACACGAGGTACGTACGTGCTACGGATTTCCTATTCTCGATAGGATAACGAGGCAATGGAATACCGACCTAGTAGCGCACGACGCTCGCACGAGCCGCGTACTAGACATAAATATCATACTCTAGAAGAGTAATAAGGTAGATAAGTGCCGACGAAATTCGCAAGATACGAAGAACCTATTCTTAAAGAATAATAAGGTAATAGAGTACCGACTCGGTTCGTAAGATAAACGAAGGTCTATAGAAATTTAATATTACGCACGAGGCTCGTAAGAGCTACGTATAAGAGACTACTATTCTACTCTTAAAGAGTAATAAGGTAGACAAGTGCCGATAAAATTCGTAAGACGCGGAGAATCTATTCTTGAAAAGTTAAATAATAAGGTAGATAAATACCGACAGGATTCGTAAGATACGAAAAGGTTCTATTCTCGATAGAATAATAAGGCATAGGCATACCGTATATAAGAATCGCATAAGCTGTAAACATCTACTAGAATTCATATAAGATATAAATATTCCGTTCTCGATAGAACGATAAGGTAATAATAAGCCGCGCACGAGAATCGTATAGGCTACGTAGGTGCGAAGGACCTATTCTTAATTAAATAATAAGGTAGAAGTACCGACTAGATTCGCAAGATACGAAAAGTCTATTCTTGATTAAATAATAAGGCAGAAGTACCGACTAGATTCGTAAGATACGAAAAGTTCTATTCTTAATTAAATAATAAGGCGATAATACGCCGTATATAAGTTTCGCACGAGATACGACTATACTATTCTTACTAGAATAATAAGGTATCGAAATACCGAGAAATATTAGAATAGTTATAGAAGTATTACTCTATACCGCACGAGGTGCGAAGAAAACCTAACTATATACCGAAGAATTTCGGGTTCTTGAATAAATAATAAACGAAACAAAGGTGCTAGACCTATAGGTCGCACGAACTACGCATAAGTTACGCGAGAGCTTTAGATATAAAGCTAGAGGCGGTAGTAAGTATAGATAGTATCCTAGCGGCCTTAGACCGTTTAAGGTCTTACACGGAAGGTGCTTAAGAGTCCTATATAATACGCCTACGATACGCGCGGACTACTTGTAAAAAGAGAATAATTACAAAATAACTACCCGCGTAGACGAAGGCTAGCCTGAACCGGGGCAGCTTACGTAGGGATAGCTAGCGGAGCGAGAGGATCCGCGAATAAGCTTAGCTTATATATAAGTTAAGCGTAGCTTATAAAGGTACTCGTATAGACGTAGGGAGATCCCTCCTACTAGTACTACTAGATATATATAGTACGTACTATACTCGAGTAGAAATACTAAGTATTACTATAGTAAGACTATAGTATAAGTATTATAAGAGTATTCGGGCTAGAACAGAGGGACGCCTTTAAAGACAGACTAAATCGCACCCTTAGAGTATAAGCACCGTATAAGTAAGTAGCTAGTGTTCACTAGACAATAACGGTTAAAAAATAAAGTACTATAGACGGCTATACGCGTCTATAGAAGCTAATATTAAGAACTTTAATGAACATACTTAACTATAGAAGATAGTAGGACACTTTAGCTTAGCTAGAACAACGCATATTCACTTAGAGAGGTTAAAATACCTAGAGAAATATAGAGTCTAGTAATAGACTATAAAGACAGAGAACTCCGTAGAAAACGTATTACGCAAAGCGTGAACTACGAGAGATATAACTTAGCGAGTTATAAAAACTAAAATAATCCCTATCTAATTTTAAATACAAAGTATAAAGCTTACTAAAATATATTTTACAGAATAAATAGACTTACGATATTAGTGCGCGCCTAATGCGGTATATATACGCGCCTAATATATTCCGAAAGACATCTATAGAGAAGCTAAAATACAATAAGTATAAGTAAGTATACTTAGGAAGTATCCGATATACTAAGGGCGCACGAGGACGAGCGCCTAGAGGGGGAGCGCATCTAACCTCCTATAAACCCCTTCCTAATTAGAGAAAACGCTATACTAATATACTACACTAAAGTACTATATAATTAACGTAGGAGCTACGTAAGAACTATACGTGCGCCGTGTATAATAGTAAGAAGGTCGACGAAGACTAAGCTGAAGATAGTAAGAAGGTCGACGAAGACTAAGCCGAAGATAGTAAGAAGGTTAATAAAGACTAAGCTAAAGATAGTACCGTATAAGCTATATATAAGCTACGCGGAAATACCGTATAAGTAGGTAAGAAGGTTAATAAAGACTAAGCCGAAAATAAAGAACGAGCCGGAGAAGGTAAAAGAGAAGGTAACTATAAGGCGGGTAACGCCGGACCTCTACGGAGTAGGCGCTGAGCATGCGAGGAGTATGCGTGGGTTGGATACCGTCCGTGTCGAGGACGTAGTGGCAAGGCTTGGCTCGCTTAGTTTAGTAAGTAAGGGCAACCTTTAAAGGAAGCGCTAGCTAAGGAGGATAGGATTCTTCATAGGTTATCGTTATAACAGAATCTAGACCCTTTAGTGTCTAATTACTCGTCCTGTCCCTATGTATATACTACTTAGGCAGCACTCCGGTGTTTAGTCTCAGTAGGCCTATTACAGTAACCTAAACTAGGGAGTAGAAAGTGTAAAAGACTTTATAAGAAATAGCTAATATAGACCGTATACGGTACGTATACGAGGAGTATAAGGGCTATTATACGTTTAAGAGGATAAATTGTTCTATGGAGGACAAAAACTAGCTGCTACCGTCTAATCTTTATGCTAGGAGGGTAGGAATATAATGTTGTTGTTCTATCCGATCTTTGCAATCTCCGGGCGCATTCTAGTATACCTAGCACGCAGTATCGCGCTAGTAACCTCCTTGGCTTATAGCCTAGGGCCGCCCTAGCTGCCCTAGCGGTAGCTCCTACTACCGCAATTACCGTCCCTAATTATTACTCTACTTAAGCTAGATCGCTTACTTAATCCTATACACCCCTATACTATAAACCGAACAGGTTATTAGTATAACTTAAAAACCTTAACCTCTCTATCCTACTCGCTTATAAGACCTAGTAGCTTGACTACTCTTTTATATATCTATAGCCCTAAGGGCTTAGTAAGGATATCTACTATATTACTAGTAGTTTTAACGTACTATACCTTTATAGCCCTAGACTTCTCCTTACTATCTATAAATCTGTAGCGTACTTTTACGTGGCGCTTTGCCTTTAGTAGTGGACTACCTACCTAGCTAAGGGCCCCAGTGTTGTCCCCTAGTAGTAGTAGCGGTCCTTCTGGTATTAGGTTTAGTTCCTTAAGGAATATCCGGATCTAGGCTACTTCCTTAGTAGCTTCTAACAGCGCGTAGTACTTAGCTTTAGTTATACCTAGCGCGACTGTTAATTAGAGGCGTGAGCTCTAGCTCATAGGCCCTCCTGCTATAAAGAAGACTACCCCACTGTTTGATTTAGCGGTGGAAGGATTACTAGCGTAAGAGGAGTTATAAACTCTATACAAGCCTAATTTTCCGAACTTCTCCTTATAGCGGTGTTCTACTTAATACTTAATACTAAGCCTAGGTAGCCTCTTAATATAGCGTGGAATCCGCTTAAGGCCTTATAGCTACTTAGCCGTGGGTTTACTTATAACTCTTGCCTATGTTAATCCGGTAAAAGATAAATCCGGTCTAGTTATATTAGTAGTAAAATTGAATTTTCCCAGAAGATAGCGAAATTCGTACCCTATCGACTAGTTAATAGTAGTATCTACTATTTCTTTATCATCCGGTATTAGTATTACTAGGTTACTAGGCTTAAAAGGTGTACTAGCTATTCGACAATCGCTTATCTAGAGCGCTTCCAGCGCTTTAGTAGTATACTACTCCTAATCCAGGAGAATACTTCTATCTAATCTATTTAGACGGACTCCTAGGTACTATTTAGCATCACCTAGGTTAGTAAGCTTAACTAATTCACCGAGAGTAGCGATTATTTAGTTAATTCTTTGCCTATTAGGCCCAAAAAGTAGAAAATCGTCGACGTGAGAAACGGCTATTACCTTTAGTATAGTATTATCTAAACCTTCCGGCGGTATAGTACTATCTGAACCTACACCTTCTTTCTCCGTTACTAAGGTATAGATAGCCTTATCTACTTCTAATAGGTAGATACCGATTTTAGCAAGCTAGGCGCGGATATACTTCTACTATTCCGCCCCTAACTACTTAAGGCTATAGATAGGCCTGCATAGCTTAATCATATAGCCTTTATACTAGCTAGGTAGCGGTATATCCGATTGCTATATATACTCCTCTAGAAGTGGGAAGAGTCTTATATAGATTAGCTTATTAAGTAATCCCTTTAGGTAGGCTCTAATAAAGTCTACCTATATAACGTGCTAGTTATAGATAGCGGCTAGAGTAAGTATAATTCTCTAGCTTACTATCCGCGCTATAGAAGACGACGTTTCGAAGTAGTCGATTCTAAACTATTATGTAAACCCCCTAGTAACTAAGCGCGCTTTATGCTTATCTAGAGATCCATTAGCTAGGTACTTCTTTCTGAGCACCTATTTAGTAGAAATAAGGTTCCCTACTTCTACTTAAGGCATAAACTCGAGTATTCCTAATTTAATTAGCTACTTGATTTCTTTAAAATAAGCTTCTTTCTACTCCTTTATCTTAGCGCTAGCTATTACGGTTACAAATACTAGGGTATTATCTAAGCCTATCCCGGATATTACGGTTATAGCTATAAAGGTACTAAATCCTTTATTATCGTCCTCTTAGTTAACCTACTCTATAGCGTAGATAAACGTCTTATCCGGTGTAAATAGCTTAGGAGTATACACGTCTTTGTGTAGCTTCTTTAGGCGGCCTCGCTTAGGCCGAAGGTGGCCTTCCTTATCCGTAACGTCTTCTATAACGGTGTTTAAATCGTTACTTTTCACGTTCCCCTTCGGTTTACTTATGCGATAGCGAAGTCGCCGTTATACTACCGGTAGTAGTAATCTTACTACGTCGCGCGGATCCGCCGTGTGTAGTGCTTTTACTAGTTTACTAGTACGTAGTACTTCGGATAGCTATGTTGCGGGTGCTCCTATATCCTTATAGAAGATAATATTTAGTATCCGGATCTAGCGGCTCCTATTAAGAGCCTAGATATAGTAGTTATACCCTCTAGTATACCTAAGGAAGATCCCCTTAATACTACGCGGTTCTAGCTTCTCCGCGTTCACGCGGTGTACTTGCTCTACGAGCGCGGTGCATAATAAGCCTAAAATCCGTAAGTATAAGATATCCGGCTTATTACCGGAATTTTCAGCGCCCCTATTATTAGCGCTCCTATTATTAGCGCCCCTATCGCCTACTCCGCGTAGGATAGAGTTAAATAACCGCTAGTGCGGTGTCTCTAATATAGGGATACTACTTAAAGTAGTTCTATTAGTAGTATAAGTTACACCCTCTATAAGGCGATCCTAAAAGTATAAGGGAACCCTTATCTATATAGATACTACCCGCGTAGTATCCTAAATAACCTATATACCGCGCTCTAAGATACCGTTCTGATAGTAGTTATAAGGCGCGGAAATAGTTAGTTCAATATAGTTAGTTTTGTAGAAAAGCTTAAAATCCGTAAGTTTATTTAAAATACCTTCTATAATTAGCTCCCGAGCGCTATTAATATATATACGTAGTACGCGTCGAGATCCGCCTATCTAGAGGTTTAGTGCCTCTACGGTATACTTAAGGTTAGCTAGAACGTCCTTTTTCTACTTATACGCGGTAAACTACCTAAAGCGAGAAAACTAGTTAGTTCGTAGACTAAAATACCTATTACTATTAACAGATTCTAGCTTGATCTCTCTAAGATCAAAGTGTATAATCTCTCTAGTAAAGCTTGCTAGCTTAAATAGATCCTTACTAACGATTTTGGTGATCTTTACTTAGTTATAAGCTTTATAGGGAATCGCCTCTAGTAGGGAAGTATCTATATCTATACCTATAGTAGACTTGATTATCTTTTATAGCCTTTTAATACTATAGTAGCTTAATCTTCTATACTATAGGATAAGTATTCGCGTAAGCTTATTAGATATCTAGTAGATATTAGCGGAATTTTCGTAAATTTCGCCGTTATTACTTCTACCTTTACTTCTATCTCGTCTATAGGTAGCTAAAACCGCAGCTAAGTGTTTAACTTCAAAGCTAGTGACTTCCCCTACTAAGATATAGTAGGCGGATAGTGCTAGGGTCTTTAGTAGTTCCGGTTCTCCATACTACTATAATAGGTAGCCGCGCCGGGTTGGATTAAGGTTAGTAATCCTCTCTCTAGTAGGCCTAATTAGTATATTATCCTCGATCCTACCCCTAGCTCTATATATAAGCTCTCCTAAGAGTATCTTGACCGGAAATTTCGGGATGTACAGGGTGTTTAAAAGCGAAATAACCTTGTATCTAGAACCGTCCTTATAGCCTAGTTAGATAATCTTAAGGTTTACGGTTCCTATGTAGGTAGTATATACTAGCCCAGCGCTAGTGCTTACCGGATAGGACCCTATAGTAACTATAGTAGCTAGATCTAGGTCCCTTAAATCATTTATAACATACACGTTACTTCTAGTATCGAAAAGTAGGTTAGAGCTTTACCTCGACGTTAAATAGACTTATAGAACTATAGTTAAGTAAAAGCTACTAGGTTTCTACTTCTTATCCTTCTTTTCTTCTTTTAGAGAGTCCTTCTAGGCACCTTTATCCTTCTAGTCCTTCTCCTTTTTATCACCCTTTTTCTTTAGCCTATAGGTATAGCTATTACTAACCTACTCGCTCTTATAATCTCTACTTAAATAGCCTACTTTACTATAGTTCTAGTAATTAAGTCCGGATTTCTTCTTCTATAGTTATCTATTACTATTACTAATCTTGTAAACTAAGCCCCCTCCTAGGGTTTTAGTGGATTTAAACTTATGTAAGAACCGCTTATAATAGGTAAATAAGGTGATATTAGTAACGTTTAATTCCGTGAGAATTTCATGTACCTATACTACTAACTTGTCTTACTTAATCAAGTGCAGGAAGTTATTTCTTATGGATTTATCCGTGATAGACGGGTTATCTATAGCTACTTCTTATACTAGGAATTACTACTAGGTAACGTACTTAGCAGCTTCTTTCCTAGTCTATTTTATAGCGCGTAACTTCTAGGAGTTCTCGCGGTACCTATACTTCTCGCTTGCTTTAAAAGAGTTACGTAAAGCGGATAACATAGCTATACTACGGCTAGTATAGCTTAATGCGATAGTGTTAGCCGGACCTAAGGTGTTAAGTAGGATTACTATGGATAAGGATTCTTTATTAATAATAGTTAATCCTCTATACTTATACTCGCTCTCCTAGCCTACTATAGTAAGGGTACTACGTAGTACTATCTACTATTATTTCTACTAGCTAGAGTTCTATAGCCACTTGCTTTCAGCTATCTTGAAGCGGAAATCCTTCCATTTTAGTAAGGGTTCACCCCTATATAGCTCTATTTACCGGATAAGCGCGGTATCCGGTATCGCGCGATATTACTACTACTAAGTATTCGGTTATTCGACTATAGACGTAGAGTACTTCCGTGTAAACTCTTTAAATATAGTTTCGAGTGCTTTTAGTTATCGATTATCGTCCGGTCTCGGTCCGGATACTAGTTCTCCTCTTGGAGAAAGAGAGCTTTACCCGCGTATAGCACCTCGTGCTACTTGCCTAGCTCTCGTCGGTCCTAAGGTAACTATTTCTTCTTCCTTAGACTCTTCCTCTTACTTACTACTAGGAGACTACTCGCTAGCGGGTACTAGCTTTTAGGCTATAAACGTAGTCCTTATCTTAGCTAGTTCGGCTCTTATTACTACTATCTCTTGTTCTTGTTCTACTAGCTAGTTTAGGTAATCTTGCGCCTCGAGAGGTAGTAAGGAATCTTTATTACTTAGTAGCTAGTTATCTAGATTAGTACTACCCCCTTAGGCAGTACCTACTCTTGTTTTAGGCATGTTATTTGGAAAGAGAGGTTAAGAGCCGTGATAGAACCTTAGATAGGTAGGTTAATTAAGCTTATAGAAGCGCGTGAAAAGAATTTAGTAATTCGCCTTACTATACTTAATTAAAGTTTCGTAGCTACTATATACGTTTAAGAGGATAAATT
>ML978713.1:652379-730471 GCA_010015785.1 Saccharata proteae CBS 121410 | reverse complement strand
ATCTTACGAAGCTAGTCGGTATTTATCTACCTTATCATTTAACTTTTCAAGAATAGATTCTCCGCGTCTTGCGGATTTCATCGGCACTTATCTACCTCATTACTCTTTAGAAGTAGAACATTAGTCTCTTATACGCAGCTCGTGCGAGCCTCGTGCGCTATATTAAATTCTATAGACCTTCGTATTTCGTTTTACGAACTAAGTCGGCACTCTATTACCTTATTATTCTTCAAGAATAGGTTCTTCGTATCTTGCGAATTTCGTCGGTACTTGTCTACCTTATCACTCTTCTAGAGTATAATATCTATGTCTAGTGCGCGGCTTATATAAGCCTCGTGCGCTACTAGGTTGGTATTCTATTGCCTTATTATTCTATCGAGAATGGAACATTAGTAGCACGTGCGCACCTCGTATAGCCTACGTGCGCGGTAATCTTATGCCTTATTATTCTATCGTGAATAGATTATTCGTGTCTCGTATGAATTTCGGTAGACCTTCGCATCTCGTATACGGTATATCGTAGTAGATTCTATATACGGTATATCTTTCGTGCGGTGTATATATGTTCTTTTATTTTATTAAGGTATATTAAATGCTTTTATCTTATCTTTTATCGAGAATAGTACTTCCGAATCTAGTTAGCCTTCTTTTATAACCTACTACACCGCGTGTATTTCGCATGCGCCTCTTAGGCGTAACGCGTATACTTAGTCATTTAGTTACTTCTTCCTCTCGACTCTATCTATAGGCGGTATAGGTCTCCTTGCCTCGAGTCTAGTCTAGATAATTTTTCTAAGCCTAAGGTAATAATACTTCAAAGTTATTAGGGCCGCTTTACGGTTTAGCCTTTTTGCAGCTTATATACCCCTTATACGTTACTCATACATAGCTCTTGTAATCCGCATATAGGCGTTCATATACAAATTTAATGTATAGTTTCGATTTTGTCGATACTCGGGGAACGATTTAGACACTTTAGTCCATTATACTTATAAGCTTCTACAGCTAGTTCAGAAGTTAGGCGTAGTACTTTATACCGTACGTAGCTCCCTTTTAACTCTTTAGCTCTGCAAGATACTCCTATCGGAATTCCTAGCTTTTTAGTAGTTTTCAGTATCTTTGTTCGTGCGCTACGCATATATATTACATGCGTTCTTACTACGTTCTAGCATTAACCTCTTAGGCCGTGCTTATAGATATCCGGCTAATACCTAAGATACTTCTTCTATTAGGGTTAAACTATTACTACCGCGGTTCGATCTATCCTTTACTCTAACTCTTTTAGATCGGATCCTATTTAGGATTCAGGCGTAGTACTTCGTACCTTGCGTGGCCCCTCCTAGTTTCCATCCCTGCGAGTGTTTTCCTAGTCGTTCTAATAATGTTAGAACTAGCTTATGCGTGGCTCGTATACTATATATGTACACCGCGTGCTTTATTCACGCGCTCTTACGTTCTTGTTTTAGGCTTAGCCTACTCCTCTACTATCTTAATGCCTCTTAGGACAGCTTCTATAGTTATCGTAATAACTACTATTCCTTATATCCTTATAGTTTTATCGCGAGTAGCTATCGCTTTCTCGAGGCTAACGTAGCCTTCCGAGTCTTCGCTCCGTTATCTTAGTTTACGAGATGTTATCTTTAGGACGTTATTATCTTTCGAGACGTTATCGGCGGAATATCCGCTACGCTTACGCACCGCGTGCGGCGCGTATATAGTATACGTGTATTATACGTATGTTATACGTATGTTATACGTATGTTATACGTATAGCCCGCAGCTATTTATTAATTCTTCGATCTTGAGTTTTAGTTTCGTTAACGATATTTATCGTGTAAGGGTTATTTCTCGTAGTAAGAGCCTTCGAGCTTCTTACGGTTGTGTTTCTTCGTTCTTTCGATTTGTTATTTAGTTTCGCTTGATTATCGAATCGTAGCGCGTGCGGCACTTATACTCTACACGCGAGGTATTATAGTACTTTCGATAGTTCGTTTCGTTTAGTTCCTTTCCTCGCCCTACGAGCTATAACCCCGAGGGTTAGATAGGTTATACTGTAATAGGCCTACTAAGACTAAACACCGGAGTGCTGCCTAAGTAGTATATACATAGGGATAGGACGAGTAATTAGACACTAAAGGGTCTAGATTCTATTATAACGATAACCTATGAAGAATCCTATCCTCCTTAGCTAGCGCTTCCTTTAAAGGTTACCTTTACTTACTAACCTAAGCGAGCCAAGCCTTGCTACTGCGTCCTCGAAGCGGACGGTATCTAACCTACGCATACTCCTTGTATACTTAGCGCCTACTCCGTAGAGGTCCGGCGTTACCCGCCTTATATTTTCGGCTTAGAAGATAACGCTTTCTCGATATCTCGTAGAGATATAGCGAATACTTAAGTATCTTATTATTTTTTAAGAAGGCGCGAAAACGGCGCAAGGGATATTACTAATAGGGTCGGAGGTAGCTTAGATAGAGTAGTAGCGGTAGTACGTAACTCGACGGCTAGGATAGGAGTAATAAGAGCGCCGCTCGTATAGTTCCTAGCGTAAAACTCGGCGAATTATAACGAGTTATTCTACTAGTTAAACTATACTTAGTAGCGCCTTATCTATAGGAGGCTAAGGACGGTAGAATATCCTCCTAGTAAGGTAATATAGAAAGGAACGTTCTTCTCGAAGTAGTTACTAATAGATAGGGATATAAAAACATAGTAAGTAATAGTACCTAAGGATATCGAGTATCTATCGATAACTCGAATCTCCTAAGGGTACTTTAGAGGGATTATAGGAAGGTTATGTTTATACGTAAAGGTAATATTAATAAAAGTAAAACTAGTAGTACTACTATTAATAAGCGACTCTATATTAATAAGGCTATGTCACGGGGTAATACTAATGTAGACGTTGCGAGCGAGTTAGGCAAGGACGCTATAGACGCTATAGACGTTGTAGACGTTACTACGAACGAGTTAGGCAAAGATTAGATTAGATTATTAGTTAGCCGAGGTAGTCCGTGCGCATAGCACATAGCTTTCTTGCGCGTATAGCCTCCTACGAGGTTCTAGTTAACTAGAACCTCGTTATTAATCCGATCCTTTTACTCTATCTAGCCTAGCTTACTCGTTCAGCAGCCTAGGACCTCCCCGCCGTAATAGTAGGTTCTAGTTACTCAAATCCTCGAATCCGATCGTCGTATAAGAGCTAGAGTTAGCTCGCAGACGATCCCTCCCGATCTAGTACGACCGTCTACTAAAACCCTTACTTACGATCTACTACTACCCGCTACCGAATTAACCGAGCAACCGGCTAAATAATAGAGGGTAACAAGTAGCCGATAGAGGGTAACGAATAGAACTACGTACGCCCTCGCTATCCTACGATTATAGAACCGCCTTAGCCGTTTACTAACGTCGTAGAGCTTAGAACGGCTATCGCGAATAACCTAGCTTAGATGTTTACTTAGATTAGCTTACTTTACGATAAAGCTAACGACGATTCCTACCTTCTTAAGTAGAAGAATACGGAGATCTTAGAGGGCTCTCTCCGCGTTAGGGATCTGGAGACGGCTACCCGCATCCTACAGGATACTATTAACAGGGGTAGTAATACTAATACTACTACTACTACTACTAATACTACTACCGCCGCCGACAACGATCTAGATAAAGGCCGCGAAAAGATTAAGATTAAACCTTTCGATAGCTTAAAGGAGGGTTATATAGGGTTTAAGAATCGTGTTTAGATAAAGTTTATACTCGAGTATAAGTACTACGCTACCGAGTATACTAAGCTAGGATACGTAATTAATAAGCTAGGACTAGTCGGCTTTAAATAGATCTCTCTAAGGATCGAGAACGGTGTTCCTACCTTTAAGACTATAGACGAACTATAGTCGCTCCTAGACTAGGCCTTTAAAGACCCTTAGCGCAAAGCTAATACCGTCCGTAAGATCTATAGGTTAAAGATGAAGAACCGAGAATTTAGCGACTTTATCGCTGATTTCCGCCGCATATAAGGAGAAACTAGCTTTAGTAACGATGCGCTTATAGCTATCCTCTAGGGTAATATCTCTTACGAGCTTTAGACCTTGCTCGTTAACTACGATATCCCGGATAAGCTAGACGACTTTATTAACCTACTCGCAAAGCTCGACGCTAAGTAGCGTACCCTTAAGGAGATTACGCGTTATAGTAACTACAAACCGCGTACCTCTACTCCTAGAGCCGCCCCTATAGCTATAGCCGCTATTATACCGCTACCTCCGTCTCCTACTATAGCTATAGCTAACCCTAACGCTATGGATCTGTCCGCGGGACGACGTAGACCTCTAACGCCTACTAAGCGCAAGTATAGGCTCGATAATCGCCTCTACTTATACTACGGCGGCCTAGGCTATATCTCTAACGGCTACCCTAACCGTAGTACGCGTATCGCGACCTCTACGATTATAGTTAGCCCTGCGCCCGCGCCTGCGCCTACGCCCGCGCCTGCGGCTCCTGCCGCTCCTTATAACTAGGGAAACTAAGTACTCCTGCCTAGCGTCGCGGCTAGGAGTCCCCTTTGACGATATTAGTCTCTATTTCTACCTTTAGTACTACTTCCTATAACTAGTACTTTATCCTACCTTATACCCTAGGTAGCCTTATTAATACAGAGTCGCTTGTTAATAGTAGTACTACTAGTTTTGCCTTTATTAATATTACCTTCGCGTATAAACATAACTTCGTTATAATTCCTTTAAAACACCCTTAAGAGATTCGAGTTATTGATAGACGCTCGATATCCTTAGGTACTATTACCTACCGCGTATTCGCATCCCTAACTATCGGTAACTATTTCGAGAAAAACGTTCTATTCTATATTACCTCGTTAGGAGGGTACTCTATTATCCTTGGCCTCCCCTAGATAAGGCGCTACTAGGTATAGTTTAACTAGTAGAATAACTCGCTACAATTTACCGAGTACTACGCTAGGAACTATACTTCTTCGGCGACTAATTCATATATTACCCTAGTTTAGTCTATTACCCTAGTTTCGGTAATTAAACTAGGTGTAGTTCCGTCTAAACTACCCCCGACTTTATTAGTAATATCCCTCGCGCCGTTTTCGCGCCTTCTTCAAAAATAATAAGATACTTAAGTATTCGCTGTATCCTTACGCGATATCGAGAAAGCGTTATCTACTAAGCCGAAAACGGATCCTACTACTAAGTTACCTATAGAGTATTACGAGTTTCTAGATGTCTTTTCCCGTTAAGAATCTAATAAGCTACCTCTATACCGTACCTATAACTACTCTATTCCGCTAGAACTAGGTAAACAACTTCCTTTTGGACCGCTCTATGGTATAAGCTAAGACGAGCTATAAGTTTTGAAGAAGTACCTAGAAGAGAATCTGTTAAAAGGATTTATCCGAGCTAGTAGTTCTCCGGCTACTACACCCGTCCTTTTCGTTAAAAAACTAGGTAGTAGCTTGCGCTTTTATGTGGATTATCGTAGTTTAAACGCCATTACTATCAAGAACCGCTACCCCTTGCCCTTAATCCGCGAGACCCTCGATCGCCTCGGTAATGCGAAAATATTCTCCAAGATCGATATTATCGCCGCTTTCAATAAGCTCCGCATGAAAGAAGGAGAAGAATAGAAGACGGTATTTCGTACTCGATACGGCTTATTTAAGTCCTTAGTGATGAACTTTAGCTTATGTAATGCGCCTAGGTCGTTCTAATACTACATTAACGATGTTTTACGTCTATTCCTCGACGTTTTCTATACCGCCTACGTCGATGATATCCTTATTTACTCGGATAATATGGAATAATATAAGGAACATATTACTATAGTCCTCTAAAAGCTACGTAAGGTAGGCCTACAAGTAGATATTAATAAGAGCGAATTCTATACTATAGAGGTTAAATACTTAGGCTTAGTAATCTTAATAAAAGGTATCTATATAGACCCTATAAAAGTCTTAGCTATTAAAGAATAGAAGCCTCCCGCGAACGTTAAGGATATCTAGAGCTTCCTAGGATTTACGAATTTTTATCGCCGCTTTATTCAAGATTTCAGCGAGATTACTGCCCTATTAACCCGTCTTACTCGAAAAGATACACCTTAGTACTAGTCCTAGGATTACTAGAAAGTATTCGATAATCTACGCGATTAATTTAACGAAGAGACGATACTCGTATATTTCGATCTAGATAAAGAAGTTAAGCTTAAGATAGATACGTCTAATTACGTAAGCGCTAGAGTACTATCCTAGCGCGATAATTCTAACGTTTTACGACTAGTAGCGTTCTTTTCAAAGAAATACTCGAAAGAGGAATATAACTACGAGATCTATAATAAAGAGCTTTTGGCTATTATTTAATGTTTTAAGGAATAGCGAGCTAAGCTTAAAGGAACCGCCTTTCTAATTAAAGTTATTACGGATCATAAGAACCTTAAGTATTTTACTACTACTAAGTAACTTACTAGACGTTAAATGCGCTAGAGTATCTTTCTCTTACGTTTTAACTTTAAAATTACCTACCGCCTAGGCCGCTTAGGTACTAAACCTAATAGTCTTACACGGCGATTAGGAGATCTACCTATAGAAGGGGGGGGTAAAGTCGATGAACGCATCGCCTATTAAAATTAGGTGCTACTAAAACCTTACTACTTCGAGCCCTCGAGTATCTAGCTTACTCCTACGATACTTCTACCCGATGAACTAGCACCTAATGATTAAGAATTATAGAATCTCTTCGAACAAGCGTATAATTCTAACGAGAAAACTAAAGAATATATCCGTCTTGTCTAATTAGGAGCTTAACGTTCGAAGGAGATATTACTTATAGACTATTTAGTCAAGAATAATCGATTATTCTTCGGAAAATAACTCTTTGTACTAGATTACGATTAGCTCCGTCTGTTTCTAATTAAACGACACCATGACGATCTACTTATAGGCCATCTAGGTAGAGAAAAAACTACGAAATTACTCCTACGGGATTACTACTAGATTAGCGTATATTAGACGATTACTAGATACGTACGAAACTACGATGTTTATTAACGCGTAAAAGCGTCTAGGGATAAGTACTACGGCTAAATCAAGATAATACCTGTACTAGAGTATAGATAGAAAGATATAGCTATGGACTTCGTGGGAGAACTCCTAGAAAGTAACGGGTTTAACGCTATCTTAGTAGTTACTAATCGATTATTAAAGATAAGGCATTTAATACCTTACCGCACGATAATATTAGCTATAGTACTAGTAAAACTCTTCTTTACTAATGTTTTCAAACTACACGGATTACCCGATACGATTATTAGTGACAGAGGTACTTAATTTGTATTAGATTTCTGGAAATATCTCTACTAACGCCTCGGAATTTCGCTAAAGCTATCTATAGTATACTATCCTGAAACCGACGGATAGACGGAACGTTTTAATAGTGTTATAGAGTAATACCTACGAAACTACGTAAATTACCGACAAGACGACTAGGTAGAATAGCTACCTATAGTAGAATTCTCTGCTAATTAGCTTAATTTAGCTACTACTAACTTGTCGCCTTTTACTATAAACTACGGGTTTAATCCACGGTTCATAATCGTACCTCTAGAAGATATAGAAGCTTTAACTCCTAATAGTCGAGCCTAATTATAACTATTAGATAACTTTATATATTAGATAGAAGTAATTAACGAGTACTTAGGTGAATATATAACTTATGCATAGTAAATCTACGCAGAACAAGCTAATCGGAACCGTGCTCTAGCACTACGGTATAAAGTAGGGGACGAAGTATTCCTACTTACCTTAAACATTTAGACGGAACGCGCTTCAAAGAAGCTAGATTGGAAGAAGCTAGGCCGCTTTAAAATCCTAGCTAAGATCTTACCGCAAGCGTATCGTCTAGACCTTCTACTAACGATGAAAATCTATCTAGTCTTCTATACTTTACTTCTCCGCCTAGTAGCTACGGATCTACTACTAGGTTAATAATAGTCTCTACCTCCTCCTATCGTTATAGATGGAGAAGAAGAGTACGTAGTGGAAAAGATAGTTAGATCGCGATATAATAAAAGCAAAAAGCAATTCGAATATAAGGTATAATAGATAGGCTATAATCGTGCTAATTAGGAGCTAATCGATTACCTAGATAACTCTCGCGCTTTAGTCAACGAATACTACGAAAAGTATCTAAACGAACTAGTACCGGATGAAATAGCGGCGGAGCGCCGCCTTAGAGGGGGGGTAGTATTACGGGGTAATACTAATGCAGACGTTGCGAGCGAGTTAGGCAAGGACGCTATAGACGCTATAGACGTTATAGACGTTACTACGAACGAGTTAGGCAAAGATTAGATTAGATTATTAGTTAGCCGAGGTGGTCCGTGCGCGTAGTATATAGCTTTCTTGCGCGCGTAGCCTCCTACGAGGTTCTAGTTAACTAGAACCTCGTTATTAATCCGATCCTTTTACTCTGTCTAGCCTAGCTTACTCGTTTAGTAGCCTAGGACCTCCCCGCCGTAACAGGCTACCTAGGGTATAAGGTAGAATAAAGTACTAGTTATAAGAAGTAGTACTAAAGGTAGAAATAGAGACTAATATCGTCGAAGGGGACTCCTAGCCGCGACGCTAGGTAGGAGTACTTAGTTTCCCTAGTTATAAGGAGTAGTAGGAGCTACGGGCGCGGGCATAGGCGTAGGCGTAGGGCTAACCGTAATCGTAGAGGTCGTAATACGTATACTATAGTTAGGGTAGCCGCTAGAGATATAGCCTAGGCCGCCGTAGTATAGGTAGAGGTAATAGTCGAGCCTATACTTACGCTTAGTAGGCGTTAGAGGTCTACGTTATCCCGTAGATAGATCTATAGTATTAGGGTTAGCTAGAGCTATAGTAGGAGATAGAGGTAGCGGCACGGTAGTAGCTATAGCTATAGGAGTAGCTCTAGCTCTAGCTCTAGCTCTAGGAGTAGAGACGTAAGGTTTATAGTTACTATAATGCGTAATCTCCTTAAGGGTGTATTACTTAGCGTCGAGCTTTACGAGTAGGGTAATAAAGTCGTCTAACTTATCTAGGATATTATAGTTAACGAGTAAGGTCTAAAGCTCGTAAGAGATATTATGTAATGGGCCTACTAAGACTAAACACTAGAGTGCCGCCTAAGTAGTATATGCATAGGGACAGGACGAGTAATTAGATACTAAAGGGTCTAGATTCTGTTATAACGATAACCTATGAAGAATCCTATCCTCCTTGGCTAGCGCTTCCTTTAAAGGTTGCTCTTACTTACTAACCTAAGCGAGCTAAGCCTTGCTACTGCGTCCTCGACACGGACGGTATCTAACCCACGCATACTCCTCGCATGCTTAGCGCCTGCTCCGTAGAGGTCCGGCGTTACCCGCCTTACATATTACCCTAAAGGATAGCTATAAGTATATTATCACCGAAGCTAGTTTCTCCTTATAGACGGCGAAAATTAGTAATAAAGTTACTAAATTCTTAGTTTTTCATCTTTAAGCCGTAGATCTCGCGGACGGTATTAGCTTTGCGCTATAGATCCTTAAAGGCCTAGTCTAGGAGTAACTATAGGTTATCTATAGTCTTAAAGGTAGGAACGCCGTTCTCGATCCTTAGAGAGATCTATTTAAAGCTAGCTAGTCCTAGCTTATTAATTACGTATCCTAGCTTAGTATATTTAGTAGCGTAGTACTTATACTCGAGTAAGAACTTTATCTAGACGTAATTCTTAAACCCTATATAACCCTCCTTTATACTATTAAAAGGTTCGATCTTAATCTTTTCGCGGCCTTTATCTAGATCGTTATCGGCAGCGGTAGTAGCGGTAGTAGTAGTAGTAGTAGCTATAGTAGTATTACTACCCTTATTAATAGTATCCTATAGGATACGGGTAGCTATCTCTAGATCCCTAACGCGTAGAGCGCCTTCTATAATCTCCGTATTCCTCTACTTAAGAAGGTAGTAGTCGTCGTTAGCTTTATCGTAAAGCGTATTAATCTAAGCGAATATCTAAGCTAGGTTATTCGCGATAGCCGTTCTAAGCTCTACGGCGTTATTAAACGGCTAAGGTAATCCTATAATCGCGGGATAGCGAGGGCGTACGTTATTCTCGTTACCCTCTATTTACTTATTACCTTCTATTGTTTACTCGGTTATTCGGTTAAATTAGTAGCGAGCGGTAGTAGATCGTAAGTAAGGGTTTTAGTAGACGGTCGTATAGATCGGGAAGATTGTCTACGAGCTAACTCTAGCCCGTATACGATCGGATTTAAGGATTTAAGTAGCTAGAACCTACTATTACGGCGGAAATATTCCTAGGCTACTAAACGAGTAAGCTAGGTAGGATAGAGTAAAGGATAAGATTAATAACGAGGTTCTAGCTATAGAACCTCGTAGGAGGCTATACGTAATAGAATATTATATATACTATACGTATAGACTACCTCGGCTAGCTAATAATCTAATCTAATCTCTACCTAACTCGCTCGTAACGTCTATAACGTCCGTAGCGTCCTTACCTAACTCGCTTATAACGTCTCTATTAGTATTACTCCGTAATAGTTAGGAGCTAAGTTATATAAGTATATCCGTAAGGACTTAGCTAGAGTAGTATAGTAGTTTAGAGCGCTTTTAAGGTAGTATACGCGTCTACTTTACTATACTTTTACTTATTAATTACTATATAGTAGCTTTAAGATAAGGTAGTACTCTTATTTTACGTATTTTTTCGCGCTTTTCTCCCCTTCTCTACGTTATTTTACGTTAGAGGATAGCCTATAGGATTACTATAAGTCGGTAGGGTATAGAGGTTTTTTAAGCTATACTACTAACCTTTAACCTTGTTATCGGTCGGTAGTATAGGGCCGTATAAGATATCTAGATTAATCGAGGTATTAGACGGCTAGAGGCTAGGTATACGTAACTAGATTACGTAGTACCTACCCCTCTCGATTATATCTACGTAGCCTCCTAGATAGCTTTTTCCTCTATATATAACTACCTTTATCTATACCTTTAACTACTAGTAGAGTATAAGATACCTCCCTTACTCTATCTTCTTATAGCTTTATTACTACTATTACGAGAGGCCTTAGGGAGCGAAATAAGTAATATAAAGTAAAAGGCTAGATTTAACGAAGAGGTCTAGGTATAGAACTACTATAAGAGGCGCTAGACGAGTAGTAAGTATTACTTATACGTATATAGGCCTCCTCGCTTAGCTTAATCTAATTAGATTATATACGACTTATATAGACGTTACCTACTAGCTTACTTACTAATCCTCCTAACTCGGTATTAGTCCGTAATAACTACTTCCTAGTAGAAAGGCTTTAGTAAATAACTTTCGACTAGTACCTTATATTTTACTAGATAAAATACAATATTATTGTTAACTACGATATACAACTAATATTTAAGGCAGCCTTATTAATATTCTTACAAGTAAACTCATCTGTTCCACTTGGGCTAACTACGTCAATTCCCTTGACAGTAATATTACTGCAAACGCTCGGACTTGAGCAAATAAGACTGCCCACTAAGGGATCATATTTGTCACTGGTGACACCACTGAAGTTCTCGATCAAGATGTTGGATATAGTCAAATTCGAAGGAAATTCGTCGCATAGGGTGAGGTTTGACTGGCCGTAACATTGAGTGATCTCAATAGCGTAGTCGACGTTGTAGACGGTCATGGTGTCGTAAGTGATGTTGTCAACGTATCCAGAACCCCCGCCTCCCTGCAGATCGCCGGATAGTGCTGATGATATGCCTGGCCAGACTTTGATGCGAGCTCCGTCTGACGCATTTGACATAGTGACATTGTAGACCTGCGCAAGGGGAAATTAGCATCCTTTCGATAGACCAATTACGAGAATAAACCATAATGCTCACATAAACATCCTCGACTATATCAACTTCGCCCAGGTATTGACCCAGAGAGCCAACGCTAATCCCGTGGCTGCCGTTGCAGACAAGGTTTTGAACAAGTATGTTGGTGCAGTTCGGTTTGAAGGATACGCAATCGTCGCCATTATTTATAACGCTGTCTTGGATGACGATGTTGCTGCTACGGTAGATGTCCCAACCGTCTGTGTTTTTTGCAGTGTTGTTGCTCTTGCTGTAACCGCCGATATCGATGTTGGAGAAGACGACATCGGAGCTGTTGGCCACGAAATTGTACCATTGCGGGGAATAGCGTAGCACTAGGTCTGAGATTGAGCCGCCGTTGAGCCCGACTGTACCGAACAGAATCGGTCGCAGGATGTATATGTTCTCCGCATACAAATCATACCAGACTTGGCCATTGCCATCCAGGGTGCCACCACCGTAGACGTTGACATCTGTACCACCAAGCTGAAAGAAAGTGGTGGCATTCTGGAAGACTTGTTGGAACGCGTTGGCCTGCCAGTAGTCCGTATCGTTGGTGAACTGGACATATCCTTCGATGACTGAAGACGCGAGCTTTCGTCAGCATGGCATTAAATTTTCGGAGCCCGAGCCGAGCAGGGCGATGTCGAAATATTAGGGCAAATGGCTTACCAATGTCAATGTGCTCGAGATAAGTTAAATCCAGTGCCGTGCCAATTGTGTATGTCTTGTTCGCAGAGAATACGACCTGACCCCCGTTATTGCAGCTGTCAATTGCTTGCAGGAAGCTGGTAGAATCATCTGTGCCATTGCACGACGCGGCGACGTAGCATGTCCTCGTCCGATCAATGGACTGGGGCAATGGCTTCCCCAGGTGTTTGGATCCTATGGAGAAGGACGGATGCCTTGAAGCATGTTGTCCAAGGGGCACGGAGCTGGATCCAAGAAAGCCCGCTGGTGTTGCAGCAGACAGGACGGCAAAGGAGAAGCACACACGGGCAAGGATCTGGAGCAGCATCTCGGACGACTTGGATGGGTTGGCATGGGGGCAGTAAGTATCAGCAGCGTGACGGGGCAGTCAGTGATGGCAGCGAGGGCGGCGCTCTCTATTTAACTCATCGAACGCCAGAGCGCCATGGCTGCGAGCAACTCAATGTCTCCGCTTTCTCTCGCTTGTTACATAGATATGTCCCGTCGGTGTTGAGCGGCGGGCCATCGGGCATGTTGGGCGGGAAGTGGATGCTGATAGTGAGTGGAGGCGTGGAGGCGTGGAGGCGTGGAGGCGTGGAGGTCAGAGGGGTCTGTCGCGGCCGATGAGGCTAGCCCAGGACACTTTCTCCGCACTCCCAAGTCTGTGCCTAATCACCTTCCTCAATTGGTGGACAAACCGTCCTGGCCCCTTTGCCATTAACTTACAGCCTCATCAGCCGGACGGATTAACAGCCACCCTGCCGTACAGTGGGTTTGAGCATTAAGTTACGTCAACCCACGCCCGTGCTAACTATGCGATGGTTGTCCGACTACCTCGTAGTGCAACAGGTAGGACTTCGATGCCGCCGTCCATTTCCGCCTGATGAGATTCATCTGAATCACTCAGTGAAGCGGTGAACACTGTGAATCGCGACCTTGGGACCACCTGAACATGTTCGCTGTGTCGAGAAAGCTCAAGGTATCTGAGACGTGATGAAGAATGTACAAGAAAATTGCGACCATGTCGCGCCGTTTCTTCTGCGGCCACCTCACCTTCCACGACATACAGAGTAATGTGTCCGAATGACTTGGGAAACAAAGAAGCAACAACGCCCGGAAACTTTTGGTAGATGCACTTGATGCATTATGAGCGACTGCAGATGCGACAAAGGCCTTGACTGAAATGGTCGATACAGTAGAATCGTCTTACTCACTAGTGTCCTTGTTCGTTTAAATACTCGAAACCACTCTGCCTACAGCGCCTTGGCTTTCACAAAAGCGAGTCTGAATGAAAAAATGACGCAGTATCCATATTTGTATCGATTTCACCGCGACCAATGGGCGGAGGTGTCATGGGCTCGTTTCCTGAGTCAGGGCTGTTGTAGAACAAACTCTCCCCTTCGTTGCATTGCAATAAGTAAGCCATATCTTCAGTGTAGGTATCCGGTGAATATTGATGAGGTTGCTCATGTGCTGGGCGCGATGGGTCGAGGCCTGGCATGTCTTGTTTGGCGAGCCTGGAAGTTGGCTCGACTTGCGTAAAGTAAGGTGATGAAATGCGATTGCTATCGAAGGCCATTTCCGCAAAGCCACCATCGGCAGAGTCAATGTTCATACCAGGATATGACAGCGCCAGTTCGGATTGATCGTCGGTACCGAATGCGAAAGGTGCCGCCAATCTCTCAGGCCGTCTGAGGCGCGCCGTTTTTCTGGCAGCATGACCGCCCCGGGAACCCGATGCCTGGCGATGAGGAGCAGGGTTGACTGATCGTCCTCCTCGTTTGTTCGGAACCTTGCTTCGATAACGAGTAGTCGACTTGACACCTTCGCGAACAGCGCTTTCTGTCAGTTGCCATAAGTTTCCCTTCCTCGCATCGTCGCCCGGTGGGTCAACCTTCTTGAAAGCCTGGGTGTTTCGATTTCAGTACAGACCTGTCAGGCTGTGGATTGAGACTTACCCCATTCATTGAAAGATTGTGACGTATGCTGTTCTTCCACCCTGTAGCCTTTTTGTCCTCAGCTTTGTCCGTGTTCTTTGCAAACCAGCTATAGATATCTCTTAAGACCATGGTATGGCCCGGAGCCTCCATGAGCGCTCTATAGATGAGTTTTGCATAGGGCTCCAGCTTCTCTGGATTCAAATCATCATTGAGAGGTTCACTCTGGCATCGCTCGTCAAATTGAGGTTGACTAGAATGCGAGTGGTTGGCATGAGGCCCCAGTCTCTCGGCCCCATTCGGAAAAACCGGCGAATAATGACGAGCATGGTTATCCATGCTCATTTTGTCTCCTCCAGTATCGGAAAAAAGCTGGCAGAGGCCGCCATTTGGCTGTACTTGACTTTCTGGCGCCACAAGTGTGGATGATACAGCACAGGCTTGTCGCTTTGGTTGTTGGAAAGGGTGTGCTGTTGGGGGAGGTTGACCCTCAGCAAAACCACCAGAGGCATGAATTGAATCCAGTCTGGGATAAGTCCTGGGACGCCAAGATTCGAAACTGGGCGCCGAATAATCGTACAGGTAAGGTTCGGCGTATGAGATGTTGTCCGGTATGAAAGGCTGTTCTAACCCAGTGTAGGAATAGCTGTTATCCAACAGGTAGGGAGTGGAAGTCACCTCGTAGTTTGGATATTCCTGGGAATTTCCCGTGAAGTTGTATGATGATGACCATTGAGGCTGCGTTCTTGTACATATCTGTTGGAAGTGTCCATCTGGGCTGACACTGGGGTGCTGCCGCCCTCCAGACTTCTCCGTCGCAGTAGACATGGTTGGCATGGAGCTTTGACGAGATGCCTGCTGATGAAGGGATAGACCAGGTCGTGTCGCGCCTCTGAAGGCGTCCTGGAAGCGCGCCTGGTGGGCTGGCTCAGAAAGAACCATGACGACGCTCCAGACCTTAACGTCGGCAAAGGCGCAGTGGGCAAGTGTCTGGGCGAATTCAGTGCCAGCGCTCGAGGTGACACCGATCCCCAATGTAGAGAAGACGACGTGATGAAGATCCAAGGAACGTCTGGAAACAGTAAAGCGACCAGTGAGACATTTCTATTGAACAGAATCGACGTCCACTGGGTAGACAGCGTTCTGCAAGCTCTGTCATTCCAATGCGGATGCCAGCACACGAGACAGGTTCATTGCAGCTCAGCACTGCCAAAAGCAAACAAAGCCATCGAATTTGCCTACTGCCTGAGAACAATCCTCATTGTAAACTTAGGGCTGTTGTGAAGGAGCCATGCAGCGTGGATATGGCAGGCGCGAACTGCGAGCTTGTTCATGTTGATTGGTCCAAGAAAAGAAGAGTGTGACCCAGAAATGTCACACTGTACTAAGTTATTTCATTGTGCTGCAAGCCTTCCGGCTGCGTGCAGGCGCAACAAGCGGACGCATGCTTGCATCCTGATATGCATTTGCGGGTCTTCTTAGGGAGCTCCCGACAATGCTTTCGTCCGGATTCCAGAAAGCTTCTACGGCGTTGTCGCCCAGCGCAGCTTGGTGTACCACGTATAAGCTCTGGCGATAATCGTGACACGTTTCTCGGTGCCCACAGAGAGCGAAGCCAGCACGTTGTTACATACTGTCTCGCCTCGCAAGAATGCCTCGTGCTAGTTGTGACAACGTGCGCCTCAACTGTACACGCGATGGGTCGAGACACCGTCAACGCTCTGTGAAATATGACAAACAGTGGAGCGCAAAACCGGAGTAGATATGATACCACTTTTGCGACTGCCTGAAAATGTGCTGGCTCAAACTTCATTCTTGCCTGGAATGATTCCAAATGGCGAATCGTCGCATCGCCGGACCGAATTGCGAAAAAGGTACACTTCCGGCAACGTTTCCAGAAGGCAACAAGGCAAAGACGCCTGGGAGGCAGTGACCCAAACGCATTTAGCTATGTACTGGCGACAGCGTGAGTCGTCCAAGAGGCCATATGATCACTGCCTTCCGATGGCGCCATCAGCTTACGATCCTACAAGAACGACGCGACCCGCGGGCAGTGCAGACCCTTGCAACGCAGTTGACAAGAAGTGGTCATGTCTGGCTTTCCTGAAAAGAAGTTGGGCCGCTCGATGTTCACAACGAGTAGAAGTCCATTTGAAGCCAGGGAGAAATTCCAATGAACAGACCACGTAGCGTCGTCTATTTACGGTAATAAATCTGCAAAGTATCAGAGTCAGGCCGCTCAAACTTTAACAATTGGTCGACGTGACGGCTTACCTTCTTGAACTGGAAGTGTAGTTGCAAAATGCCCTGTACGATGTCAGGTCAGCATGCGTCCGCGCAACACTAGAGTTCTGACAAATACGGAAGAATGGGAACTGGCCCAATGGCCGCGGATGCCAAAGACACTCACCCTATCAAAGCTACTCTTGAAGCCCCGCTCTCTTTTGGCGCTGTAATCCCACTCCTTGTCGACGATTCGGAAGGCGACATCCTCGTAAGGCGGGCCGGCAATGAACCTGATGAGACAAGTATCTTCTTCTCCAGCCCGGGCAAAAGACTGTCCACGTTTCCGACCGTTCTCTCGTTCTATCCGGTAGGTTGGTGCCTTGGTCTTGTCGATAAGGTGTGGATAGAAGATGTTGAATTTATAACCCTGGACCACTTTTGGGGGCGGATTGTCATGATCGTAATGAGTCTGGTTGTACTTGTTCCACTCGTATCCCATCTGGACGCGGTTGAAGTATCGAGGCCTGCGAGGTTTGTATTTGTCCATCCATTGAGACTTGTTGGTCGTAACGACTTCCTCTTCCCCTGCAAAAATCTCCTCATTCTCACTCACACCGCGAGCAACTTCTCGTTCATAGAGCGCGAGGCCCGCCTGAGAGAAATCCTCATTCCCAGCAGGTGCGAAGCGCGAAGTGGCAGACGAATTGCTATGGTCTGTGCCCTTGTCCCTCGCGACAGAAGAAGGCTTCTCCGCGCCAGTCTGACGAATCGGTACGTATCCCAGCTTAAGAATCTTGCGGCGCTCAGCTGAAATGTGAGCAAGAAACGCTTTCTCATCCATGATACCCAGCGTTTTGTCCTCTGGTCTGAGTTTGAGTGACGACTCAGGGTCAAGCACTGTAGGAACTGGCCAAGACCGACTACTTCTTGCCACAGATCCACGGTGCCTAATTGGAGAATCAGCATTTGCGTCAGGAGATACTTCCCCGAACTTCCTCTTGACATCTCTCGCGTTCTGCTGCTGATGCCTTCGTAGCTCCTGCAGACGGCTGTTGATGACCATTTCGGACACCCTCCTTAGTCTTGCCTTGGCCTTCCATACAATAAGACTTCTCAAAAGATGTTCCCAGTAGTCCACGTCGATGGGCTCATTCGAATCAAGCTTCCTCCGGATCTGCTTCTCTAGGGCCTCGAGCTCTTCCAGCGTTTTGGGCCCAAGCAGACGGTCGACGTCAGCAGAGACGGAAGCCACCCCTCGCGCCCCCCTCTCCACAGAATGAGAGCTTGTGCGTTTGTCTTTACAGATGACCTTCATTGTCTACGCCGAGTTAGCAGTGGTCTCTGATTCCATGTCTGTCAAGGTGGGATGAAAGTGCGTACAGTCCAGTACTCTCGATTCCTTCTGTCTGTCTCGAGTGCAACGTAGGTATCTATGTCCTTCTCCAAATCTGTTAATTGCGCATCATCCAAGGATTCCAGCACGCCCTCGGGATCCACGATATCGAACTCGGCGTCCTCATCGTCGTCGTTGCCGTAAGCATCATTCGTAGTGTCGAGAATGCGCAAAATAACAGCAAGCCAGTCGATAGGCTTCGCGCGTCCGGCTTTGACCCGTATGGCTGCCTTTTTCTTGGCTTGTTCAAGGACGAATCGGTCCTCGTCCGCTACCCAAGCCTCCTCTTGAGTGTCGGCAGAACGTTTAGCGGGGATTGACGATGGTGGTCTTCTTGCGGAGCCGTGTTCGGGTCTGGCGCGCTGCGGCGGTTTCTCCTGTCTGTCCATGTTCGCAGGTTAGGTAGAATGTGAGGTGCTGTGGTGGTTTGGTCGTTGAAGACTACCAGCAGGCAAGGTAAGGTGCTAAGGTAGATAACTCGTTTACTCTTATTACTCAGATGCCCGGGCGCAAAACGGAATGGAAAGCTCCGGAGTTTGGTGTCGGTGCTCAAGCTTCAACGTCACCAGGCTGGCTGGCGAGCCGGCTGACTCATCAGGTGGACCATCGGGCGCACCCCGGGAATCTCAGCCTTGGCCGTCTCACACCTCATCTCACTCTTTCCAGGTCATTAGTACGCGCAACATCGTCCCGCACTCAGCCATCCAGAATACCTATATGGAGTCAACATGGCGGCCGCTGCGGCTCCGCGCATATCCTGACAGCTGCCCGCCACTCTTCGTGAAATGCCACTTTGACTCAGCCCAATACATCGTCCAGCTGACTGACCTCGGCAAAATGTGGGAAGAGAGACTCGGCAGCCCGGACATTGTAAAGAGAGCACTGGAAAAGGATACGAGCATCGATCCATCTGAGGATGCTCAGCAATTCAAAATTCTTTTAGACAATCTCCAGAATGCTATCGCAGGTACCGAAGGCACGTCTCGCCAACTGGCGTGCTCGGCGAATGTATTGACGCTTCGATTGAGCGCACCGCTCCCCGCTCCCCTAGATGCAGTCCAATGGGATGTTCATCTTCGGCCATGTACTTCACAAGCCTTGAGCAGATGTGTCGTCCAGCCTTTGCTAGACGCTTCTCTTTCGCAGAAGAGTCACATAGACGATCTTGTCAAGTGCTTGAATGCAAAAGACCATGTCATATCAAAACTACTCGATAAGTTGGAGACTGCGGGTATGGACGCTTCAAGTATCTTCCCAGGAGCCGCGGGCCTGAAACCCACCAAGCATGCGACGGTGAGAGATCAAGCTGGGCGTTATGTCTCAGGCCTAAGTCCGTTCGATGAACGGCAATGGCGCAAACGCAGGAATCCAGAACTGGCTGAGATTCCGGTCGAGAAAGTAGCGTCCGACGTGTTCAGCTACGCATTGCCTTCGAGCAAGCTTAGGAATGGATCGGGTTCAGTAACTCGAGATTGGTGGAAGGACTTGCCAGAGGACTTTTTGGAGGCCGCCGCCGGGGTCTCTGCGGAAGATCACAACAGTGTAGAAACTGATGATGAAATAAACAGCAAATCGGCCACCCTGGACAAGACTAATGTCTCGAATGTCTTTTTTGAGGTCAGTACGGCAACATCGAAATGGACTGGTGAGCAGCCGCTAACAAGGGTTAGTTACCAGCGAGTGCCACCATCTCGAGAAGCGATAGGAAGTACGACTTTGACCCGGATCAAGGCCCCGAAAAAGGCAAAGACTTGACCTTCAGAGACAGAGACAACGAGAACACCGCAGACGAAGAAGGTGACTTCGACTCTATAAACCAACATATTCCAACCTTTCCTCTGAGGCATGATGCCACTGCAGCCAATCATTACCGTGGTCAGTTTGCTGAGGTTCGACATGTGGGCCAATTCGGCGAGGAAAACAGACATCTAAAGTCGGACCATCCAGAGATAACGAGCCCTAACGAGGGCGCTGTGGACCACAACATTCAGGAGCATATGCTTAGCCCGAAACCCGTCGACGAGCTGGCCACTGCTATCCCATATAAGAGGTCCAAGCTCGGGATCATCGGGGGCATTGGAAGCGCAACAGACTCCTACCAACCTTCGGTTAATACCTCCTCGAACCAAGAACGTCATCCTCTCACCCTCAAACCTATCCGGAGAAAAGTCGGCGGTACACGTAACGCAGTCACTAGCAGGCAGGCATCTGAAGCAGAATGCGACCTAGACCAGTCTGTAAGTAAAACACGAGAGGCGAAACTCGGCATAACTAGGGAAGAAGTAGATACGCGGTCGGAAAGTGCTACCCACGAGACGTTGCAAGAGAGGGCGAACCGAAAGAGAGAAGAGTTGAATCGCGAGTTGGCAGTGAAATCTGAGGGTCCGACGAGAAAGAAACGGAGGTTTTGAACACACGAGGGAGGGATTGACATGAGTGGAGTGCAATTGAGATGTAGTTTCTTATTTGATGATCGGTTTGAAGATCGGGCTGAGCATTCACCTTGAGTACCTTGGTCAACTCTGCAAAGATCGTGCGTGCTGTACTGGAGTCTCTGGATACATTCTCAGCTTACCAGGAGTGGGTTCAATCTCGTGGGATCTGAGGCTAGCAGTCTCATGAAGGATGTGCCTAATCGGAAAATCATTCCTACCTGCCTTTAATGACAGAAACAGCTTGCTGACCAGATGCACAGTTATGAACAATCGTCCTTGAATGCTATGGACCTAAAGGACAAGATCGTACCCGAGTGAGGTGGCTGCGACAGGACGGAAGAACAACACTGTTAATCTCTGGACTGGACGTCTACCCACCCCCACTGCTGCCATCTGTACCGTCTGCGTTTGGACATTTGAGGCCCATCATCTACCATCACCTTCTGTAAGAAAGGAAGCGCTGACAGCGTGCGGCAGCAGTAAGACGGGATTTTGTATTTGGGTGGGGGTCTTTTGGGTGGGGTCCTTGCTGTGGGTGCGAGGTCAGTATTGCACGGTCAACTGAAAGCACCAGCGTCTTCGCGGCGGCGGAAGCATCGCGCGGCCTGACTCTCCGCTGACACCCCAAATAGAAAGCATGTACACCCCACAGCCACAACAACCATAACTAACTCACAATCCAACCCGGAAGATGTGTCAGTACCGATATATCTACTACTCGCACTGCAAGCATGAGCAGTTTGTTCTATTCAACTACTGCGAAGCTGCAAAGCCGAAAGCAACGACAAGTTTGGCGGCGATACACAAGAGGCGGGCGCAGACGACCAGCGCTTCAGATGCGCGACAGCTTTCCCAAGATTGGGAACCCAGCTTGAACGACAGGAAAGAAAACAAACATGGCGGTTCTGTAGCACCATCGAGCTCACTAAATCCTGCACGGGACGAGGAACCGACACGACAAGATGCAAAAGGGAGAGACCAAACTTCAAATGTGAGTAACGTGCAGGGTGGCCCGCCTTTCAAGTTTCCCGCCGATAACTTTCCAGCTTCCTTCCGATCCAACGGCTGCGCAACTGCTGGCTGCGCGCTTTGATACAGACCGCGACGAGACTCAGGTCATATCCAGAAGGCATACTCTATCTAGCGCACATGTCATCGAAAGGGAGGAAGGTGCGGATGCCAGGGTATCAGACTTGACACACCTTAGTCCGCACTGCAATTGCTGACGGTACTATCAGGAAAGCGCAGAGCAAACAGGTCTTCGGACCGCCTCGCATCGCAACGTCTCAACCTTCAGTCGTAATCTAGCTCAAGCCGACCAGTTTTGTCTTCCCGAAAGGTCAGCAGACGACGGTCTGGAGCTAGATAGTCAGCATATCTTTCCGCCTCTTTCGCAAAGCATCGGGCCTGCGCCATCAGCATCAGCAGCAAGCACTGGGCGGAGAGCCTCATGGGCGCAAGTTGCCGGTCTAACAAGCACAAAGAAGTAAGCTGTGTCCATCTTATTTGGGACAGCGGCTGACGTACCGTCCAGCACCTATGAGTCTTCTGACGCCGATACTGTCTCGACAACAATTACTTCCGGCTGCTCAATGTCCGTTGAATCTTCCAAGATCAGTCCCGACTTAATGGCTGGACCCGGCGATAAAAACGACTTCCATCCGTACCTTACCACAAAGTCACACGGGCGCGCAGCGTGCAAGAGTCCCCGAAAAATCATTCCGGAAGAATGGATTAGGACCCTTCAAACTGGAGAGCCGAAGAAGAAGGCCTCCCCAGCAAAAGCTACGCGAGCTCATGGCCCTATCCTCGCAACAGCTCAACGTGCCGCAGCACGCGAAGAGCACCAAAAGATTGCCCCGTCAACCAGAGATTCTTGCAACAAAGTCAAGTCTACAAGGAAGCAGATATTGTCATTAGGCGAGGATGCAATACAACCTCCGGTTGCCCCTACTCGCATCCCCCGGCTGAGATTGAAGATGAACTTTCAACGAGGCGCTCAGTCAAAGATCGGCATGTGCGCGGATGAAGACGCGCCACCCGATGAGGTAGATGGTAGTGTACCTCCGAGCTTTGCTGGTTCATTCGCGCTCAGCAGAGATGAAGGAGAACCCAGTACCGATGCACAGCAGGCTGTCGACGTCTACAAGTCTAGCCTTGGCAGAAGGACGCTCGATCAGGGCGTAGTGAACGCGGAAAGATACGAACATACCCAAGGCTGTCAAGACTGTTCATCGGCAGATCACAGTGCTTCTAACGCAGAGATCACCTGTTCGCCGACCGTCGGAAGCACTATCGCATTCACTTCGGCCATCATGGATAATCGTGGAGTGACCATGCCTAGCACATCGACAAACAACTACGGTGCGGAGCTTGATGAGCTTGATGAGCTGACGTCTTGTGACGAATTCTCCACGGAAAGTGAGAGCAACGTTCCTGTCGGGGTGCAGTGGGCGGTCCACTATGGCCACGACCTTGCAAAACAAGGAAACATTGAAAGGCCTGAGAGCACCCACGCTATAGAGTCGCATCCAGCACAACTGAGCCAGCATCGGTCAACTGGACAACCCCAAACCGATCGATTAAGACAGACGTGGAACCTTGACGGACACTCAGAGGACCTTACGAGTGGTCCTGGGACTTTGTCCTCGTCAAAGGTTCCATTCAATGCGGAAGCCCGGGAGTTTGTTCCTCTAGCCCTCAGTAAACAGGTTCCTTTTAGTTGGCAAATGGATCAGTATTCATCAACGAAGCGCGAGAAGTACAGTTCCCAAATCGAAGTCACGGGCGCTGCTAACAGGTTACAGAGATACGAAGCAGACGAGTAAGAAGAAAAAGGGGTCTCAGATTCGCCGCGACAGCTCCGTGGGAAAGAGTAGCTGGAAAACGTACAGTGGGAGTTGCGCAGCCAGCACGCCGGCACCCGACTGGTACGATGGCATGTTTCGAAGCGTCAACGGATCAGCTCCGACCTTCGAATCATTCTATAGCCAGTCAAGTCGGAATCGCTTCGAAAAGCTGCCGGCCCCTTCCGATGACGGTCAAACTCGGCAGTCGCAACCCGTCCGGACGATTTCAGCAGCATCCAGCGTCACCTACAACCCGGCGAGTTCGGACACATCATATCCCAGCACAGATGAGTCGGCAGAGTATATTGGGTATGGATTAAGGGGTGGATGCGGGACCATGGACGTCAAGCTGGCTGCCGAGGTGGCTGGTGGCATCTGCTGCAGATGCTGGCCTGGAGAGCATCGCCCGCGCTGACGGCGTGAGGGGCACGCGTGGACGCTCTGGTAAGATGGCGGGCGCTTGGCTGACTGTAGTGGCCGCGCTCATAACTTGTTGTGTGTTCACTTTGGCTACCTCGTACGGCGCATCGTGCTGGAGCGGCGGGTTGGATCCGATTGGGCACAAAGCGTGGCCATGGGGTCAGGGCAGTGATGGACTGATAGGATTTGGCGTCACAACGCATGCATTGATTGGAGGACGGTAGTGCTAAGGCGAGCTGTGCCTGGAGAGAGAAGCCATTAATCGAAGCCTGGTGTTGACATGATATGTGCTCCAAAGCTGTGGCTGACGACGTGAAACAGCGAAACAGCGAAACAGCGAAACAGCGAAACAGCGAAACTAACAGTGTACGGTAACTTACATCGACTGCACTGGCAGGTGGGTGGCAAGATGCTCGTGGCCCGAGGTTGACGGCGCCCAAGGCCCCGGCGGTACGGGCACCTTTCCATCTGCAGGTTAACAGCTCGGCGTGGTGCAGGTGACGGATGCACGTGAGGGTGCGTACTAAGCAGTGAAGTGTGCCCAGCTGGGGGACCCCTGATGTAATCCGTACTTTATCTCTCAATCTGGCCGCATCCTGACCAATGCGGCATGGGGCCCCGAGTCAATACGGTGGAGGCGGTAGGTAAATCCCGTAAATCATGACAATCCCCCACACGATTTCCTAACGTTAAATGGCCCTGGGCTAACTTTACCTCGTACTATCGTTTACCAGGCTAGACTGCAGCTAGACTGGATGCTCGACTGCTTCCTTTGCCTTCGCTTCGCCTCCGTCTCTCCCATCATCCCCTTTGTCGCTTTCTTCACTTCACCCATCGCGCCGGCCACCTCAACTTCACCCCCGCTCGCTGCTGCTGCTTTCTTCCCCTTGCTGCTCGCTCCTGGGCACTTCACGCTCGCTACCGCCGTCCTGTCGCTACCCTGTCCACCTGAGTCTCTCCGCCTCCCGTTACCTCCGTCTTGTCACACGCACCGCTCGCACTCCGCTCTCAGTGCATCATCGCCGTTCCACGACCGCCCACCGAGCCCGCGACTCGCCGCCATGGTCCGCCCTATCGCGTCTTCCGCGCTGGCCGTACTATTTGCCGTTTCCGTGGTACACGCTTCGTCTATCCCCACATGCGGCCCGGGAAACTTGTGTCCCGAGTCAGCGCCCTGCTGCTCACGTCCGTCCCGCCGCCCCTGTCCCAGACACTTATCACCACGGCTGACGGTCAACAGAATACGGACAGTGCGGCGTAGGAGGTTTCTGCGTGAACGGATGCGACCCGATCTACAGCCATGCGCTGGACTCGTGTGTGCCAGCGTCCGTCTGTAATAGCAACGACTACACCATCAATGGCCTAGACGGCATCGTCGCCATTGACGACTACCTCGGCGACGCGTCCACAGGGAATTGGGTCGCGACTGGCAATCCTTTGGCCTACAAGAATAACCAGGTGCTTTTGACCATGGCCGAGTCGACCGTGGGAACGTTATTGGCCAGTACCCACTACGTGTGGTATGGGAAGATCAGTGCCAAATTGCGGACCTCGCAGGGTGCTGGTGTGGTCACCGCCTTCATTATGATGAGCGATGTGCGTGATGAGATTGACTTCGAGTTTGTCGGCGTCGATACAGCGCATGCCCAGTCCAATTACTATTCCCAAGGCGTGACGAATTACAACAATGGAGACGAACTGGCGACTAGCGACACTGTATCGAACGAACACGAATACACAATAGATTGGCAACCAGATACTTTGACTTGGTCCATTGACGGCAATGTCATGCGCACGCTCAAACGCGCCGACACCTGGAACGCCACTGTCAATCGCTTCGACTACCCCCAGACACCATCTCGAGTAATGCTGTCTCTTTGGCCTGCCGGTCTTTCTTCAAATGGCGAAGGGACAATCTCTTGGGCCGGTGGTCTTGTTGACTGGAACTCACCGTATATGCAGAATGGCTATTATTATGCCTCCGTATCTTCGGTCACGGTTGAGTGCTACGAGCCACCATCCGGCGCCAATGTCACAGGCAGCAAGAGCTACGTCTACAATGACTACGACGGTACCAACACGACCGTGGCCATCGTCGACGAAGAAGTGATCTTGGCTAGCTTCTACGCAACAGGCGAGAATCCGGACACAGATCCAAACGCCAAATCATCGGCTTCATCCTCGGGTGCCGCAAGCAAAACCAGCTCTGGTGCCGCGCAAAGCACGAGCGTAGAAGTCGAGACGATACCTGGCATGAGCGGCGTTGGCAACAGAGGCGACAATGGCGCGCAAGCAAGCGGCGCTGCCAATAGCGGAAATAGCGATTCCTCGAGTTCAGGTTCCAGCGATTCAAGCGGAGGCCAGTCGTCAGGATTGTCTTCTGGATCGAGCACATTCTCACAGGGCAATGCGGGCTCAAGCGGTGGCTCAAGCGGCGCTTCCGGCCTGACGAATGGGCGTGATGTGGTTGGCGGAAGTATCTTTGCCGTCTGTGTCGCTGTCGTGGGCTTGTTAGTGCTGTAAGCACGAACATTGTCTTCTTGCTTTTAGTCCTGGGGTTGATTGGCAACTTGATGAGCGTTTTAGTACTTTATTCTTATACTACCCTTTGTACGTCCCTTCATTTTTGGAGTCATGGTTAATATGATCCGGGCTCGTTGCTCAGACAGTAACTGGGTTGGATAACATTGGATCCTTCAATGCGGATGCTCTTGTCACGAGCGTCTCAATAATAATTCAGGTTATTTGTCGCGTTAGACGTGGGTCATGACTCTAACCATTTATTCGTGTTGCACCTATTACACCGCAGAATGAGTGTCAAGTACATTTACTGGAGCATTGGTTGCGCGGTTTCGCCCGCAGGACATCCCATTCCCCTATAACTGTGCCAAATTCTGACTCGTCACTGCACGTTGAGGTCGCCATGCCCATTCATGCATCCTCTTGACGAATCGGGCATCTGACCCGGAAGTGAAGACGCTTAAGTGTGACCTGTCAGCGTGTTCATGCCTGGCAAACATCCAAGCCAGAATTGAGATGATTTGAAGACTCTGGACAGAGTAAGCGGTTCACCGGTCATTAGGTGCTCTTTCCCGCTGCGGGTTCAACAACCCTAACTCTCCTACCGCCACCGCCGGCCAACGCGGCCAGATCATCTCTGGAACCCTGCCTACTCAAGTCTCTTCCGTTACCATCTCCGAACACCTCACCGACCCCAGCGACACCATCAGTACCTCCGACAAGCCTACCTCTCGCTCCATAAACAGCTCGACTCTCAACGACCTTGCGTCCATCATCTCGCACCTTGCCTCGCTCAGTTACCGCCTTCCGTGTCCGTAACTCTTCCAGCTTAGCCTCACGGCGTGGACCGCGCACGCAGTCGCAAAGACATCCTTCCACAGGGCATGCACCTTCGCTGAGCAGCGGCTCGCTAAACCACACGCGCAAACAGGCCATGTGGGCCACATGTCCGCAAAGAGCGCAGCTGGTATAAAGCGTCGGCTGTGCCGGTTGTTTCTCAGGTGCTGATCGAGACATTGACTTAAATTCATCTCCAAAACTGCCACTACCCAGCTGATCTGATGCGGTGGGTACGTCGGAAGGCTTGTGCGAAGGATATGCTCTACACGATGCACGACTTCGCGAAGGCAGACTGCCGGAATGACGAGGTAATTTGCCGGCTCTGGATTTTCGTTTCTTGGAAGGAGCTTCAAAGGGCGGATAGACACCCCAGCAAATAGGACAAGGTGCCTGGCGGCGCTTGCAATTTTCGCAAAGAAGCTTGTCATAGGTATTGTTGATGGCATTTTTGCATTGCGTACAACGGAGGGCAATCTGTGTTTCTTGGAGAGCTTGTTCATAGACAGCTGGGTGGGTGGGATATGAGAGACGTCGAAGGAATGCGGCAGCGTTGAAGAGGTTGAGAGATAGCAGTTGATTGTGGTATGTGGCAAGGATAGATTCGGCCTGCAGAGGATTAATCCCGGTACGCATTAGTGGAACCAGGTGGTTATTCAAGATAGTACGGATCATAGCAGGCGACATGCTCATAGAGCTCAACTGATCGGCATATGTATGCAGTATGGCTGTCTTCACAACTTCTGGCGTTGTTTGGTTCTGAGGAAGAAGATCCATCGTCAAAAGAAGGACATGGGCTATGGTCTGTGCATCACAAAGTACACTGGCATGGAATTCGACCAAGCCGTGAAGCAAGTCGATCAGGGAAAGTGGTGTTTCTTGCTCGCTGTCGACGTCCTCGTGCTTGGTGAGAAAGTCCGACAGGACAAGACAATCCTTGGTAGCGTCGGGCTCCATGACTGATGGAGCACCGATGCTCTGCCGTTGAATTGAAGTCGGTAACGGGCGCTGAGGTGAGCTAACACCTGGTGACGCGTCAGGTACGATGGTACCGCTTGCTTCCATAGCATCGAAGTTGCTCAATGATGCTTCGGAAAAACTGCCCTTACTACTTGGGAACGCATCCGAGTCTGTGCTTGAGTTGCGCATAAGCTGGTTGTGTTGTCGCAGCATTTCCATATCGTGCAGAACCTTGCTACTCTGCTCTGCAGATGAAGCTAGGGCACTGGCTTGAAAGGGAGCCGCTGCGAGTATCGCGCCGGGCGATGTCTCGGCTCGGCGATTGGAGTGGTCGTTGATAGCAGCCCGTTGCGGCAGTGAATCCCCGAAGTTCACTCGAGGTGGGTGTTCTTGACTACTGTCAGGCTCGTCCGGGCGACCATTGCGATTGGATACCACGGATGGCAATGAACGGAGTGCGGTAGCATCTTCATTGAACAACTCCGTGTCCATGACTGGTCCACTTCGAGACGAGGCAGCATCGCCAAAGCTGGAGTGACCAGGACCGCTACCCTGTTCCCAACGCTCCGGCAAGGATTCACTGCTGAATGACTGCGACCAGCCACTAGCAAACGATCCCGGTACGGAGAGACCACGAGCGTCACCACGAGAGTCGGTCGATGCAGAGAACATTGCAAAGCTCTCACCCGAATCATGCCTCACAAATGGCGGGCGTCCGTTGAGTGCTGGATTGTCGTAGGGCTCCAGATTCAATGGGACCCGTGGAGGGGCTCGCCAGCTACTCAATGTTGCTCGGCGTTCTTCCAGGTCGTCAGTGGAGTGTGCCGATTGTGAGTCGTTAAGTCCCGAGGAATGACTTTCAAGCTCATCACTGGCTTGATTGCTGGTTAGAGCTTGGACATCAATAGCCGAGGGGGGCAGAGTGAGGTTGTCTTCGTGGTCCAGGTCAAGCAGTGGAACACTGCTGCATTGCGCCGGGATGCGATCTTGATTGATAGGACGTGCAACCGGCGTGGCCACATTCGATGAACTGTCAGGCGTTGCATGAATATGCAGATCAGCTCCATAGATGGCACGTATTGCAGGGTTTGTTGGTTGTTCATGTTCTCTCTTTGCAGCCATAACGATGCTCCCTTCAGGCAGCCCAATCTTTGCTGAGCTGGTATTTTGGTGCTTGAGCCTGAGGTTTTTGTTCGCCTCAGCACGGCGCCACACTGCATTATACACTGTCAATCCAACTATCCGCCACGAATCAGCAAGGCGGTAGTAACCGGCCTTTTGCGCGTAATCAGCATTGGCGTAGAAAACCTTTCGGAGCTCCTCAAAAGATTGCAGTGACGGCGGATCGTCGACAGAAATAGCTTTGTACTTGTGGGCTAAGAAAGTGAAGAGCGACACGTTGAATGTGCCTGGCAAGACCCCCCTGAAGGCAACCTGGTTGGGAGTAAACGAGTATTTTTTGCTTGCCAACGAATCGCAGAGCAACATCACTTCTTTCGGTCCTGGTTCCGAAGGTGGATTGCTGGCGACGGACTTAGTGGAGCGGTTGCTGGCGGACCTGCCATGATGCCGTTTGAAGGAGGAGCTCAAAAAGCTGTCGTCTATGCTATCATCAGCAGAGCTCCTGGGAAGGCTGTTTTTCTCCGAGTCGTCACGTTTGGCACGACCATCTGTAGTGTATGTCTCATCAGAGCTATACGAGGCTCTTCTGCGAAGTCGCCTCTGAGTAAAAGCACCAACTTCTCCATTCGTCGACACAGCAAAGCCCGACATGTTACGTCGATCAACAACCTTGGGCGAGAAATGCACGTCTGATTGACTGAAAATGCCTTCCCGGCCAACCGTCCAGAGTAGGTCACGCGAGCGCCATAGGAGATCCGTAGGCGCAGTGCTGCATCTCTCGGGCAAAATCTCCCGGAAAGGCAACGAGGGTCGGCGAAAATCCCAAAGATGCACGACGGGATGGTCCTTATCATAGGCTGTCGCCAACTGGGTGCACTGCCAGATGCCGTTGTCGTTGTCGTGAGCGCCAGCGGACCAAAACGGTGGCCGCCAGCGGGCGTTCGAGACTGGGTACGGAGTTCGAATGAGCCACGCAGGCTTCTGCCTGCGGGCTTCAGAGGAGAAATCCCAAATGCGCACTGACTTATCAGCACCGGCGCTGGCCAGGTATTTCCCATCCGGGTGCCAATCGATGGAGAAGCATGTCTTGTCATGGGCGTTTATCTTGAGCTTGGGCGCTCGGTTCATGCGGATGTCCCATCGCTGGATGACGCCGTTTTCCGTACCGAAGGCAAACTCGACGCCGTCCGTGGGCGACCATTGCACGTCGCGGATGCCCTCACTCTGGCCAGCATACTTGTCGCGGCTGGCGCACAAGCCTTCCTTGCGCATGTCTCGAAGGTCCCAAAGTCTCACGAAGGCGTCGCGGCTGGCGGACAGTAGCGAGTGGCCCTGGAATGGGTTGAAGGCCAGCTTGTGGACCTGGCGGTTGTGCTCGTGCAGGTGAACGAGCTCGACGCCAGTGCGGTTGAGGTCGTACAGGACGAGCTTGCCGTTGGCGGCGGCCGTGGCAATGTGGGAACTGTAGCTGCCATGCGACCATTTGACATCATGTATTTCGAGCGTGTCGCGGTGGCGGATGGGGGCGGTCGAGCCGGTGGTGTTGTGGGCGGCATAGTTGATGACAGCGGTGCGCAAGTTGATCTCCTCAGCGCACTGAGTGCCGTCGATGGATATGGTCTTGAGGATCTCGCGGCCGGCGAGGATGGCATGTGTCCTGGCCTGATTGATGTGCACGGCGGAGATGTCGAGGCCAGTTTTGTGGCTGGCATCCTGCGACGAGAGCGAGCTCAGCCTGGGCGGCGGCGTCAGCGAGCGCTATGCGGCGCGGGCGCGGGTGTGCAGTGGGCGTGGAACTCACCCCGGGATGCGCGGAGTCAGCGGATTGGAGGCGCTGTCGCCACGACTCTGCTGGATGTTCGGTCGCGAGGCGTAAGGGCCGGCCAGCGACTGTGCCAGACGCGAGAAGGCATTCCTGGCCGCCGTCCGCTGAGGCGGAGGCAATGGGGGGGCAGGTGGAGGGTTTAGTGCAGCAGCGGGCCGGCGGGTGTGGTCAGTCGCCATGGGAGAAGATGGAGCGATTGGGGGCGTGGACGACGGCGGACCGACTGGCAAGGGAAGAGCAGGGCTGTTGCGGTGTGCAGTGCAGACCTGGCAGACCGACGAGGAGTCGAAGGCCCCTTGGACGGGCACGACGGGGTTCAAGACGAGGGACTCGCGGAGAGGAGGAAGAGACGGAAGTTCCTGCAGATGCCGCGGCGGGTGGAGGATCGTGGGCGCACTGGCAGCCCCATTGCTGGAGACGGCGGAGAGCAGGCGTGGCAGGGCACCTCCGTACGTGTAGGTGCGAAGGTACTAGGTGCAGCTGTATGTGTGTAGAAGTATGTACCCAGTAGTATGTACAGTACCGTACTGCGAGTCGCCGGGCTTGCAGCGGAGGACGGAGGTTCAAGCAATCAATGCAAGCACTGAGAGGCGTGAGAGGGTCCCTTGGGGGGGAGGGGGGTGTGGCAGTGGGTGTGGCAGTGGTTGGGCCAGGGGCTGCAGCCAGCATGCACATCTACAAGTACCGGTACCAGAATACCAAGGGACCCCCCCTCCAACCTCCAAGGGCCCCCCTCCAGCTCACAATGACCTGGGTACTCATGCCCCCCTCGGACTCCCCCAGTGCCCCCCCCCAATGGGAACCTGAACGCAGTACTGTACCTAATCGGACCCACGATCCAAGATGCGGTGCGCCGCAACACAGCGTCACGGCTTGACGGCTTCTGCCCGGCCACAGTACAACCTGGAGCCACTGGCCCTCTGCTGGCCTCTCCCCAGCACTGCGGTCTGACTGCTGCTACATACAATACAGACAGCTACCTACAGTACAGTATTCCCCCTCCCCCCCCCCTCCCCCCTCTGCGTCCACAGGGATCGGGCTAGCGGGAGCGCTCCTTAGCCTCGACGTCGCTCTGCCGATGGCGTGCAGCTGACGGGCGTGCGCAATATGCAGCCGGCAGCCTTTTACTAGCTTTGCCATCACTCTGCCCGTGCGTGCACCGCGGTGCCTCCATCACCACCAGCCCACCTCCCCCTCCACTAAAAGAGCACACGACGGCTGCCAGTCCTGCAATGTCGCCCACCTCTTGAGCCGTCCTCCTCTCCTCGCTCGCTCGCTCACTCGCTCTTCACCCACGCTCCCCGTCCCGCCCTCCTCGCCCGGCTCAACACCATGGCCGTCGCCGCACCGCTGTCCACTGAGCCCTGGCTCTCCAACGATACCAACCGCGGCCTCCTGCTCGTCCTGCATTACGCCTACCCCATCGTACTGCTCCTCTTCTTTCTCGCCGCCTTCACTACCCGTAGCATGAGGTCCGCGTCTAATCATAATCATAATGAAGCTGCCAAAACACCCCTCGGCCCTGGGGGAAAGCCTTTGCCCAAGAGGCACACGCCGCACAGCAAGACCGACAGAAGCGCCACCAAGGACTTGCCGCGCGGCCGCAAGTTACTTTTTGAGTGGTTGTCCGTCTTCCTCGCCCTGACCTTTGTCGTCAACGCCATCAACGTGATTGTGCATGCTTTGTACAGTCGAAATGAGCAGTGGTGGTGCGGTCAGGCCGTTGTGGTGAGTCGCTGCCCATTCAACTTCCTCACGGCCCGGTGGTAAACTGACTTTGCCCTCAGATCTATCTTGTCGGCTCCTTCTTCGTCTACACCCTATTTGTCATCTCCATTGTTGACTCCAATCCGGCCCCGAACTCTGCCCATCTTGCCACCTGGATGTTGGCTTTCCTTCTCGAGCTCGCCCTACTTTCCGCCTCGTTAGCCTTGTACACCCATACGCACCGTGAACCGCGCACTGGCCATGATCGCAGAGGAAAACTCCGGTACAACATGACCGAGTGGGAGATCACCGAGATCGTCGTGGACCTGGTACGGATCATCCTCTTGGCCGCACTGCTCGGTTTCTACATCCTGTTCGTAGCAGCTCGAGCCAAGGATACCTCTACGTTAGAGAACGGCAGCACGAGTGAGACTACAGGGCTTCTGACCTCAGGTAATGCCGAGAATGGGACAGCCAATTCCAATGGGACGACGCATTATGGCTCTGCCCCTACCGGCGGCAAACATCGACATACAGAGGGTGCACCCGCTGGGTGGAGCAGACCAGATAACGTTCCCTCGCGGAGCTGGATCGAGTATCTCAAGGGGTACTCGGTCTTTTTCCCATACCTGTGGCCGTCGAAAGACAGGAGACTGCAGATCATCGTCATCATATGTTTCGTTATCGTTGTCTTGCAACGCGTGGTGAACGTCGCAGTTCCATACCAGGTCGGTGTTATAACGGACGAGCTCTCGGGTGAGAACGGTCCGGTCCGCATGCCCTGGGGCCCCATTTGCATGTACATCGTCTTTCGGATATTGCAGGGAAGTAATGGGCTTCTCGGCGCCGCTCGATCGACCCTGTGGATCCCCATTGGCCAGTATTCTTATCGCGAGCTCTCGGTCGCTGCGTTTGAGCATGTTCATGGGCTAAGCCTAGATTTCCATCTTGGGAAGAAGACCGGCGAGGTGCTCTCGGCTCTAGGAAAAGGGAGCTCCATCAACACCTTTCTGGAGCAAGTTACCTTTCAGGTCGTTCCGATGCTAGTCGATTTGTGTGTCGCAATTGCATACTTTCTCATTGCTTTTGACGCCTATTACGCCCTGGTCGTAGCTGTTGTAACATTCTGGTATGTTTACCTCACCATTCGCATGGCTCAGTGGAGAGCCGAAATTAGACGCCAGATGGTCAACGCAGACAGGGAGGAAGATGCCGTCAAGTAAGTCCAATCCAAATCGCGGCAAGCGGAATGAGCTCACAAGTAGTAGGAACGACTCCATGGTGTCTTACGAGACAGTCAAATATTTCAATGCCGAGGCCTATGAGTTTAATCGTTACCGCGAGGCGGTCAACAAATACCAGCGAGCGGAGTACAAGGTCCTCCTCTCACTGAACCTGATGAACGTCACGCAAAACCTGGTGTTCATGCTCGGCCTCATGATTGCCTGCTTTATCGCAGCGTACGAAGTTACGACGGGTCAGAGCAAGGTCGGTCATTTTGTCACACTTCTGACTTACATGGCCCAGCTCCAGGGCCCTCTTAACTTCTTCGGCACGTTCTACCGCATGATCCAATCGGCCATGATCAATTCCGAGCGAATGCTCGAGCTCTTCAAGGAACAACCGACTGTTGTGGACAAAGAGGACTCCAAGCCTCTGCGCTCGTGCGAGGGCGATATTCGTTTCAATGACGTGCGATTCTCCTACGACACCCGGAAACCTGCGCTGCACGGTCTGGACTTCCACTGCAAGCCGGGTACAACAACAGCTTTTGTGGGCGAATCAGGAGGCGGAAAGTCCACAGTATTTCGGCTGTTATTCCGGTTCTATAACATACAGTCTGGCAGCATCCAAGTGGACGGTCACGACGTTGAGAGTGTCACGATTGACTCCTTAAGGCGGCACATTGGGGTTGTACCGCAGGATACAGTCCTGTTCAACGAAACACTGATGTATAACCTCAAATACGCCAACGCGAACGCCACTGACGAGGAAGTCTATGCCGCCTGCCGCGCTGCCAGTATTCACGATAAAATCCTTGGGTTTCCAGACGGGTACCAGACCAAGGTTGGCGAACGCGGCTTGCGCCTTTCGGGCGGCGAGAAGCAACGTGTGGCCATTGCACGAACAATAATCAAGAACCCTCGTATCATCATGCTGGATGAGGCAACGGCTGCACTGGACACTGAGACGGAGCAACACATTCAGGATGCCCTCACTTCGCTGGCCGAGGGACGTACGATGCTAGTGATTGCGCATAGACTCAGCACCATCACCAGAGCGGACCAGATCCTGGTCCTGCACGAGGGGAGAGTCGCCGAAGCAGGGACGCACGACGAGCTGCTTGCAAAGAAGGGCAGGTACGCCAACATGTGGAGGAAGCAGGTGCGAGCCCAACGCGCGGCAGAGGAAGCGCGCGTCTTGAAGGACAAGGCGGACAGGCTGCGGAGGGAATCGAAAGATGGCATGCTGCATGAAGGGGAGGGTAGTGCCAGCACGAGCGAGGACGAAAAGGAAAGAGAGCGGCAAGCGCACGCTAGCGCTGCGAAAGAGAGTGAACAGCAGCAGCATCAGCCAGCTGCGGATAGACAGGAGGGCGGCAGCGGCGGTGCCAAATGAGAGGTACAACTGATGGAAGGACGTAAGGCTTGCACATGATCAGGAGTGGAAGGCTAGGATGGAAGCCGGGGGGGTTGGCGGCGTTGTGCTGATGTTTTGTCTGGTCGTCATCTGGCCTCACTGTTCTCTTTCCGGCATACCCTGTCACGGCGCTGGGAGGCTTTGGCTTTGGTTGTGGTGTGCGCGTATTTTCCTCTTCTCCATGCCTTCTTTTGGGCGCGGCGATGCATGCCAGGTGGACGACGGGACGAATGGATGGAAGGAGATTGGGAAAAGGAGGATCAAGCGTTCATCTGTTCAACAAATGTGTATATAGCCGGAAGGGTCCATGTGGGCTTGGCGTAAGTTAAGTTACGCTACTTAGAAGCACTACCTAATACTTGTACATTGTTCAACTACCGCGTCCGGGACAGGCAGAAGGCTGAAGGGAGAGAGGTGTCCATGACGGCACTCTGACTGCTTGGCGAGCAACTGAAGTTGAAGCCCGGGAGCGAGGATTGCATGGGCGGGACGGAGCTGTGGTAGTTAGGTACAGTACTGACTGACTGACTGCATTACAATTCTTGACCGTCAGCAGACGAAGGACAAGCGCATGACTTACCTAGCCGGCGGCGCTAACGTCAACTACCAACGTGCAGGTGTCGGCTTGCTGCTTGCTGCTTGCTGGTCATCAGCATCGGACGCAAGGTTGTCTCGGGTGTAGGCATGCTTCACGTTCCGTGACCCAGTCATCAGTTGAACACGAGTGGAATTGTGTGGGTTGACTTGTGTGGCTCCGGTCCAGTCACGCCGCGGCAGCTCAAGGCCCGACGTCCGGCTTGTTGGTCGTGTCTGGAGTCCGGCGATGCGGGTTTGCGACCAGGACGCAGCTGGACGTGGTTGAGGATGGTGCAGCGGACTCGATGGTGATGAGGCGTCTGTGCATGTGTAGTTAAATTACGTGGAGAGTAACTTATGTACAGTACAGTAAGTACAGTACAGTACAGTGTGACAGGATGCATTGCAGGCGGACCTGGGAGACTCGGAATTGGCCATGGCACACGTATGGTACCATATCTAGGCTATCTGCTTCTGCTTCTGCTTCTGCTTCTGCTTCTGCTTCTGCTTCTGCTTCTGCTTCTGCTTCGGCCATCACTCTGACTCTGGCAATCGGATGCTCTGGCAAACGCTGGCAGACGCTGGCAGACGCTGGCAGACACCGGCAGGCTCCACATGCTGCACTCGAGAGTGTGCAAGTACATAGATAGCGCATCAAGTCAATGTACTCTCTCTCTCTCTCTCTGTGTGTGTGTGCATAGCTGCACTCTCTCACCCGGACCGCATCTTCCGTCTCGCCGCTGCAAGCTGGAAGGCCGCGCCGGCCTGGCTTCTGCTCCCATTCGGCGAAGCCCAGCTGAACTAAGGTACTGTACACCTCGGAGTAACTATGTAACTTAACTTACAGCACGGAATACCTCTCAGCGTCTCCGTCTCCGTGCTCGACCGGCACCTTTGGATGCAGACAAAATGCGAACCCATGCCGTCGACAAGCCCGTCGCGGTTGCAGCAGCATCCAACTAACGTTACGGACGCACCCAACGCTGTGGCGTCTTCAGCTCCCAGCTGCTCCGCTCGCTGCAGCGCCGCCGTCACCACCACAGCACCGGCTAACGGCCATGCAGGTCGAGGGCGGTGAGGTCGACCTCAACGAAGAGCAGTCCGGTCTTGGAGACAGTTCAACATTCACGTCGTGAGTCTTTGGCCGGACACGTACAGATACGAGAGAATGGGAGAGCTCAGTAATTCCGCAGCAGCCTAGGTGATGGCGAGTACTGCCTTCGAAATCATAAGTTAGGTGCCGCATCCATCTCATGTCAAGGCAACTTCATCGGTCATTCGTGCTGCTTCTGTCTCAGGTACCGACCTGTCCTCTACACAGAATGTGCGTGCGCTTTGAGATCGACGATTGTTGTCGCGAATGGACTTTTCCAATGAATAGCTTCGATATGGTCCATGTCCGCGTCTTGTTGGGCTGCGTGGGCGATTGGCCCGCGGTATAAGGAGTGCCTAGGGTCGGTCGCCTCTTAACGGTTACCCCCTACTCGCTCAAATTCTCCAAATCGTTACTCCTGCACGGGCACGGAAGCACAAGAGTGTGGCTCACAAAGCTGCTTCCGGCATCTCCGGCCTGGCGGCTACCTCGAGCGACTTGAATAGTGTCTACATCCGCAGCGACTCCCAGTATTCCCTCTGACGATGCTCTTCTTTCTACCCTCGCTCCGCTGTTTATCGAGGCTGGCAAGCGCATGAGAAGAACGTTTGAAATCGCCGAACACATGCGAGGTCTCATCGTCGAGGCCGGTGGGTTACTCGTACCGATTTTTGACCTGCTCGCGCTGAAAGGTTGCGGGCTTTGTTGACGTTCAGGAGCGGAATCATGTCTGGCCCATTGGTCAATGGAGCGACAACGAGCACTTACGCGAGCTCGCTTGGTGGAACTTGAGGAACTGGGAGGATGGGCTGGATGGTTGGGTGCTGGCGTTGCTGACGCGCATGCATGGTGTAAGCTCAATTCTTACAATACCTTCTGCGTGTGGCTTTTCATATCTCCATCGCGTGGATGGTGCCTATCAGCTGACCGGCGGTAATGCATCTCATGAAGTGGTCCTATGAGAAGGTCCAAGACTACCAGACGCAGTTGCTCCGAAGGAAAATGTCAAGGCGTACCATGAAGTGTGAGTCTACGCCACGGTTGCACAACGCTTGGTTCATTCGCAAAGACTGACATGATTCTGATAGTCATATCGTGAATGGCCGGAAACCTGGATAAAGCGGACAGCCCCTCCTATTTCGATGCGGGCAAAATTCATATATCCCAGCAACCCACGCCTTGATAGGCGCTTGAGAGGGCCACATCAACGCCAAACTCAAGACGTGCAGGCTTCCATTTGATTACAGGGTTCTATAGTTTTCTTGACCAATGCTTCTCATCACGATCATCCGCTCGCCAATCTATCAGTACGTTCGAGATAAGTTGAAAGTTGAAAGATCTATGGTGCATCGACGATACGTCTGATAGGTCCAGTAGTACTACGCGTCTCGCATTATGGCCATCTCACGTAACGTCAGCAAGACTCCAACGGTGCGTGGATCAGATGAGACCGCATCGTATTCGATATCTACGCTTTCCCGCCTCACGACCTCCGATGTTTCGTTAATATTCCATGACTCCTCCTACTGAATCGTGTTCAAGGCGGGCTGTCGAGTTCATCTCAAACAAAATCCATCATAACTCTTCCATCTCGGTGCTCTTGATTAGTGATCGGAGGACGACCCTGCCTAGGCCCGAAACATCTTGCTCCATTCCAGCCCATCCTCTCTGCAAAACCACGGTCACAAGACGGGCACCAGCCTCGAACAAGTTTGTACCCGGCCCAGCGCGGTCTAAAGCAGCGCTGCGGCAAGAGGAAGGGGACACTTGGTAGCCCAGGAGTGTTTGGGTCGTTGATGGCGTTGAGTGCGTCGCGTACGCGGGAACAGAAATATGGAAGTTGATGCGCAGGAGCGTGGGTGCTATGCTCGCAAAGAGTGTAGTGTGGCGTGAGGGTGTGGCACATCGTCCGAACCCGACAGTACCGTCCTGAGTGTTCGCCCAAGACAAGAAGAAGGAAGGCGGATCGAGGTGGCCCAGCGGCTGCGATCCTGGTCCAAGATCGCTTTGATATGCTTGTCGCAGATTGTGGGGGTTTTAATTTTGGGGATGGGACACTCGGGAGAGCAGGTATTAACTGGAATCTTAACTTGAATCGCGGAACAGTAGTTACAATGCGGGCATCAAAGACAAGAAATATCGCGAAGACGTCAAGTTTCCACACCAGAGTATGTTCATGCACGTACACGCCTGCAATTTGCTCTGTGAGTCGCAATCGTTCTCAGTCAACTTGCATGAGCTGGTGGACATTGGACTATACGGCCATGGTGTGGATCACTTGTGCGTTAGCAGCGAAGTTGAACTCTGCGTGGCTGTCTGCAAACCGGTCTCATGAGAACAAGCAGATTTCGCTGAGTAGCAACACAGTGAAGGTACTGAAAACAGAGTGCTGTAGCTTGTGGCCTCTCCTATCCATGCTATGACAATTGTGATGATTGAAGTGATGCTGTTGCTGTTTCTGTCGTGGCAAGTGCATGACGGGAAAGCAGGGTAATGTGGGCTGTGGCCGTTGGGCGACATTTGAACGAGATTGGCCTTCGTACTGTGCAACAGCTTCGACAAACGGGTGGAAGACAAGCCTTAAACTACCTGGGCACTGATTTTTCATACTTGTCTAGGGAGACCGGGCATCAACGATCTTACTCTGTCCCGCGCCGACATTGCGGGTCAAGCTTCAGTCGATTAATGGATAGGACCCGACCTAATGCTAAGCCAGAAGCCATGAATGAGGAGACAGTAGTTTTGTTCATTTGCAGCTTGTCGTTGAAAACAGCCTGTTGGAACGGACAGGCTGATCGCGAGGCAGACGACGGTGTGATAACCGGCGGCAACCCCAGCAAGAACCACAAGAATGCTCTGTGCAATCGTGATTAGCAAACACATCCTTTCCGCAACGTGTACGAACAAATGCCTCATTCCGTTTGATGGGAGGATTTGATTACAGGCACAACCCCGGCATCCAGAACATCTGATCCAATTTCGTGTTTTGTTTTGAGACGCGAGACCTTTGAATTGAGCGCCAGAGGCGTGCAGCTGGCGTTGCAGTCGTCCTTGACATTAAGAATCTGGTACTGATGGCCTTTCCAAAAATATTCGAGGACTGTGAAATGATATGTGATCCACTCTGCAGTATTCTCTGGGATCGAACAGGCTGAAAAGGGTTCATAGCAAGTGGCAAAACGGGACGTGTGGATACAGAATGGAGATTTGTTGGTAATCTTCAATGTATTCGATATCGTTGAAACCACTCATATTGAAGGTTCATAGGCATGTTTTCACTGAACGTTCAGTTAGTATGGCATGTCCCGCCCGTATCTGTGCTCCGAGGCGAATCTCTGCCATTGCAGCTCTTCAGAGGCGGTTTCTTCTCTGCGACGAGAAATCAAGTTGACGCTAACGTTACCACCCCAACCACAGAGATCACCGAGGTGAGGATGAGGAGGCCTTGATGTGTCGCGGATCGCACGCCATCAAATATGTAAAGATCAAGCGGGAAGAAAAAAGACAGGTCGGCGTCGTGGACTGATCATATAGTGGGCTGCTTTGGCGGGAGTTTTTCTTTGATTTTGTGATTTGGTCGCTGTTGGATCTCTATGATCATCATTCGTCAAGACAATTGTGAACTTTGCCTGACTACAGCGCGAAGATGAAAACCATGAGTAGCTGTGCTACAATTGCCCATCCATTGCTCCGATCCCATAAGCATTGCCTACGACCTTCGATTAGCTCGCTGCAGCAGCCAGACTCCGAGGAGAGCCTAGGAACTCACCATCCCCAGCACGCGCTCCACGTTTATCGGCTGGCGCTCCAGACGTTCTTGAGGAAACCGTCACGCTGCGTAAGGCGGTTCAGGGAGTCGTCGCTCTCGCCCATGGCACGGACGAAGCCGCAGAGGGCGTAGGTCTGGTTTTCGCCGGTGTATCTGCCGTTCTCATCGACCTTGCCGATGGAGAGCTGGACGGAGGCGTGGTCCTTGGCCTTGATGATGCGGTTGGTCGCGGAGCACTTGCGGGGGACGTAGCTGCGTGTGCTTCAGTTAGCCTGGAGTCGTGATCGCGAGGGAAAATGTGATAGACTGACAGGTCCACGAGCTCGCCACGTTCGTTCTCCATTTTGGTTGATGTAGGGCCGCGGAGGGGATTAGCTGCTGGTGTTCTACGTCGTGGTCGTGTCGGCCGCGAAATAATGTCGGAGAGCATCACCCGGTGGGCTGCCACCTCGCTAAACAATTCGTTAGCGCCAGCACGTGACCATTGCAGCAGCGCAGATGCCCAGCAGGCCCGCCCTGCTGATGATGAGTATACATGTACACACATGATATAGATATACTGATCGAGGACGCTGTACAGCAATGTCTCGGCTCGGTGGCGAGTCGCGCTCTCGAGGACTCGTCCGGTCTGAGTGATCGTTGCGCAGGTTCCCTCCTGCGTGTACAATGGAAACGAATCAACCTTCAACATTCAAGCATAGCACTGGTCTGGCCACACACAAGCACTTGTCCATGATCCATCCCATCGTGTCTGAGTGCCCGCGAGTAGGTACGGAATAGTACTGTATAGAAAGTACGTGCCTATCTGGCGGATGCGGCACCTTGGCTGAGGCCCACCTCTACTATTTTTAGAGCTGGTGGACGACTCTCTCCATCTCTCTCTCCACACGGCTCGGTGCGACCCTTGGAAGCTGGCCTCGCCGCAACGACCACGCCCAATGCCAGCCCACCGCTGCTGCAGTTACATACTTTTAGACTGGCTGACTGGGCCGCATGCTGTCAGATAGCGGATTTTGTATAATGCGCACACCCGCCTGCACTCCAGCTGCGTCGCCATCAAAGGCGCCCTCGCCGTCCTCCTTCTCTTGCCATTATCCCGCCATACCATCAGCACCCGCCCCCGCCGTTGGACCGATATGCGTCTCGTATGGAGAGCCTCCAGCCCCAGGAGTGCGACGTCAGCAGCTTGCCCCGCCAGTCGCCCTCCCCGCAGTCGAGCTTCACCGCGACGACAGCTCCAAGCATAGCCTCAACTGCGCTGTCCACCCCCGCGACCTCGGTCAACACGTCAGATATGTGCCATGGACGACAAGAGGAATCGCCCGGCGGTCATGATGCCTCGCAGCCGCACCGCCAGCCGAAGATGACCATGCTGCATCTCGTCTCGGACATGGCCACCTCCTCCGCTCTGCCCCAGCCCTTCGGCTTTTCTGCCTCTCGCAAGGGACGCATGCTTGCCGTCTTCAGTGCCAGGAACATCTGGCTCGTCCGAGCAGAAAAGTTGCCGCAGGCGTCGACGAGGACACTGGAAGTGCGGCGGAGACCAATTGCCGTGGAAATTCTCGACGATGGAAGCCTCCTCGTGGTCCTTGCGACCCCTCACAAGGTTGATGTGTACGCTTTAGGAGCAAAGGACGCTGGCGTCATTGAGAAAAAACGGAGCATAGTCCTCACCGGTGATGCTAGCTCCCTTGCACTCTCACCGGACGGCTTGCTTGTGGCAACTGGCTACGAGTATGGTATCGAATTGATGTCACTGGCTGAACACGCAACGGACGCAAACAGGCGAACTATCACTTGCGAGCCGATGGGTCATCTGAGCTTCTCGGACGATGGCCGCACGCTGCTGGCGACATCTTCTGCGCGATACACACGGCCTTCAACAATCTTCACTGTCAACGGGGCCTTCGATGGCCCATTCACTGGGGATGGCGAGCTCGTCCCCCAAGCCGTCGATGTTGCTTGGACAAGCCAGATACTCTTTCCCGATACGGCTGTTACTGCGAAGCAAGCAACATTACTCCAGGATCCAGCAACTGGTCAAATCAACGAACTCTTCGCTTTCAATGCGGAGAAAGATGCTTGGGGCATATATGACGTTGCAGAGAACCACTTCAAGGAGACCAAGATTCACCCGCCAGGTGACTCGAAGTGGATGCGGGCGGAGGAGCTAGAGGATACCCAGCCAGCTGTCTCTCCCAAAGCAGACCACATCGCTATTGCAGTCAAACAGCACGAGTCAATTAATGTCTGGATATACAGATTGCCAGACAACCTGCAGTCAGGAACTTGCTCGTACGCATGTCCTGGACGGCATCCCCTAGGTCATAGTCCTGTGGACCCCTGCTCTTCTGTCTTACTATACAAGCATGAAGCAACCTCAGCCCGGCAAATATCAGTCATGCGCTGGGTTACGCCCACGGAAGACCTCTGCCAGGACAGACTATTAGTCATTGGTAACATGACGTGGGATATGGCCCCTGGCGTGCCGACTCCGACGGGGGATTCCTTGAAAACAAGCGGCGTGGTGATCATGATGGACTTCGGCCTTGATAGACCACTCAGCAGTCCTGAGCCCCCCGAGAAAGTGATAATTGATTTGGACGAGCTCCTGCCAGGCGAAAAGCTACCAGAGGAAGATATCGCGTTCGAAAGAGAAGTAGAGTTGGTACGCACTCGTACTGTCGCTCAACAGAGGGGCGAGGCCGCCCGAGCGATGGCCAGACACAGGCAGAGTATGTTGTCGCCGACTACGACATCCAGTCACCAAATCGCTGCTCCTGCTTCAAGCAATCCGCGTCGATCATCGGTCGTAGAAGACGAACATGGTGGGATGCGGATGGTATTTGACGAGCCTTATTCGCACAATCAACCCCGATCTCAAGTCTCGCTTCAGCGTGCTGCTACAGTTTCAGCGAACTCGCCCGTAAATAGAAGACATCTTCGCGCTCTACCGAGCCAACCTTTGGAATACCGGCGGGCAGACGGTCTTCGCGAATTCCCCCACGAAAGTGACGCGGATGATTGGATACCTCCGCCTCCACCCTATACTGCCCAAGCTGACCCTCCAGGGCCCGGTGCTCTCAGTATCAGCTTAAGTGGTCCTCCAGCAGGGTTACCACTTTTTCCAGATCAGTCCCCGCCAGCGCAACCTTACGTCTTACCCCGCCTTCAAATACCTATCACTGCCCGTGGAGACTCGAGTTCGGCGTCGCTTCCAGCCTCTGCACCAGCCTCACGATCTCGCGTTAGCCCGCAACCTAATTTTGCAACAGATCCGAGCATTCTCGATCACGTTCAATCAGTCGAGCCACCATCCCCACCACCTCACAGCACATCTCCTCGTTGGCCAGTTCCTTCGCATGTTTCAATCAATAACCCGGGAGGCAAACGGCGAGTTCCGAGTACAACAATGCAAGGTTTCTCACACTCAAGCGACCGGTACCCTGAAACAGCCGGGCCATCTCTTAATCTACCGGCAGAGACAGTCGTCCCTTCCCCATCTGTTGACAGGGCTGTTCCTGCGGCACATATGTCTTCTGAAGAGCAGTCTAGAGCTCTTCAACGCCGTGAAAGTATGCCGACACCACGTCCGCGTGGCGCTCTAGGAGCTCTGGGCATGAATATACGAGCCGCCGTTAGTGCAGATGATCTCGGCCGCTTTCGACGAACCAGACGCTTGAGAGGCGGCCGAAGCGGTGCCGGGGGACCTATAGCTACAAGAAATTTGACACGGTTGGCCACTGTCAGGAGTACGAATGAGAGAAACCCAGGACCGGAGCCGCAAGGGGAGTCTGACAGAAGGAGAAGAGAAAGAGGGCAAGATAGTCTTGCGTGGGCCGCGGTGGGAGGCGTCAGAGATGATGAAAAGACGAGAAGAAGGCCGCGTTGTGTGGTACTATAGGCGAGCAGCACATTTTTGGTATGTAATGGCTGTTCTTCTGCGATTACATCTAAGTGCATCTTGGATAGACGAAGGTGTTATGGCGATAGTCTAATAGTGTCAAGAAAATTTGATCAATGCGGCACCAAGAATAACAGGCGGCATTCTTGTTGAAGAGCGGCATATCCTCCAGTGTACTATCTATCCTTTTCCAAATTACTGATCAGAAGGAACTTGATTTGCATCTACTGCCTGAAAATACATACAGTGCCCCTACCCTCAAGTATCAAAGGAGCGTGGCCACCTTAAGGGCATTCACCACAAGGATAAATTTTAAGGAAAGTGTTACAACCTGGGAGCTCACCGCGGGGAGCTTGACACAAGTGTTTCGGGAATGACACTACAACTAGGAAAGACGAGTTTGATACAAGAGGATATCCACCATTGTTGGGACAAGTGTTGACGCGAGCATGTCAGATGTCGAATTCCTCCAGACCCAGTACAATAAACTCTGAGCGACGCGTGTCCCGTCGCATCTGTAGTATTGTTCAGGCAGCCAGGTCGAGCACCCACTGATAGCCCATATGCGCCGCAATCGAAAAGGTATCTGGACCCACAAATAACTCTTGATCACTATTATGAAATTTGTCTCGCACCCCAGATAGCAGTATTGGTGCTGTTTGTGCCAACTGAATTTTTGAGATAGCACGAGCCGGGACTTCCAGCTGACCAGCTGACGTCGACACATCCGGTGTAGTTGCTGCAAGCAGCTGCACAGTCGTTGAGGGAATACTCTGAAAGAGTATCACCAATATTACCGCCGTAATGATCCGTGTAGCATTCAATGACGTAGTTATGGGCCCCAGCTGTGAATACTTTGCCATCGTCGGCGGCACACGTAGCTGTAGCGCCAGACGCAAGGGTGGTAGTTCCCGAAACTCCGCTTGTTGTCGTCGAGGTGCTTGAGCTCGTGGCGATCGCGCTCGATGAAGTTGAATTTTGTACTGGAACACCGCTAACGCAGTATGCGTAGCCAACCCACAGGTTGTCGCAATTTGTGTCGATATAAGTGTTGAGAGATCTGAAGTATGCAAGCGTGATGCCATATGTAGTATCGATCTTAACACACGTGTCGCCTGATTGCACGGTGTACCATTGATAGCATTGGTTTGTTGTGCCGCTGACAGTTGGACCAGGAGCGGCAGCTGTGACGGATGAAGCACCGGACGTCGCTGCGCCGTTCGATGAAGTGGAGGATATGGTACTCGTGAAGCTGGAACTTACAATAGCAGCTGTAGAGGTAGCAGACAATGATGTGCTTGTGGTAACGGAACGCGTCGTGCTGGTTGACGAAATGGGCGACGTAGCGCTAGTGGAGCTTGTACTGAGAGAACTTGTAGTTGAAGAGGTCGAGCTGGTGGTAGATCTAGTGGAGCTGCTGGCAGCTGTTGTGAGCGCCACATTGGACGTGGGCAGAGCCGTTGCTCCCGCAAGGGAGACCGAGGTAGAGAACCTTAGAATCGGAGTATCGGGCGTGAAACCCTGATCACAGATTGGCGACAGCGGCGGATAGATCGTTGTGTACCAAGTGGTCACAGATGTATATGACGTTGTCAGGCGCGGGTATTGACTGATCTTGGTGATCGTCCGAGGGGGGGTATTAAGCGTCTTGGACACAACAGTGAGGACGCCTTGCCATATAGTTGGAGATGGTGCAGTTTCCGTCACCCAGTGAACGTTGGTCGATAGCGAAGTTCGCAAATCGACAAGAGTCGAGCGTGCAGTAACCGTGGTGGTCCTGGTTGGAACGATGGTCGTTGAGATCGAACCGCACCACGGTACCTTCCAAGTTGTTGGAGCGACACGCTTTTCAAGCGCATGCAGCGCACGCTTAGCTAGGCCGGGAATGGCCGACGAACCAGACACAGCAGCTGTTGGCTCGGAGATTACATCCCGCTTCATGGCAGTGGCTGAGGTTGAGGGACCTGCAGCAATGAGGGGAGAAATGCACGAAGAGCTGACCGTTTGACGCGTAACTGTGTGGGTGGTGATCGTGCGGGGAGCCACCGAGTACCAAGATGTGGTTGTGACAGTAGTCGGGAGAACGAAACTGGTGGAGATGCTAGACGACACCGTGTAAGTTGACCTTGGAGATGGGGTGGTAGTGGTGTATGACGTGACATCAACGGACGACGTCGAGGCTGTATGCTTTCAGTATTGTTGAGTTGTCTATCAGCAAGGTAAGAGACTCACTGCTCAGGCTTGAGACGAACACAGTAACGGTCGTGGTTGGTGTGGTAACAGTAAGCGTAGTTGCATGCGCTTGGTTATAAGTAAATCTACAGTCTGGTCAGTAAAATTATATCATTCAAGTGACGATTTAACTTGCCTCGTAGTGAATTGGCCACCAGTATTGGATCCAATCAAGCTGAAAGTCACTGGACCAGCAGCCATGGTGCTCTGTGCGACTCTGAATTGGAAAGGAATAGTTCCTGTGAAAGAGGGATTGATGGTTGGTGCTGCCATCGCGCTGACCCATCTGGTACTGCCCAAGAGATCCATGTACTTCACCACGGCTGTGAATACACCGGCGGCAGAGCAGTTGGCGACGGCCTGGTCTTGGATGAGATTGGCCTGGAGCCTCTCCGGAGTATTGGGATCGGAATTGCATTGGCCATTTGGAGCCCAACCAGCGTCAAAACAGGCCTGTCCGCTCGCGAGCGCAGCCTGCAGGAGGACTGCGCCCAAGGGAGCGAGTATAGTAGAGACCAGCATTACTGGATGTCGCAACTTTGTAAGAGAAGCACAACTCAGCCAAAAGAGGCCGACAACGTTTCTTGGGGCTGTTGAAACCGTGGGAATAACTTATATGTTTGTGCTTCAAAGCCATGCTCTCCAGTGCCCACTACCCCAGACGGGATCGGACTACCGGGGTGATCGGGCCATTGTTCATTGTATAAACCTCGTGGGCGTGTAAGTTAGGGGCGACCATCTCGCCCGGCCGGAGGAACGCCAGGGCGGACTGTCCAGTCTGCACGCGGACTCTCAGAACTGGGTGCGGTAGTGGTAAGTTAGGTGACTTGTTGAGAAAGGAACTCTGTCCATGTTTTCTCCCGTCGTTGTGCGATAGCCGATTAGGAACAAAGATAGAACATCCACATGCGGAAATTCTTGGCCTTTTCTTCGAGCGAGCCGGATTAGTGGAAGCGAATGCCGCAATGCTTTAACGACAGGCGCTTTGTTGACTCGCTCTCTGGTGGCGTGAATTTCGTGGACGCCAACTCTTCGTCGACTTCGGCGAGCCATACGCCCAGTAGGGTGGCAGCGTCCCAAGAGAAGCTGCAACAATAGACTTGTCGTTTGCAGCACTGCTGCACTCTTGCCTCTTGTTGGCGCTTCGAATGACCTACAGTACAGCTTGCGCTTGGAAGGCCAGACCAGCGCGACAACATTTCTTTGAACTCGCATGAGCTGCAAGCAGTACTCACGACACGACAAAGATGCAACCTGCAGCGAATCCAGTCCTAGCTTTCCTTAGTCATCGTCAGTCATCTCTTACAGTCAATAGTATTTCGATGTCGAGCTACTGTACTGGCGGCCGCCGAAAGCTTAATCACACTCAGCTGCTGAGCGTAAGAGCGGAGTCCTGAATGTGCAACCTAGCAGCACATGTAACTGGGTAGCAGCAGTGATCGATCGCAACAATATGCAGATTGACCGCGAGGCTTGCTGGTGTATTTTTCGTAAGAACATCCTGTAAAAATGCATCTAATCCTGCGGACAAGATGTTCTGAGAGTCAACATGGTCATTGTACACTACATTGAATTGTCGCAGGAATACCAGTCTTTACAGCTAGTCCCAAACTGTTTTTTCGAATCGATTGATGCGCTCTAGACGACTTCTCAACACGCTGCACTACGTCCCACTGGCCATGTCACGAAGATGAACTTTCATCCTCATCGAGTCAAACGGCTTCGACGTAACCTGTCGTGTCTGGCTATTGTGAGCATCTCAATGACCAGAGCGAACGTCCTTGAACCGTTCGACGCTCTACGGTGAAGGTTGAACTCACATTGAACATCTCCTCTTTCACCACAAGCTGACCTTTACTATCGATCATCGTCTTCCCATCTTGACCCCTCAGGACGGCTCCTGCACCCAACTTCTCAAATTCGAATCTTCTTACAGCAACAGCGAGGATGACCCTCGCCTCTAGGTTCGCCAACTCCTGGCCAATGCAGTTCCTTGGTCCGCGCTCAAATGGCCTCCATGCACTCGGTGGAACTCCGACCTCGCCACCAGGATTGACATGCTTTGTTTCTTCGTCAGGCACATCAGCAGATGAACCTGCAATTCCGAGCCAGCGTTCTGGCACAAAATCGTCTTTGGTCTCTCCATACACAGCAGGATCGCGCTGAATTATGAAGGGACAGTTATACAACACAACCCCATCAAGGCAGATATCTTTCCCTTCGGCAGTATGGACGTAAAAGTTCGTACCGTGAGGCACACGGCGAGCGGTCCCGCCTGGAGGGTATAGTCTTAAAACTTCTTTTATGACGGCAGATAAGTAAGAAAGTCGCTTGATGACCTCTTCGCCACGGGAACGTAGAATATCGACTACTGGATCTTGGTCAATAGAACCGACTGGGCCAAAGACGCCGTCGAGCTCTGCACGAAGGGTTGCGAGAACACGGGGAGAGCGAAATAGCTCGTAGATGGACCATTGAAGAAGGATTGAGGTTGTGTCGTGGCCAGCGAAGAGGAAAGATTTTATCTGATCCGCAGTAACTTGAAGGACCTGTGGAGTCAAGGCATCCACATCGGCCAGGCTGAGTGCCAGGACGCTGCGGGCTTTGCTTTTTGGATCCCGCTCCGGTTGAGCACCGGAGTCTCGAAGCTCGTTGAACTTCTCGCGGATGACGGCTTTGATGGCGACGTCTGAGGCGCGAGACAGGCGCCAACGGTGATAATATGTCAATGGATTGAATGTGACACTGGCACGGCCAGTGGCGTCGTAATAAGTCTCGGCGAGACCACGATAGGAGCGAACGAGAGAGCTCTGTTGGACTCTGGAGAGCTGGGCGCCAAGGTCAACGTCTAATACGACAGCACCTTTAGGTGGCACTATAATCAGCATAAGACAATAGGACATGGGGGTCGATGGTGTCACACCGATGATGTCGAATGTTAGGTCGACGCATAAACGTTCCAATTCAAACTCCTCGCCGATCCTGGCGAACTCGTTCAGTCGATCGATGAACAGCACTGTCTTCTCCAGAATTCGCGGAAGGAGCGTTATCAAATGCGTGGGAGAGAACCCCGGATTGTATCTTTTACGCAAGGCTTTCCAATCTTCCCCCTGATAATCAGACAAATTAGCGTCACTCTCGCATTAACTTCAGCCCGAGACTTCGGTCGAAGATAGTAGCAAAAGCAGTCTGAAGTAAGAAGTCTACGAACAGACGACGACAGGGAGTTACTTATGGGCATTTGCGTAACAATGCAGGCGTATCACGCGTGGGCTCCTATTGCCTCGATTGAGGTGGGGGCACTTGCAATGAAGTATTGTTGGACAAGCATACCTGAGCTGAGATGATGGAGAATTTCCCGATCAGGGGGTCAATGTCTTTCAATGTCGGAGACTTGGGCACACTATAGGGGAGCAGCTTGGAGGCTTTGGAGATGTCCTCTGCGACTTCATGCGAGCAAATTAGACACAGAGGGTAGTAGAATGGTCGAAGATCCAACAGCATCATCGGCGGAAGGCCTATGGATTTTGCCATGTCATAGAATATGTAGTCTGCGCAACAGTCAACGTTGTATGGATTTGCACAAGGGCAATACGAACCTATGTGACGACGAAAATCCCCGCCAGCTTTCTTGTAGAACTCGGCGATGGCAGCGCCATGGCCCCAAAGCAGGTGTACCGGCAAAGCTGGAATGTGGGCGTATGGCTGGTACCTTGAGCGTACTGCCGTCTTGTACAAGTACCAGCACAGCAGCGGGACGGCAGCAAAGCATGCGGTCAGTAAGTAAGTCATGATACTCGTACGTACTTGACATGAGAAACTATCAATGAGTGCGAGGAACGAGGTAGTTGGCACAGACAGCGGGCAACGCAAAGTGTATGACGGCGTGTGGGAAAGGTCGGTCTAAGACGATGGCGCAAAGGCTAACTTAATAACAAAGCACTACGTTAAAGTTGGGGCGACTAACTCCATACTGTACGGTACGGAGTATGTAATTTGACTTGGGATCAAGGGAGCTCGACGGCCCACGAAACATAGTCCAGTCCACATGTGGGCTGGTGCTGCTGTATGTAAATTTCTTGTCGTCTTGCACGCGTGCAGATGGTCAAAGTACCAATCCGAAGGAAGTGCATAGGTAGGGGCCCTGAGAATTGCTGACCGGGCCGGGCCGTCCTGCCTGAAGATGGCCAACATCGCCTCTTGTCTTTCTCTTCATCTCACCTCTTCCGAAAGGAGTGCTGCAATTCCGAAGACAAAGTGTGAGGATGCTGGAGTGGCTGGATACATTTCGAGCGTCGGAGGACGGAAGTCACTGCAAGCGGACGCCCTCATCTTATCTTATCGCCAAAATCGTCTTCACCCAGGGCTACCAAGCACCCGACGTCCCTGGTCCTCTGCCCTCCAGTCCACAGCTGCTCGACACTGCACACATGATGCTCCGCGAAGACGCCAGCGACCGCTCGCCCACTTCCTCGTACACTCCTCCCGCAATGCCAGTGTCAAACCCGGCCCTCGTCGACATCTTCGATGAGCCCGCGCCCGCTATACCAACTACAGCAAGCTCTCTCGATGACATCTTTGACTGCTCCGAGCCATCTTCGCCAAACCAAACTCTTGCGGGGCTCCATCAGCATGTCTCGGATATCCCGCGCCTGCGCAGCGTTCATGTCACGGCAGGGTATCGCGATGGAATCGCTGACTCCAAGGCATCGCACGTGCAGGCTGGTTTCGACGAAGGCTTTCCTCTCGGTGCTGTGCTTGGTTTGCGCGTTGGCTGGGTTTTTGGCGTTTTGGACAATCTCAGTGCGGCGTTGAAAACCGGGGCCGCAGAGGGCGGTGCGAGGGGCGAACAGCTGTCGGGGCTGTCCGCGAACCTGGACAGGCTGCGAAGCGACGCGAGAGAAGAGCTCAGCATAGTAAAGCTGTTCGGGGAGCAGTACTTCGATGGTGAAGGAACCTGGCGTTACGATGCTGGAGAAGAAGACCGCGGGATCACATTCCGAGAGGTGGCTTCGAGACACCCGCTGGTGAAGAAATGGGTTGACGTTGTCGAGCGACAGGCGCTCGCGCTCCACGCAGACCTTGATATGCTCCAGAGGCAGGGTGATGCGAAGGACCCACTTGTCCTTGTTGGCTGACGCTCAAAGATCACGCGCTGTCAGATAAAACCTTCGATCCATGAACACGTTAGGCATTTCGAACCGGGACTCGCTCAGCGGCTCATTCGCGGAGTGCCAAAGCACAATGAGCACATCAGAGTCTAAGTGGCAGTTAATCCGTGTTCTGTTGGGAATTCTGATGCAATACGCACGACACAATGGGCGTGTATGGCAACGTCCTGTCAAGGCACGGTAGCAAAGTCGAAGTAGACTGCTACCAAAATACGTTGTGCTGTTGGCCAAAACCCTTCAAAACACTCATCTAATCAGGCTATCTTTAGGTGGGGGTTTCCAAGGAGAAAGTGGCAAGAACCAGCCAGTCTATAACGATTAGACCAGTGTTTGACCGCCGCAGCCAGTGGGGTTCAGAGCGCTTGGAGTATATCTTCACGGGGGCGACATAAATTCGAAGCAGTATCATGTATACATGCGGCATGCAATATGCATGACGCCTTAGCCAATCAATGAGAATACGCAGCACAATCAAACCAGAGTGCTGGGATGCCTCAACCCAAAAGCTCTTCGATAAAAAGATGGGAAAAGTAGAAACATTAATTCGACTTCCGACATCCCGCGTAGCGTGATTAAAATTCATTAGACACCGCCATGGTCTCCGTCAGCTCTTCACTTTCTATCCTCTCAACGCGGAGTACGAGTTCCTTCACGGTCGGTCAGTAATTTTACTCAGATTCGTGACACGCGCAAAGACTGACCTTTGTGGCTCTGGCAACTTTGAACGCAAGTGGCGGTATTTTCTCCCGTTTGTTACTTTCCTGCTCTGCTACCGCTTGCAAAAGACCTTCACGACAGTCGTCAAGCACTTCCACCACCGGACCCGCGTGCCTGACTAATGCTGCGTTGTCGAGAGATTCGATAGCCTCACGCGTTTTGTGTCCGATATTGCCTACAATGCGACTTATGTCGTTGACATAGTTTTCGATTGCTGTTTCCGTCTGCTCGGACAGTGGCAAGCCAGTAGGCGTGCTTCGGATACTGTGAACGAGTGGTTGGATGCTGTTGACCAGATCCGTTGTCTGATCTTCGAGATAGTTCTTGATTTCCTCGAGACCACTCTCCTTGACGAGATCCACATTTGCACCATTCAGAAGCCCGTTCGGCCCATCGGACCGGCGTGATGACCATGCTCGCGGCGAGCTAGTGGAGCTATACCTGGTTGAACCAACGCTGTTGATACTGCTCCTGGCACGGGAGTGTCCGACGCTACTAGGCATGCCGTAGTACTTATTACTCAAGGTTGCGGGCTGTTCGGCCTCGTATTCGTATTCACCCGGCGGCGTCGGTCTTATCTTGACGACCTTTAAAAGCTGTACAACAGCAGTGGTCAGATGAGAGGCTGCGGCGTCAAGAAGCGAGACTGGCGCTAGACCGGCGGCCGAAGCATGATTCTTTGACGCCGTAATCAGATTGTTGGCTGTTGCTGAGACGCGAGACTTGAGTTTTGTTTGCCTCTTGGCAACATCGATAGTTTCGCCAGCCCCACTACCGCTGATACTGGTATGCGGCGAGTCCGCGCCGGTGAGGTCGGCAGAAATATTCCTGACACATGAAACGACGTTCTTCATGCACTCGAGCACAGCCGCCGACTCGGATCTGCGGGCTGTTTGCAACAGTTCGTCGATGCTCAGTTGGAATTTGGCGACGTGCACCGCGGCGACGATACCGTCCGGTTGAGTGAGATCAGCGTTGTGGACGAAGCTTGCGATGTTATCGTTTGCTACGTTGTTCAAGCCAACGGTAGATGCTCTAAGAGATCGGACCTGAGTCTTCGCCCTGGCATATCGTGTCTTCCACTCTTTGAGTTCAGATTCAAGCTGCGAGACTTGGTCCTGCAGCTTTTGCTCCTTTTCCAGTGTGCCGCTGCTCCTTTCGGACAATATACGCATTTCTTGAAGAAATTGGGACGCTTCCCGGCGGACTTGGTCCGTCACATGTTGCTGCTCCTCAAGCTCACGTTCGAGTTGCTTGTAACGAATTTGCCAATCATCGTCGCTGCCGTCAGCCCGCTCACCTTCTGCCAACTGAGCACGGAGATTCTGTTCGACAGCGGCACTGCCAACTCTTAGTTTTTCGAGTTCTGCTCTCAATGAGTCGTTGAGATTCTGTGCTTCTTCGAGGGAGCTCTGGGCCTCTTCAACTTTGCGCTCGAGGTTGATCCTCAGGTCCGCAAGTTCCGCCTTAACCGTCAGTGCGGACTGTATGCAGTTAGCTTAAAGTCCTAATTTGATAATCCGCATCACATACATCGTCTCTTTCCTTGTCCGCAGTCTGCAATCTTTCAATTTCCTCTTCTCGCTCCTTTAGTTTGGCTTCCAGATGATCGTGCTTTTCCTGTAACTGCACGATCTGCTCGTTGAGATCCGCCAACATCTTGTCCTACCAATGAGTCAGTTTCCTACAGCGCAAAGTGTTTGTGCGCGTCGACTTACGCTCTGTGTCGTTCCGCGGCTAGACTGTCTTGGCGCATCCTCCAGGTCAAAGGCATCGTCGTTATCATCTTCCAGCTCAGACACACCGCTGGGGTCATCATCGTCCTCAACCATAGTGCTTTTATTTGGTACAATCGTGTTTTGTTGGAATGTCTTTGGTAACGGTCGGCCAAACCCATTCCCTCCAGGAGGGCCATGACTGCTTGCTTGCGAAGGTCTCCGGCCATAGGGGGGACCTCCAGGCCCCGACGGCCCACGGTAGCCTGAAGGACCTCGGCCGTTGGGTCCGCTGCGGTAGCTACTCGTGGTGCTACCCGTGGGGCTGGTCACACGCTCTATGTCTGGAGCAGTGAAGCGGGGGAACCTGCGCTCCAACTCATAGAATACATCTGTGGCGAGCTGCCGGAATCTCTCGAGGGGCAGGGTGGAGAGCTTCTGGCGAGCCTGATTTCGTTTCGGGTGATAGTTGTTTTTGGGCAGGAGGAACTTGGGGGTGTCGTTGCCGAGAGCATTGGGCCCACCTCTTCTGCGCTCGCTCTCACGACGCATGGACTCGTCGTAGACATCGGTACTCAGCTCCTGGAACTGGACCGAGGAGAGCCGCAGCAGCTTGTCTCGGGCCTTGTTGGGGCGCAGATTGCCTTGCTCATCCCGCAGGTAGGGGCCAAGGTATTGTCTGAGGACTCGATAGTGTTCCGAAAGCGAGTCTTCGAGCATGAGTGCCTTGCGACTGCTCATGCTCTCCCTGTCCCTCATGTTGGCGGCGTAGAGCCCAGCGCCGTCGCTTGAACGAGCGACGGAGCTCGGCGGCGACGGATTGCCATTGCTTGGAACGTGTCGTCCCATCCCATTGGGCAGGCCCGAATCCGACGTAGAACTTGTGTGGACAGAAGCCGGCGGTGTGATGAGCTGGCTGCGCGGGGTGGGCGGTGTCGGAGAGTACGGGTTGTCGCTGCCGCCGAGGTTGTTGTACTTGGAGCTGGGCGACCACTCGTTGGCGCTTTCTACGGAGATGGGGGACAGAGTGCCGTTACGACCAGCCATGAGTACTGGCGTGGACGCTCACCGGGGCTCGAGGTTCGGTTCGTGGGCACGCGGCGAGAGTCGGGGTGTGGAGGGCGTGGCAGCCAGTGTTGCGGGCTCGAGTCTCGCACAGCAGCGCGGCAGCGAGTGCGAGAGCAGACGGCTTTGGGTTCGCGAGTGCGCAGAGCTGTGACGGGCGGGCGGGCGGTTGGCTGCTCGAGCTCGACCGGCGGCTTCTGCTGCTCGACTCCTAGCGAGCAGACAAGCGCGTTGAAGAGAGCGACAGGGAGAAGGTCGCGTCTGGCTCTGCCAATGGCAGTGGTCTGCACGCTTGTTGCTCTGGTCGCTCAGAAGGGGGTGGTTCTGTTGCTGGGCTTCAGACGGGCGTGGCCCCTTAGGTGACTTTTCGCTTGGCGGCGGTGAGGCGCTACGAGTAGTTCTCTCGACAGCAACGGCGCGGCGCCAGGACGTGTCACGTAGAACTTGGTGTCTTGGGTGGTTGCTGGGTGCCGAGTGCTGGGTGTTTGTCGACGGCGGGCCGCCGAGTACTTGGGTGTTTGTTGTTTGTTGTCGGTCGCGACGGATCGTGTGCGGCCAGCTCAAGGGGCAAGGAGAGGCGGCCGAGAACTCGAGCTGTGGAAATTTGGGTGCAGCATCCCCGTCGAACATCGTGGAGCAGAGGCGTGAGAGAGGCCCCATACATCGGGCGCTAGTCGCATCGTCCACCTCTCCCTGCTCGTCAGCTTTAAACTTACGCGTCCAGCCTCAATCCTGCTCGCCCCGTCTCTCAACCACCGTCGCCGAGCTGCGATATACAGCTACCTAACTACCCCGTTCGTAGTACTTGCGCGACCGGACACTTCTGGAGGGCACACGACAGGGACGACAGAGACGACAGAGACGACAGAGACGACAGAGACGACAGAGACGGCAGAGACGGCAGAGATGACAGAGAGACACGACGGCATATCTTGCTACGTACTTGAACGGGCAACGAGGCCGACTGTGTGCGCCGCAATCCACCCATCCCCGCCTTTAACGATCGCAACCCGCCGGCCCACAGAACCCGCCGGCCTGCCACAGATCACCGCAGCTTCTTCTTCTTCCTCTCGGAGCTTGAATTGGGATCGCAGTTGGGGCACAGCCACTCGCCTTTGGGTTCCTCCCTGATGCCAACGCATTCCCAGTGGAACCACTGAATCGGACAGTTCGCGTTGTCGCAGGCAACCATATCGCCGAAGCTAGGGCGATTGCAAAGACAGTAATTTGCATCGTCGTCCGCCTCATCGACTTCCATGTTGTCCTCGTCTGCTGCTCCATCATGGCCAATGTTCGACGCATCCTCATCCGACGCATCCGCATCGCTGAGCATGCTGTCGTCATCACCCGTCGTCGAAGGCGACGCGCCCGAGCGGCCCATGATCCGACGCGCAGACTTTTTCGAAATCCCCGCCCTGGCCAGCTTCTTTCGGCTTGAGCTTGACATGGCTTTCTTCGTCGCCGATTTCTTGATCGGCCTCTCGCTGCCGGCACGGCTCCCGGGCGTTCCAGCCTTTGGTGTGCCAGGCCCCAGCGAGGATTGTCGAGCGAGATTGGAACCTGGGGTAGGAAGCGGAGCGAGGCTAGCCTGAAGACGTCGGCGCTTGCTATCACTGCTTACCGAGTGCTCGCGCTGTCTGTTGCTGGCAGACATTGCCGCAATGGCGGAGGCGTTGGTAAGGTGCGTTTGGTTCAGTAGCGGGTTTGGCATCGCGGCCCCCCCAGTCTGGGAGCGACCTGTTGCTGTAGCGCTCGCAAGCCGTGCCATAGCTGCGTTGGCAATCTGCTGTGACCCCGCATTCGCGTTCACTGAAAGGGGATTGAGAGGTGTGTGTGTGCCGGTCGCAGTAGAGGAGCTTGGTGCGACCAGATTTCCGGGAGAATCGTGTAGGAGAGATGGCATCTGGGGGTCCAGGGGCAGTTGCCCGTCGTTCTGTAGCTCCCTCAACTTGATATCGAGACGTTTGACGTGCCTATCGAGCTTTGATTTCATAAGCAGAAGAACATGATTGCCAGACATATCAACTCACGAGTTTGGCGGCCCTGTCTGCTAGCACAACCTTCTCTTCCTGCAACACTTGGATCCTGTCGTAGTTCTGAAGAATCATTTTCGAGTAAGGTTCTTCTTTTGGATTCTTTAGTAGGCTACCGTTCAGCTTGACGAATTTCTGCAAGCTGTTGTCGCGCGTCTCTATGACGTTGTTGCACGTGTGGATCAAATGCTCTTTGGCCTGCATCTCCTCGTACAAGTGGGTGATCTCTGCCGGCAGATTTGATACTAGAAGCAACGTCAGTGCTTGCAGGTGCGAATGAATACCAGAGACAATTCACCGTCATGCATGAACTCTTCAAGTACAGTAGCTGGGTCCATATTGAGCGCCATTGCTGGTTTAGAACTTGACGATCTCCCCCGTAAGAAAGGTTCAACAAGAATCCAACACTGGCAGGAATCGACGGCGATAGATTTCTGGCTGTGAGACGCTGATTAAGTGATGAGAAGCTCCGATATTCGCTGGTTTTTAGCCAGAAGGCTTTTCTGTATGAGGATTCTGGGACTGCGTGAGATGTGACACTGGCACGGGGCTGTTCGATCGAAGATTATTATTACATTAGCCAAATCTTCTGTGCCGCGACTCTGCGCTTGTGGTGTTCCGCCCAGGCTGTCAGATGCCTTGGCCGCTCATGAATGGCGAGGACGCGGTGGGGTTTGGAATGTAGAGCTGGGGATGATCTTCCAGGTTCGACTAGTTATGGGCTGCAGGTGGCGGGCGGCCACCTCTGTGCACTACTGGCACCTCACCTCAGTGCGTCGGGTGTGCCCCCGGGTCGCCAAGACTGCTCTAGCGTTAGTCATCCGTTCAATAACTCCGAGTCCCCGCCCGTCAGCCTGAGGCGCCGACATCGAACTTGCAGTTCCGAGTTTATCTACAGGTCAAGATTGAAATGGCTTTCGCCCGCGCACACTTGGCACTCCTCTCCCAGTTTCCGACGAACTTCATCTCGCATCCCCGCTTGGCCCATTATCTGCTATCCGCGTCATTACCAGCTTGCCGTGGGAGTAGCTGAATCCTTGAACCCCGGTCATAACTCCCCTAACTTCTCCCTCTTCCCGACACCTCTGACCACTGGCGCACCGAGGTTCATCGATCACAGTCTTTGCGCCAGCCCTGTCTATATGGGTACAGCCTGAGGGTCTTCTCCACAACACATCAACGGAGACATTACATGGTCGGGTAATATCCCTTCGTGCAGAATCGCGCATTGGTAGCAATTCGCATGAAACTAGAGAATCGGTATTGAACCTAACAAGTTCTCCTTATTCTCGACTTGCCACAAAGTCTGGGCAGCATGGAGCGTCATGGCATGCACGAGATTGTACAGGCCTATGTATCCGAACCACCGAGCATATCGTCTAACGTTGAGTACCTGAAATACCAACAACTCGACCCGGCGGCAAAAGAACGCGTTCATGAATTAATGGCCGAAGAGAACGGCATTGAAAAACCAAAAGGAGATACGGTTTCATTCCACTACAATCCCGAGGTTGAGCAGCACCACTTTGGCAGCAAACACCCCATGAAGCCGTGGCGGCTCCAACTCACCAAGCAGCTCGTGTTTGGGTACGGATTGCAATATGCCATGGATTTGAATGAGTCGCTGCCAGCCAGCCAGATCGAGCTGCAGAGATTTCATGACAAAGAGTACCTCGACTTTCTGAAATAGTACGTCTTTTCCGTACCAAAATTACCTTCCAAATCAAAGGAGTCCTGGATCCGGCACTGACAAGCATTCTCGAAGCGTAAAAAGCGACACCGAGACTAAGAAGAGACACCAAGAGGAGCTTAACCGCTACGAGTTCACAGACGAGTACAACGATTGTCCCATATTTGATGGTATCTGGGACTACGTAACCTTGTGCGCAGGCGCAACTCTGGAAGCGGCACATACTCTCTCCAGCGGGCAGTCTAATATTGCCATCAGTTGGTCAGGAGGACTGCACCACGCAAAGAAACGACAGGCTTCAGGGTTTTGCTACGTCAACGACATTGTTCTAGCAATCCAACACCTGCTCGAAAAGTACGTGCGAGTCCTCTACATCGATATAGATGTCCACCATGGCGATGGAGTTGAAGCCGCTTTCTTCAACACCGATCGTGTCATGACACTCTCTTACCATAAATATGGCGAGTTTTTCCCGGGGACTGGTGGTCCTGACGATACAGGCCCAAAAGGTTACTCGGAGCCAGGAGCCTACTTCAGTCTCAACGTGCCTCTTGACGATGGGATCGACGATGAAGACTACGAGATGCTCTTCAGTAGAATCACCGGAAAGACGATCGCTGTATATCAACCCGAAGCTATAGTTTTGCAGTGCGGGGCCGACTCCCTGGGCGGCGACCGGCTCGGGAAGTTCAATCTCAACATCCGTGCTCACGGTAAATGCGTGGAATTCGTCAAAGCTTACAGACTGCCTCTCCTCGTCCTTGGCGGTGGCGGTTATACCCCTCGGAACGTCGCACGCACATGGTGTCATGAAACGGCGCTCTGTGTCGGAGCACAGCTACAGAATGACTTGCCAACTTTCCTGCCATATCGCGCTGCGTTCGAAGGGGTCAAGAATGGCGAAGGGATTCTGTACCCCGATTTGAATGCAAAGAAAAATTACAGCCATCCAAAGGGATATGAAAAGAAAGATCTCGAGGTTGTCGCCGCAAGGTGTGAGGACCAGCTGAGATGCATTGAGACTCACCCGGTGGTGAAGATGTCCAGATACCCAAAATTGGGCGAGATCCTGAATGCAAGGAAGGAGATTGATCAAGAGATTAAGGAAGATCTGGAGGATCGAGGACACGAGGACAATGCTAAGCGCCGAAGGCTGGAGCGTAATATCGGTGGACGACATGAGCATCGAGAATACGGCCTTTGAGACAAGTGGAGGAACATGCGGCTATCATAGATGGGCTCAGCCCATGCCGTGATATCGGTCTATAGAATATCTCTTTCATCTGGATCACAGCAATAGACGTGAGCATGTAACAATGCAAAGATTGAGGGGGATTAAGACGTATCCATTGGCATAAAACCATACATAGGACGTTTGCAATGCCGGAGAATCCTCCTAGATCAGAACTCTGTCATGCGTTCCTTGGTCCTTCTGCACCTTGATATATCATTCAGACAGTGGCAGCACCTCTGAGTCTACCGACTGGACACTGTCACTATGTACCTACCTTCTTACCTTTGGGTTAGTCAGGTAGATTGTACTGGGTAGTAGCCTTCAAGGTTGCGGGTGCTAGGTGTGTGGGTGGCCTTAAGGCCCGATAAGATAAGACCACGTGATCCACACTTTAGCGAACCGGCTCTCCGAAATTTGATGGCCTTGGCCGAACGCCGGGAGCGACTTGACGACCTCGTCGACGACAACACCCCACGACAATCGAAGCCGCCAGGTATGCCCGTCTCACCCGCCTGATTCTGGCAGATCACTGACGAACCAACTCATTGCAGCCCCTAATTCAAAATGAGTACGTCCCATACGGCCACACGAGCCGCGAGAACACTCCGCCGCCATCAAGACAGAGACTGACGGCTCTATAGCGAAGGGTACCTCCAGCTTCGGAAAGCGTCACAACAAGACGCACACCCTGTGCAGGCGTTGCGGTCAGTACTTCCCGAAATCGAGCACTGATGGACTGTGATGCTGGAGCACCGCTATTGAGACTAAAACTAATGCGCAACTCACAGGTCGTCGCTCGCTCCACATCCAGAAGCACACGTGCTCCTCGTGCGGCTACCCCTCGGCCAAGACCCGCAGCTGTATGTTCTCCCATCCGCATCCCTCGATCGACATGCGCGACCGATATTTTGAACTTGCCACTTAAGGGTGGTGTACATCTACATGATTAAGGCTAACGCAGGAACATAGACAACTGGGGCGAGAAGGCCAAGAGGAGACACACCACTGGTACGGGCAGGATGAGGCACATGAAGCACGTTCCCAGGCGCCAGAGCAACAACTTCCAGCAGGGCGTTGCCAAGCGCAAGGAGAAGGCGTAAAGGATTTGAAGATGATTGCTGGCTAGAAGTCTGGGATGTGTAGGGGCGCGTCAATGGAGCAACTTTCACAGTCTTGCCTCGGAGCTGTCATAGTGGGGCCTCTACCCTCTTCTCGAGGAAAATATGCAACAGGCAGCTTCAGTCGTCATGTGTCTGATGGGGAAAAGCATGGAAACTATTCGAATGGACTGCTTCAATCGCCTTTGCGAACCATAAGACGGCCCGGGTGACCTTGATCATCCTACTCTGGGTTGTAGCCAGGCGTTCAAAGCATCCCGCACCTTTCCGAAACCCTTTCGAAACAATACCAGCCGAGTGTTCTGACGCGCCGCTTTTCATGTCATCCGAATCAAAAACGCCATGAACAGCCGCTGGCCAGGCGACGGCGAAGGAACTATTGTGAGATGGTGCATGGAGTTTATGAATCGTCGAATGGCCAGTCTAAACCTATAAGATCCTCATTGTTGCCAAAACGCATCCGCACCTTCACTTTCAATTAACAACTCAGCCTGTGGTCATGTTTCTCTCTGCCCTGGAAGTGAACACCACTTTTCTAACGTCCGCCTGCAATATCCTGCCCATCTCACGCTATAACATTCACATCCCGGATATCCTTGGCCACCTGAGTAAGCCAATGGCAAGGTTTTTCTGGTAGCAAAATGTTATAAGCCTAGGATAGTCTTACGGCTTAACCCATTGCTCGATATCCCTGAAGTAGTGGCCCGAGCTTTCACGTTCAAAACTTAAGTACATCATCGGGTGAGTCATCATTAGAGAGACAATTATCATTTCTTACATTTGCGTGATCCAGGAGTAGGTATAGATAACGCCCATCCCATGCCAAAACCAGCAGAGAACTGAACTAGTCTCCCAATTCGCCCTTGTGAGCCAGTGCCCATCCAACGGATCAACCAGCTCCAATGCAGCGGAAACCAGTGAATGCGCAATAAGTCAAGATATTACTTACAGTCTTGATATACACGTGCCAGACGAAAGGTGACAATGTATTCGGGGATACCCCTCTCTCCTTAAGCATAGCTTCCTCCGCAAATTCTGGAAATTCACCACCTAGGCCATCACGCACACCCCGGCCCTCCAGCTCGCTTACGCGTTGCATTTCTCCTACCACTCCCAGAGTAGCGGGCAAAGGCAGTTGGGTGTCCCCTAAATGAACGGTTTCTCTTCTAGTCCTCCTGGTAAGAAATCTTACGCATTTCACCGAGCCGCTGTCTCGCCTGCGCCAGATTGTTCTCCAGCTGCAGAATTTCGACCTGTTTGAGCAAAGATGCAAGACGTGTCAGCAATCCGTCCGTAGTAAGCCGACCAATCAGTTCGACCTGAGAAGATATGATAATGGCATACCTGCTGCTCCATCTCCCGCACCTTGAACTCATGCCCGCTTAACTTGGTATAATCGACCTGCTCGCCCTCGTCCCTATTTCTCTCGGCAATGATCTCCTGAACCTGCCTGACGAGTGCCCTGCACGCCAAGGTGACAGCCTTGCTTGCGCTCTCGAGCCGGTCTTGCGTCTTGCTCATAAAGCTAGCCTTGACGCGTGACGCCGCCACTAGCTGCGCCGTGCTAGCCGCCACGTCGTTGGAAGCGACAATAAGCTGCTCGGGCGAGTTGCGGCCAGTGATGACGCCGTCCGCTGTTTCGATGAGCAAATTCGTCGATGATGCAACAGCTTTGGCGGCGCTGATGAGTCCTTCGGTCCAGCGATTGTTCTTCTTGTAAAAGGCGGTTGCGGAGGAAGTACCCTTGCCTTCGCGTACAATTTCTTGTTGAGATTCAGTGGCGGCTTTGATAAGACGAGCGATGGCGTTTGTAACTTCGATGGCGGCGGCGAGGATGGCGTCATGGATCTTGAGTTCGTAGGTAGAGTAGGAGTCGCGAGACTTTTCCTTGAGCTTGGTCAGGCGTTCAGTAGCGGCGAGAATGGCGTTCGCTGCGTTGGTAAGTTCCCGGTCGACGAGGTCGCCGAGATCTCCTTGGTTCTGGGTGATCTTGCTCTTGGGAGCGAAAGCGTCGGCCAGCTTGGACAGCTTCTGCAGGTTCATTTGTACTTCATTGTTGTTATTGATCACGACGTCTGTCTTTTGCAGGTCCTCCAGTCCGTCCAGTCGGAAGGACTGGACGCCGCGAAAGAAGCCGACGGTGGACTGGGCGGACTGCCTTGCGGCGTTGATCAACTGATCGGCCTTCCTGTCATCAGACGCGAATCTGGTAAGACCTTTGGTGTTGCTCAGAACATCAGCGATGGACCCCGAGAAAGTGTTCACGGTGCGGATAAGTTCAGTGTGAGTACTGTTCGGTCCGTCAGCAATGAAGTTGTTGAATGCCGTTGAAAACTCCATGGCCGTCGAGGAAGCCTTTTCGATTTGCGACAGCACATATGCACCAGATGCGTTCTGGTTACCTGCTTGCATTGACGATTCAAGCTCGTACAGAGCATCGTCAACGCGTTGGACACCGCTCTGTAACACAGCATCGATAATGCCGCTAACTTTGCGCAAGCTGTCGAGCAGAATTGTGTCGATCTGTCCATCAATGACTGTATCTGTGTCTTGGTGGTTCATCTTCAACTCATTCAGCTCCAGAAGCGTCTGGTCCATGCCGGCCTTGAAGATTTCGAGCTCATCCTCCTTCTCGCGTAGCTGTCGTTCGAGCTCCGAATCACCCTCTCGGAACTTCATGTGCATCTCGTCCAACTCGCGCGTTTTACGACGCAGAAGTTCGTCGAGATCTGCCATCTCCCTGTTGTGTCTTGAAAGCATGGCAGATAGCTCTGAACCCTTGCCGCGTTCGGCGTTGTCTGCCCTATCCAATGCAAGTCGCAGTTCGCGTTGGAGCTTGTCCAACTCGTCCTTGTGCCCTCCGGTCGTGCGATCTTTCTCGTGAAGCGCTCGGTCACGCTCTCTTATCATGTCGGCCAGCTCTAGGTTTTTGGTCTTCAATTCGCGTTGAAGCTTCTCTCGCTGGTCAATGGCTTCCTGTGCCGAAGCAGCCTTCAACTGCACAGACTTAAACTTCTGCAGGAGTTCGAGATGCTCATGACGAAGTTGTGAGTACAACTTTGCCAGCGCCTCGTACTTCGACCGCCAAGTGTTTAGTTGTTCCTGCAGAGCCCTGATCTGCTCGTCTTTGGAAGACGACTGCTGTGAGAAGTTGGCGTTCAGCTGTTGAAGCTCTCCTTCGAGAGCCTTCACTCTTTGATCGTACTGGTTGAGTAGCAGCTGGTCTTGTTGATACTGCGCCCTAGCATTGAGGTTCTCGCGCTCAAGTTCTGCCAGCCGGCCTTGCGTTTGCTGCGCAAATTGATCTCGTGCGAGCTGCTCCTGCGCCAACCTCGCCTGTTCCGCTTGCAGCCTTTGCTGTTCTTCGAAATCCCGTTGAGCTTGCATCTGTTGCTGCTGCTGCATCCGCTGAGCGGCTTCCCACTGTTCTTGCAACCTGCGTTGCTCAGCCTCGTATTCATCTTGCTGCCTCTTTTGCTCGTTCTTCCAGAATTCGTTGATCGGCTCGGGGTCCACAGCCGATACTGTCCTCGGTGCAGCCTCCGCTTCCTTAGCAGGCCGAGCAGGCAGTGCAGGCCGATCCTCATCCTCAGAAAGAAGATTCGGCGGATCCTGTGGAAGCTTTGGAACCGTAATAAGACTAGTCAGGTAGCGAAGGTTAGAGCATTCATAGTAGAACTTGACCAGACGGTAGTGTTGCGCGTCATAGCGGCCACGGAGAGGTGACAATGCCTCATCATCACCAAGTGCTGCAACGGTAGAAAGGTAAGCACATCGCGCCCCGAATCAGATACAGAAAAACATACTTGTATGCATGGCTCGCAGCATGCTTGTGATAAATTTGTAGATTCCATAACTCTCTTGTACCAGTGGTACCAAAGCCGAGATGCGGCACTCGTTGTTGGCACCATTTCGAAAATGTGAGAAAATGAGCTTTTGGAACGAGTCGATCTGGTCCTGCAGAGTCATAAGATCCGAAATGGTCTCGTACCTGAACATTGTCAGTACGTTCGTTCGCCTAAGCCAGCGGGGCTAATCTCACCCCTCGTTCGGGTCATTTATCGACTTCAGACTGATGTATTCCTCGTACTCAAATGTTCCTAGCGCCAGGTCAGTTCTCTTTTACCCTACTGAAGTATGTAGGCTACTCACCATTGAACTCGGGGTGCTGGCGGTGAAACGCGAGTTTAGCCATGAGGAAGTAAACGTACTCCTGGATCAGCGGCGCGTAGCCTCTCAGACCCTCCCCACCGCCAACTCCCCTCTGCAAACTCTCCAGAAAGCCGATGTTTGCCTGCGCCTGCTTCAGTGCAACCGGATGCCCCTCTTGCAGGACCTTGTGTATCGTAATCAGAGCCTTGAATGTCTGGACCTCGTCCGCGAGAATAGGCTGCCTGTTGTTGCAGGAAAGCGAGTACCTCGAGTCAGACAACTGGTGGTGATGTTGGGATTCTGGCGAGCTGGGTAAGACTCACACTTTCATCCCAGCCCAGAACGAGTCCGAATTTTTGTGGTCCCACGTATACACAATGGCGGCGCGCACATGCTTGCCTGATCATTCCTCATCAGCGGCCGGCCTCTGCATGGTGGACGCGGGAATGGGCTCCTTACGCTTCGGTGCCGTCTCATCTGCAGGCAAACAGTGATGTCCAATCAGCTACTCGGAACAGCGGAGGGATCGCAGCAGCACGCTTCGTACCTATACTCGTAGCTTTGCGGATGTTGATGGCGAGCTCCGACTCCTGTTCGACGATGTTCAGTCCGGACGGTTCTGTTCGTTCGCTCGGACTCGTGAGCCCCGTACCTGCTTGCCCATATCGACGTTGCGCGAGCCGTACATGCTCATTGCAATATTCTCCTGCTGCGTGCAGGAGTGAACGTCGGCGTCGATGTGAGGTGGGTAGCTCTGATGGTGGTGATTGAGGAGGAGGAAGACGCGTGGATGCTGTGTCCCTACTCGCCGCAGGCCTCGTGGACGGGGGAGTGGGCTAGACCGAGGAAATCGGCGGCGCGGGGTTGCGTTGAGGGCAGAGAGCGAGAGAGATGGAAGAGCGGAGGAAAGGCCAGAAGAGCAGCAATGCACGCGAGCTTGCGGTGGTTGTGGTAGTGGTGGTGGTGTGGAAAATAAGGGTACGTGGTGTCTCTCTCTCCCGTCTGCCTGTCTCGTTCCCTCTCGAGCTTGCGGCGTTGATCAGCGCCACAGCAACACACTGCGTCAGCTCCCACCGCACCTCCGAGTCCAGCACCCACGTCTGCGCATACGTGCCCTCTCCTCATAGGCACCCACCAGTCTACATACAACCACCACCGCTGCACACTCTCACCATGTAACAGACCTCTCAACACGTGCCGACCCTCTCACTCTCTCGTCCACGGAATCCTCAGTCGTCTTCGCCCCCTTGATCGAACAGTCACCACCCCCGAGTCACGACCAGCCCTAGGTATCGGCGCAGTGTCCACCACATGCCCTCATCACCACCCCACCTGCGATCGCCTTTGATTTGCGCATGTCTCACCCCTCTCACTCAATTTCCACTGCTGGCAAGATATGCGATGCTCAGGGGAATGTACCTCTACTGTACGTACGTAGCCAACGTACTGTTTGTCGGTACTCTATGTTTCTTGCTGCAACGAAATATGTCTATTCATCAGACCAGGCCAGGTCGATGCAGATTACTCTTCCCCTGCCATCCCGAAAGTACTTCCCCTGGCACCGAGCTGTACATGTGGTCTATCCAATCACTCCAATGCATCATCCTCAGCACATGACAAGGCTTTGTTCCTCGTACATCTTGGCTTACCTCCCAACCTAATCCTCTTCAATTCCTGGTCTCATCACGGCACACTGCTTGCACACTGTCGGCAATCTTTGACAGATCCTCAATGCGTCTACAGTTGCTCCAGCAGACCCTCAGCCTCGAGCAGCAGCACAATCTGGTGGACAATAGTCCTGACGTTCTGCGTCTGGAAATCGACAACCAGGTCCACCTTTTCAGGAACCTCGTACGGGTCGTCGACGCCAGTGAAGCCCTTGATCTCGCCCCGGCGCGCCTTGGCGTACACGCCCTTCTTGTCTGTCGCCTCGCAGTACTCCAACGGCGTCGCCACGTGTACCAGGAAGAAGCTGCCAGATTTCTCAACCATCTCCCGCGCCTGCTTCCTGCCGGACTCGAAGGGAGCAATGGGCGCGGCGATGACGGCGGCGCCGGACCTCGTCAGCTCCGAGGCGACGAAAGCGATGCGGCCGATGTTGGTGTTGCGGTCTGCACGAGTGAAGCCGAGCTCGGATGAGAGCTCGTGGCGGACCGTCTCACCAAGCAGCAGGGACACACTGCGGCCACCTTGTTGGTTGAGAGTTACGTTCAAAGCGCGGGCAATGGCGTCCTTGCCGCTGTTCTGGTAGCCGGTAAGGAAGACGGTGAATCCCTGCTTGGAGCGGGGAGGGTGGGACTCGCGAAGCACTCTAACAACTTCGGGGTAAGAGAACCACTCGGGGATAGAAGCGCCGCTGCGCAGGCGCTTGCGAAGCTCTACACATTCTTCTGTTAGTCAATGCAACGAGACCAAATCGCAAGGGGCGGCTTACCGGTGCCGCTGATATCAAGGGTCTTAATCTCCTTGGGGACCTCATCCTTGGGCTTGTACTCGTCAGTGTCCGGCAGGTAGGTCATCTGCTGGAACGGAACCATCTCGATGCCCAACTCTTCCTTGAACTGCGTGACAGCCTCCTGGGCGTCGTACGGGCCATAGAAGTCGACGCCTTTGCTGTTCTTACCAGGACCGGCGTGGTCACGACCGACGATAAAGTGCGTGGCACCGTGATTTTTGCGAATGATGGCGTGCCAGACGGCCTCACGAGGACCAGCCATGCGCATGGCCAGCGGAAGGAGACCCAGTACGGCCATACCGTTGGGGTAGCGGGGAAGGAGCGCCTGGTAAACACGGACACGGGTGAAATGGTCGATATCACCGGGCTTGGTCAGACCAACAACGGGGTGGATGAGGACGTTGGCCTGGCGCTGGCGCGCTGCGCGGACTGTCAGCTCACGGTGAGCACGGTGCATGGGATTCCTGGTCTGGAAGGCAACAACCCTGGACCAGCCAAGTTTGTCGAAGTGGAGGCGGAGCTCGGCGGGGGAGTCTGGATAGGTTCAGCTTTTGCACACCGCACATGGCCCTGAGGATGCACTTACAGCGCAGAGCAACATAGTCGTAGTGCATCAGCCTGTCAATGGCTTCGAGCTTGCCACCAACGTAGAACTCGTTCGCGGTGTAGTACAGGTATTTGATTGCGGGATGGGTCTCGTCGCCGTCCTTGTCAAAGACCATGGTGGCCTCCTTCTTCTTGTCCGGCCTGTAGACATCTTCGACGGTCATGATGGCCAGGTTGCGGTCATCGCGCAGGTCGCGGAGCACGATGCGGGCGCCGGGCTTGACGCCAGTCTCTTTGATGGTCTCTTCGGAGAGGTCGAGGTTGATTGGCATGGAGAACAGGTTGCCATCGGCGAGGCGGTTGTTCTCGACAACGCTGTCACTGCATCAGCACACGAGCACCCTCAGCCTCGAAAGACAAGTTCCCTCACCCGTTGTAGTCCTTCTCGTTCATGAAACCTGCGGCACGCTAGTCAGCCATCGAGCGTGCCGGCACGGGCGGCGGGGCAGACGAACCCTCGAGCGGAGAGAAGCCTCCGTTGAGGATCAATTCGAGATCGCACAGCTGCCTCTCAGTGAGGACGACGGCGGGCAGCCTGTCAGCCTCTTCGGCCAGTTCCTTTCTTCTCGGAGCATCGCGGGCAATCAGGTCCTTGAGGACGCCGCCTGTGGGGGAAGTCAGCTCTCGGCTACCTAGTACCACGCACAGCGGCGGGCAGATTCAGGACACGCACCGTGAGGGGGGTTGGCCATGTTTCTGGTGGTGTCGTGGTATGCAGGACGAAGGATGTTTGCAGCCATTGTAGTGGGGGGGGGGGGCAGGCGAATGCTTTTATGGAGCTGGCCGGTCCTGAATACGTAGGACTAATGACAATCGTTGTCGAAGTGCCGCGTCAACAGAATTGGCCGAAGCTTGTGCTCAACGAGTCAAACGAGGAAGCTGGACGCACGGCCCGGACACGGAGGGATGTGCGGCTTGGGTTGTGGATTCCAGAGGGGGAAGCCGGTGCTCGGTGGCAGACACGCCGGGGGAGCCGGGGGCCGTGGAGCGTGGAGCCTGGCCGTGGAGGCCGTGGAGGCCGTGGAGGCCGGCGGAGGCACGAAAGGGACGGTCACCAGTACCAGTCACCACCTGCAACCTTGGCTTCACATTCACCGCGGAGGAGGCTGAACGGGGACCTGAGGGCCAACACCGGTGCCGACCCGACGGCATACCGTAGGTGTGTACGTGGTACCATGTGTAGCCTTTCTCCCTCCAGGCCTGTCAACTCTGTCACCCCGTCTCACCAGCCACTGCAGGAAACAAACCGTGGACCTGCACACCTTGCACGAGCAGCCTCATCATACCACCACTACTTACTGCACAGCACACCCAACAACTTACACAGACACACGGAACACCGGCGGAGATGGTGGTGGCCCCCGGGCGCGGCGGACATGGAAACCCGTACAACATCTACCATTACGAGTACGACGGCACCGTGTGTCAATGATAACTAATGATGCTGCTTCGCTGCTCCTTCCTATCAGGTATCTCGTCTACTTAATCCCCGACCCCGCCATCGCTCCTTTTGCCGCTCACAGACTGCGCCAATCAACCTGAAAATCTGTTGATATCTACCAGGCCATCCAAAACGCCTTCCCGTAGCCGGCATCACGCTCATCAGTATGCCCCAGACAATGACCAAACGCCGATGCTAATATGCTGCACAAAACCAATCCAAGTCGCCATTTTCGGATGCATGTACGTCCCCGTTCATGACGCTCCCACGTGCGACGACTCGAGTGCCCTACTTAAGGCCTCTTCTTGCCGCTTCATCTCCTGCTCTTGGAGGAACTGCGCGTAGCGGGATTTCTTGTTGTGGATGCCGCACTCAGATTTGGCCCGACCCTTCCACCGGCCGGCCCGCTCATCCTCGCCTTGCGCGACAGGCTGCGTCGAGTGCCAGTCACCGACGCTCTTGTAGCCGCGGTCCAGCAGATCGTTGTACGGAACGTTATGCTTGTGAACGTACTCCTGGACATCGCTGAAATTCCAATTGGCGAGCGGGTTGATCTTGACTAGGCCGTCGTCGGCAATCTCGATGATGTCGAGGTCGCCACGCTTGCCCCCTTGACTTCTTCTCCGGCCAGTCAGAACGGCTTTGACCTGCAGCTCAGCGTAGGCCCTCTGGGCGGGTTCGACCTTGGCGACAAAATCATACAGCTCCTCGTTGGATTCCCACAGCTTCGGGCCGTGCTTCTTGGCAAAGTCGTCGGCGTTGTCGCAGCCGGCCGGCTTGTACAGGTGCAGGTTCACTTGCGGGTACCGCCTGCGGACCCGGTCGACCAGGTTCAGCGTCTCATCGAAGTGGTGCAGTGTGTCGAGAAAGATGAGGTCGACTTGTGTCTTGGTAGGGTTCGATATCCTTGAGAGCATGTCGAGAGTGACGAGACCGGTCAGGCCAAAGGCGGTCGTCTGATAGAGGGATGGCAGCGAAATCATGCACCATCGCAATATTTCTAGCTGGAGTCAGTAGGGGGCTGAGGAGGGAGCGGGGCAAGCGATAACGCACCCTCCGGCTCGAGCTTCTGCAGTTGCTGGTTCAGGTACTTCAGGTGGGCTTTGCTGAAGAAGATGTCGGGCAGGCTGGCCTCACTGGAGCAGCCGCTGGCATAGCCAGACTCGGTCTCTCTGGGAGAGGGCATATCGTACGTGGGCGCCGACATGGTGGGGTGGCTTCTTAGGGGGTCGCGGTCAGGGCGGGGTTGTGGCGGCGGGATGGTATGAGTTTACGGTCGGCACTCTCAGCAGTGATGAAACGGACTGTGGTATTTCAGGAAGAAGGCAGAGTGAGATGTTGCAGGATGGCAGGATGGCAGGATGGCAGGCTGGAGCTTCTGTGCACGTAGGATATGGAGAGGACAAGCACCTATATCTCCGGCAATGGCCAGCAGCTCCGTCGTCTTTGAAATCATTGCTGAAGGCATCATATTTTTTGGTGAGCACGCAATCCGCGCTAAGACCCCGAGGAGGTTCCTGAACAAGCCAAAGCAGCCAAAGCAGCCAATCGACGGCCGACGAAACGCCCAGCCGGGGGGTTAGTCATCTGGAAAACGAGCTGACGGCTTCCGGGGCCGGCTCAGGGCTGGCCGACTTCCGAGCGTCATCGCAGCAGCTGGAGCGGCCCGGGGGCTTTACATATCGATGAGAGACTGCAGTCGCACACTTCTTCATCTCGTCAGGCCCATATCATCAGCATTGCGTACGTTGTGCCCTCGCCCCCCTCGCCCCCCTCGCCCCTCTCGGTGCCTGCGGCTCTCACACTACAGACTTCCCTCGTCGGCAAAGGCGTCATGGAGCGTCAGACAGTCGCTGTATGGCGCAACCTCCAAGTGCAAGGAAGTGCCAACTTGCCATCGTGCTAGCGCCGATGGTGGGATGGAGTGTGGCTCTTGGCGCTGCCCGTGTGAGTGGGGTACTGTGCCATCCGTCCTCCACATTGCCAGTGCGACGCGGGAGCTCGAGGACTCGAAAATCATCAATCATATAGCACGATAGGTAACTTATTACCGTACGGCCCAGGTCGCAGCGAGGATGCCCGCGTGATGAGTCTTGCCATCCGGACGTTGTATCAGTGTGGGTGACAGCCGGTGCCTACAATGTCAACACCGTGGATGTCAACCAAGACACCCCCAAATATGTGAATCTTCCATATGACTTTGCCATCTGTTTCAACGACCAAACGAATCTACGGCGTACATACCCATCCTGCTGCTGACTACGTGTGCTGTCTCATAGCCAACGGGCTATTCCAATACTTAGGTGTCCCAACTACCCTGTCCCCTCAAACATGACATCCGTCCGCATCGTGTACTTCGTACCCTCCACCACGTCGTCGCCAGAGTGCAGCAGGTTCCGGTGCTGGAAGAGCAGCACTCTGCCAGCCTTGGGATCCACGCCCCAACGCCCCTTTTTGTTGTACTCGTCCGGCTCCGCTGTCTGGATCATGAAGCGGTCTCTGAACGAGTGGAAGGTTGTGGCTCCGCCCACCAGTGGTCTGTCTTCCTCAGTCCCGTTCAGGTACAGATGCAGTGTAAAGAGCGACCTCTGGCTCCCGTCCGGCGTGGCATACACCCCGTCGCAGTGCGCTGTGCTCTAGTCAACACTACTTTCCCGTCGGCATCGGTACTTGCTCACCCACGTCTGAAATATTCGCCCCCCTCATACTTGAGAAAGCGCATCCTCTCGTTCAGGCTCGTCAGTTGCCAGCCATCGCCTCGCTGGACCGGGCCGTTGCCCAGCGCGTGAGCCCACGCTTTGCCCTCCACCCTTTGCAGCTCCGGCACGCTGCCCTCAATCCGCCTCCAGATGCGCGCAACCATCTCTGGCGAGTCCCAGATGATACGGCCACAGTTGCGTGCTTCGGTGGCCAGCATCTGCCGCCCCCCTCCGACGTTGATCATCGCGCGTTCCCAATTGCCGTTCGGTTCTGTCTGCGCTTCTGCCAGTGCGATCAGGTTCTGGCATTCCGACCTCGTGAGAACATTATCGAGGACGACAGCGTAGTGACCCGCATAGTCGCTGAGGCCGGTCTGGCTGAAGTCGATGCGTGATATGGTCACGCCAGGGCCTGGTCCGCTAAGGAAGTCGACGGGTATCTTCGCCATGTTCCAGTCTGCTACACCCTTGATATTGTTTGCGTGTCCTGTAGATGGTCGCACAGCACATGTTGTTTGGCTTCTGGCGTGGAATCTGTTGTTCGTTGCTGCCTGGAGAGAGCGCCCCGCATGGATGAATCCTTCATCTTCCGTCTCGGGGGTGACCTAAGTATAGCGACCCCTGCAATATTTGCGTCGCGGTGCTTCGTGCACACTATCTTACCTTTTACTACTTACCGCGTAACTACTAATAATCCTGCTATTATAGACCGAAAACTAAAGCTATAGTACTGTGGTCTGGGCCTACGAGTGCTCCCTTAGTTTGAGCATAAGTTAGGGCAAACTAACCGCGCCCGACAGATGACTCGCTCCGCTTTCAACCCCATTCCCAGTCCTAGCGAAACATCGTGTTGGCTAACGAGTATCCCGCTCGCGAACTCGGGCAGAGCGTGCTCTCTATGCGACTCCATGCGTCCATTCCGTCGAGTTTATTGACATCACACGAACAGATGAGTTTTTTGACGATCTGCTCGTTCTGGTCCATAAATCGGGCTCAGTACTGTCTCAGACCCTTAACACAAGCACTCAGGATCGCCCTGGCCTGGCTCCACCTTCTCATAAGCATACTCTTCCGATACCCATCTGCCAGCGTCTTCACTCGCTTCTCAAACTCGTCCACACCTTTCAAGGTTGTCTCCAAGAGCTCAACAAAGTACTCATCCACATTCTCCTGATCTTTCTCGCCATCATCAAGCCCATCAACGAAAGAGCACCATTGGCCCTCCGGCAGCGTCAACATTCGCAATGCCACTTGTGTTCGGTAGCACACTTCTTGATTCACGTCGACGATGTAATTCCTACCGAGCGTTATTTGTGGTTCAAAGAAGAGGGAAGTGGGGTCGCGGAGGAGGACTCACCCGAGGAATCCTTTCTCTTCCAGAGACCGCTGCTGAGACGTCGAAAGTCGTGCCAGCAGGCTGTGATCAATAACGCACACGTCCCACTTATTGCGCTCGAGAACGAAACCATCTGGTAGGCACGATCGCTCAGCATCATGTTCGAGTTGCTAGCTGGATCTTGACTCACACTCCACCAACAGGAAATCATTGCTGTGGTTGCCGTACGATACAAAGATCTCTTCGCCGGTCTCTGCGCGTCACAGTCAGCATTCAGGAGTAGCAAAAGGTCGCGGCTGCTACCACTCTTACCGTAATTTCGGTCTGCAGTTACCGTGAACCCCCAGGCGTCGTGATCAACATGACACTACTTCTTAGCAATCCTGACCAGTGGGGAGACGTCTTCAGAACTATCGTAAGGAGCCCACTCACTCCTTCATCGGCATGGTTAAAGTACTCCATGAAGGGACACAGTGCCATGCAGTCATCTGGCACCAGCTTTTGCTTCTTGTTCCGCGGTCTTCCCTTGGTGGAGACGGGTTTCGGGTAGTCCCAGTAGAAAGTGCGGGTGTTAACGATCAACCAGTAGTAGGTATACAGCTCACGGGAGGGGTTTGATGGCAGATGAGCATGAACAGCATCCCAGTCTTTGGCAATCTTGGATTCTTGCTTGGCGAGCATCTCTGCAACAGTTAGTTGCTATCATAGTGGCGAGTCCCCTTGTCGAGTGAGTTTCCATGCGTTCGTTTGTTCGTAGCGGGGGCAGCTCGTCTTCTCGACCACATGAGCCAAGCCTATAATGGCTTGTTGGAGTGGGGAAACCCATGACCGAGCGGCTGCCCACGTAGGTAGCTGGGAGGAAGCGTCTCGGCAAGTCTACATTGCATGCACATACCCCTAGCATACGGTGTCAAGAGATCCTTCTCCTGGTCTTCCCACCTCATCGGCATGATCTCATCGAACTCCTCCCGCTTCGGCCAGACAGCCTGCCAAGTACGATGCGGCGCATCCTCTCTACCGTCCTGGAGGGTCAGATAGGCTGCCAACAGGCCATGAACGGTGCAGTCATGCGGTAGACTCTGCTGTTTTACGGAAGACGTCTGAATCGTCAGGAGAGCGGCGGCCGGAACCGAGGCCAGCAATTCGCCTTTCTTGATCGCTCTGGAGGCTCTGACGCCCAGACCGCTTCCGGGTACTCTGACGGGCGACACACCGTTGATGGTGATGCCAGCTTCTTGTGTCGCCCATGTGAGGAAGATGTGATGCTCTTCGCCGGTGGAAGAGGTAGCTTCTTGCTCTGCCATTTGCGCGGATACGGACTTTGTCGGTCTAGGAAGAAGTTTGGATAGCCATCCTGTGCTCGAACGCGGGGAGACGACTGTGTGAGGAGACGGAATGAATGGTGATGGTGAAATAACGTGGATGCGAGAGATCTGAAATGTTGCGACTTGCAGCAACTTGCAAGGATAAGTTACGACCTTTCCGGTTTGGTCCTTGGTCGCCTTCCCTCGTTCGGTCCAAAGGTCAGGGTCCGGGTCGTTCATTGAAAGCGCGACGCGCTAAGGACGATAAGATAGAGAGAGCTCACGTCAATTCCACCACCTGGGCCAGACGACATCTCTCGGATCACGATCGAACCTGAAGACCCGCATTGCGGACGAGCCATGCCACGATGACTACGACGCAACACCTCCCAGGCTGTCTCAAAGCCGTTGGGAGAGCTTCTCTCCGACGCATTGCACCACCCGCCTTCGCCGCCTCCACCTCAATACCACAGTCCCTGCGGCCCTTCTCCGTCCTCAATCGTCCACCACCAAACTATCCGGGCCACGTCCCGCTCACCGTCGTCGAGCGCTCCTTGCTTGCCCTCGGCTCTGCCCTAGGTTCCTTCCTCGACCCTCGTCGTGGTGACCTGATCGCCTGCTGCGGTGAAGCCACCGCGCAACCCTACTTCATCTACCGCCTCCGCGACGCCATGCTACGCAACCCGACCGGCCGGCGCATCCTACGCGATCGTCCGCGCATCACCTCCAAAACTATGAGCGTCGAGTATCTGCGGTCGCTGCCGGAAAACAGCGTCGGGAGAGCGTATGTGGGATGGCTAGATAGAGAGGGTGTGAGCCCGGATACGAGGAGCGCGGTGAAGTACATCGACGATGAAGAGTGCGCGTATGTGATGCAGAGGTACAGGGAGTGTCATGATTTCTACCACGCGCTGGTTGGGCTGCCCGTCCTACGCGAGGGCGAGGTGGCACTGAAGGCATTCGAGTTTGCGAATACGCTGTTGCCGATGACGGGGCTGTCGATCGGTGCAGCGGCGACGCTGAAGAAGAAAGAAAGGGAGAGGTTTTGGGGTATCTATGGCCCTTGGGCGGTCGATAATGGGCTGAAGAGTAAGGAGGTGATCAATGTTTACTGGGAAGAGTGCCTGGGCATGGATGTGGATGAGCTGAGAAGCCAGTTGGGGATCGAAAAACCGCCGGATCTCCGGGATATCAGGAGACGAGAACAGGAGAAGAGAAGGAAGGAGAAGGCTTCGGAAGACGCAGCAAGGCAAGCCGCTTTTTAGGCGCTAGAATGTCAAAATATTGGGCGGAAAAATGTCAATTAGCGACTCTTGGTCCACGTGCGAGGATCTCATTGTGCCATGCAGCCCAGCTTGCCTTTTTGCGACGCAATCTCCAGAGCCTTGAATAAGGATGTGACTAATGCCATACGGAGACAGCGTCGGAGAATCATGTCTATATCAAGACTGCTCGGCAAAGGGGATATCCACGATTTCAGCCCGTAAACCCGCAACGCCCTTAAATGCATTTGCCTCGTTCTCTGACACGGGCAAAGATCGATCACAGGTCGAGGAGATCATCATCGTCGTCATCCCACCCGCCGCGTCTCTGGACGACGATCTTCTTCTGCGTCTTTTCCTCTTGCTCGGAAACGGCGCCCAGCAGATCCTTGAGCTGCTCCTCGGTGACCTTCTGGCGCAGCTGGCCAGAACGGGCCAGCATGATCAGCCTGTTCTCAATGTCGGTGGCACGCGACTCCTTGACGAGCCGGATGCGGCCGAGACGGTCGGCAGCATCGGGCAGGAGGATCTGCGACAATATGGATTGGCGGGCGTCGGCCTCGCGCGAGCTGCGATGCTGTCAGCGGGCATCATGTACAGCCGTGACGGCGGGCGGTAGAGGAGCGGGCAGCGAGTGGTACCGTTGGGCATCTTCGGCGGAGGCATCGCCAGCAGAGGAGGCTGATGCAGCGGGGCCTTGTTGCTGGCGCAGCTGCTGCAGGCGAGCCTTGCGGATCTAGATCTGGTCAGCGGGTGCAGGCTGTGAGGACGGAAAGGGGCTTGTTGGACCTCTTCCAGATCAGCGTCGGACATGGTGTTGTTTTCGCGGTGCAGGTGGTTTGACACTCGGATTGGCAGAGTGGGGGCAGCAGAGCACGGCGAGTTTGGTCTTGCAGGTGGGCGGGCGGCGGGGCGGGGCTGCAGTTGGGATCTGACCAAGGGCCTCCGGCCGAGAGTGGAATCGCGGCCAAGGGATCCGCCGGCGTACGTGCCACGAGTAATGGAGCGGAGGATGAGGAGGGATGAGGGGGAGAGGAGGAGGAGGCGGAGGAGGAGGCGGAGGAGGCGG